>PVJX010000261.1:253295-308441 GCA_004027295.1 Dolichotis patagonum | reverse complement strand
AGGAGAGAAAAGAGAACAGATAGAAGAGGGAGAAAATGAGGGCGGCCAGAGGGGAAGATGGCTTCTTTAAAACGAATCCTTCTTTGCAAGTGGCATTGTTGGGAGCTTCTAAATAAGTCTACTCTGATAAGTGATAAGGTGGTCAAATAAGTAATATAAAGTCAGAGACACATTTTTCCCCTTTTTATTAGTATATAACCCTTAAAATAAATACTATGACCTGCAATATAAAGATAGTATGGTAATAGATTTGGAGACGTATTCAGGAGAACTAAGCTCTTCCTACTAAGTACCCACCCATGAATCTTGCATAATACAGAAGGCTAGGCCTATGTTAGATGGTGACACAAAGTCTAATATCCATTTACTATAAATCACCCACATATTTTATGGCACCCACCTGATTGACAGAATGTGGTTTTCCTCTTAGCCTTACAAAGCAATAAAAATTAATATGTGCCCAAACCTACCCAAATGTCACTTAGCCATTAGTGTCACTGCTCTGGTGTTAACATCCTGACTCTCCTCTATTCTACCACAAATCAATGCAAGCAAACTTGGCGTCAAAACCAGAAGAGGGAATATTTCTATGCCCACATTCGGAAAGGAGGAAACATTTGTCGTTTCTATCTGCTCCCTCCCCCTTAATCTTGTTACACAGGGATTTAGTTTTATTAATTTGTTTATTTTATTTTATTTTATTTTATTTTATTTTATTTTATTTTATTATTTTATTTTATTTTATTTTATTATTTTATTTTATTTTATTTTATTTTTTATTTTATTTTTTTGCCTGGGTGACAGTACTTGTATGTTAAGTTCTGGGAATCTCTTAAAAGTGAGGCATCTGCTTGCTGGAAGATCAAAACCCAATCTTTTGGTCTCATGTGAAGAGCTGTGCAGTTTGGGACTTGCTGTTCTTAATTCAATTACAGATCCCTTTTATTTATTTATTTTCTTAAATCGATGGCAGAGCACAACATGAGACAGACCGGGGAAAATAACAAAGGGAAGCCGGTGCTCTGTGGGCTCCGAGGACATTTTCCCTGGGCTTCAAATCAAGAGCTATTCCCCAGACAGCTGACGTCAATTTCATCTCTTGTAGCCTGATCAAGTCTTTGTTACTGGCTCTGTATCTCAGGTTGCTAAATCAAATACTTAAAAGCTTGCTCCAGCTACTTTAAGTTTTTCAAATGTTTGTATGACTATGCAGACTCACATTCCTAGGCACCAGACCTTAGAACCAAGATCTTTGTTTACTTCTATTGTTTGATATTTTCCATCTCAAAATGACTAATAATCCTGCTATTTACTGTTAATCACCTGACTAGATTGCTGTTGATAATATGTATTTCCCTCAGTAGCATACCTTCTTTTTAAAACTCTTCTAACACCTTTCACAAAAGAACATACTTGAGGTGTTCTTGTTAAAGAGTTTAAATTCTATTTTTAAACATAATTCTATAAAACCCCAGCCACTCATGCAAAACTCTGGGTACATTTGCCATGATTTCTTCTACAGGAATAGCACCTATTTGAAAGAACTTGTACCCACACACATGGGATTTTGTGCCAAAGAAAAGGAATGGATATTTACAATGTTATAAACCCAGGGTTTCCAACCATTGTTTGATTGTGTACCTCACAAATATGCATTTTAGCACTTTACACTGTATATTTTTGTTATATATAAATGTGCATTTTGATGTAAGATATAGCACTTAAAAATAGAAACAAAACAAAGTGAATAAAAATTCATATTTGTTAGTCAGCTTTCTCACTGGAGGGTGGAAAAAAACAAAACAAAAATGAAACACCCCCAAAACAAAAAACCACCTGACACCCATTACTTAAGGGAGGAGAAGTTTATCTGGGTGATGGCTTCAGAGGACCTATGGGTGGCGGACTCGGCAGCCAGAATCAGAGCAAGGACCCGTGGGCCAGTTGTAGAACCCGAGGTCCTGCCTCCTGACCCACTCAGACACAGCCAGAAGTGCAGAATACTGATCCTCTGAGCAGCTCCCAAGCCAATCAGGTTGACACCCCAGCTTCACTGTCATGTTCTACACCTTGTCAACAGGCAACCCCAACACCTTAAACCATGTTCAGTCTCCAGAGAAACACCAAGTCCTAATTTCATTAACATGGTATAGCTATCATACTCACAACCAGAAATGCATTAGTGCCCTCCCCAAACTCCCAAGGATTCCAACAGTGCTCAAAAGCCCAGTTTAAATTCTCACTCTTAGCTGTGAGCCCCTGTGAAGTTAAAAAATCAATTTACAGATTCCGGAGATCCGATGGCACAGGATAATCATTCCCATCCCAAAAGGTTAACAGTAGGGAAATAGAAAAGAATTGGAGCAAAGCAAGACCAAAACAAGCAGATCAAACAATCAGTCCTATAATTTCAACAACCAAGACATGTAGTGGTGAGATACAAGTCCCCACCACTATGGCCTTGCCAGTTGCAGCTTGCATGCCCTGTCTCTTTGTCTGGCCTCACTTGCTGTCTCCTGCTCTTCTAGGCAGATTTTCCATGCTCCTGAGATCTCTAACATCCTGGGGTCTCCAAAGCAGCTCAGCCTCATGTACCTTTCTCTCAGGCACACATTACATGGCCGTCAAGGCCTTCCTTTGAAATCCAGATGGATGCCCCAGTGACCCCCGCAACTCTTGCAAAATCCAACATCATATGGATGATGCCAGTGTCTTCCAACAGCTCCAGCAGTAGCTGGGCCCCTGTGGACCATGCTTGCAGCAACCTCTAAACACCTGGATGGCTGAGCATGACAAAAAGAAGACCAAGGAGTTGATTGTTAGGCCAGTGTTCCCCAACACCTCTGTTAGGAACTGGGCCACACAGCAGAAGCTAAGCAGTGGCAAAGTAAGCTTCATCTGTATTTATAGGAACAGCGATTTCGTTGCACGAAAACCTAATGCCTTATTAACCCTTTCCAACCATTCTGGAATAGATAGTATCTACCTCAGTCTAATAAAGGCCATCTATGAGAAACCAACAGTCAACACTATACTAAATTGACAAAAACTGAAAGCTTTCACTCTACAATCAGAAACAAGACAAAGAGGTCCACTATCATCACTTCTATTCAATATAGTTCTGGAATCATTAGCCAGAGCAATTGGACAAGATAGAGAAATAAAAGGAATAACTATAGGAAAGAAAGAAGTCAAACTGTCACTATTTGCAGATGACATAATAATCTACATAGAAGATCCAAAAACTCTATCAAAAGACTACTAGAGTTAATAAGCAAATTCTGCAGTATAGCTGGATACAAAATCAGTACTCAATCCTCAACATCATTCCTGTACACAAATAGCAAACTCACTGTGAGAAAAATTATGGAAATAACACCTTTCACAGTAGCATCCAAAACAATGAAATACCTAGGAATCAACCTAACAAGGGATATAAAAGAACTATATGCTGAAAACTATGTACTCTAGAAAAGATTGAAGAGGATGTCAAAAAATGGAAAGATATCTCTTGCTCTTTGTTAGGAAGAACCAACATTGTGGAAAATGACCATACTTCCAAAACTGTTAAACAGATTTAATGTAATTATGATCAAAATGCCAACACCATACCTTACAGATAGAGAGAAATCATTTCTAAAATTCATTTGGAAACAGAAAAAACCTAGAATTAGCAAAGGCAATCCTGGGCAACAAAGGCAAGGCAAGAGGCATCGCAATCCCTGACTTGAAATTACTTTACAAAGCTACAGTGATAAAATCAGCATGGTACTGGCAAAAAGCAGACCTGAAGATCAATGGAACAGATTAGAAGATGCAGACACAACTACAAAGGCACTCAGCCACCTTATTTTGACAAAGGGACTAAACATGTTCAGTGGAAGAAAGATAGCCTATTTAATAAATGGTGCTGGAAAAATTGGCTTTCCACATGCCGGAGACTGAAACTAGCCTCATGTTTATTACCATGCACTAATCTAAACTCAAGATGGATAAATGATCTAAATATTAAAATAGAAACACTAAATCTACTGGAAGACAAGGTAGGTAGAAATCTTGAAGATATAGAGGTAGACAAAGAGTTCATCAACAAAATGCAAACTGCACAGGAAATACTTCAAAGAATCAACAACTGGGATATCTTCTTATTAAAAAATTTTTGTACTTCAAAAGAAATTACCAACAGAGTGAAGACAAATCTCACAGAATGGGAAAGAACTTTAGTTAGCTGTCCCTCAGACAAAGGACTTCTGTGTAGAACATATGAAGAACTGAAAAACATCAGACTCCCTCAAATTCAGAGATGTCCAAAAATGGTCATCTGAAATGAGCATGCATTTCTCAGGTGAAGAAATACAAATGGCAAATAAATATATGAAGAAATGTTCAACATCACTGGTCATTCGAGAAATGCAAGTTAAAACAGCATTGAGATTTCATCTCACTACAGAAAGAATGGCTGCCATCAAGAAATCAACTGATACCAAATGTTGGCTGGGTTGTGGGGAAATAGGAACACTTCTCCACTGTTGTGGGAGTGTAGATTGGTGCAACCACCATGGAAATCAGTGTGGAGATTCCTCAAACAATTAGGATTAGCAGTTCCATTTAATCCAGCTATTCCCCTTCTGGGTATCTCTTTGGAAAAATTAAAAATGTCATGACACAGTGATATGTACACCTATGTTTATAGAAGCACAATTTGTAATTGCTAAACCTTGGAAACAACCAAAATGCCCATAAACCACAAAGTGGATAAAAAAGATGTGGTATTTTAATACAATGGAATATTAGTCAGCTATAAAAAGAATAATCTTGAGGCTTTTACAGGTAAATGGAGGCAACTTACTCATATCATACTTATAAGTGAAATAAATCAAACTCACATTTACAAGTATCATATTGTGTCCCTAGTATAAAAATTAAAGAATAAAAATCTGAAAGAGTAATAAGATCCAAAATATACAACAGATATTATAATAATAAAAAAGAAAGAAAGTGCTCAAAAGGACTGAACTACTGGGATAGGGAAAAGGATAAAAGGAAGAAAGGAAAAGATTATATGTATGTTGGTAAACATATATAAATGTATGTATGTATAATGTATGCTAGATAGATAGCTATACTACTAATATCTCTTAGTTCAGCAAAAAGAACAGTTTGTGCTGTTACTGTTTGATTAATCGCTTTTGTGTGTAGATTTTGTAACCTGAACCACTAACTAGTTCTGAGGTAACAATATGCAATATATTAACTAGTGTTAATTTCCTACTTTTTTAATTTTTGAAACTCTGTATTATTTCTATCCTTTTTTTCTGTTTTGCTTTTTAATACAAAAAACAATGCACTGGAATCATCCTCCAATCCACTCACCCCCCACTCCACTGCCATTGCCTTGGTCTGTGAAAAAATCATTTTCCACAAAACCAGTCCCTCATGCCAGAAAGGCTATAGACTGCTGGCTTAGGCAGCCCTTCTCAGGTAGAGGCTTTTGGCTTCTCAAATAAAAGATTTCTACCTTTGAGCCTGCAATGTAAGGGGTTTGCTGATTACTGAGATGCCCTCAAGGCATTTTTCTTTTTATCCCAGTTCAAAATACTCAATTTTTTTTGATAGTGCTATTAAACTTGTCAGCAACCATATTTCCTTTAGCCTAAATTCTTTTAGCCTGCTTCTTTTTGGTGCAAACCTGTATTACTTTGTCAAGTACTTCTCTTCTGCTTTATGCTCGGTGCTCCTACTGCAACCCTGTCTGATAGCAGCCAGAAGTATCCATGTCACAGCCTGACAGCTGGGATGAACATTGGGTTTCCTCTCCCAGATCAATTAGTCTACTGCTCTTTAACTCATACTCCTGCAAAGTCATATGACATGGGCAAAATAGACAAGTTTCTGCCAGGGTGAAACATGAGTTATTTGAAGTCTAACTCCCCAAATAGTCCTTGTTCCCAGGTAAAATTTCCTGAGCTCATTCCTAAGCCTATGACTTGGTAGATCTAGGGTGGCATTCATTCATTTCTATAGACCTTAGAAAATGTGCCACTCTGAATAACACAGTTCTAATTTGTGCAATGCTTTATTCATAGGACACTTCTAGGCCCAAGTTCAGTCTTAGTGCAAACTTTTCCAGGATGCCAAAGTAAAGCATTCAAATCTGTTTGATTTGGATTTGCTGTATCACCTGATCACAATTGCTGGTTCCTTTTACTTCTCCCTGGAAAATTATCTTCACATATCTAAATAAATATGCACTAAAATTTCCCTAGCTTAGACTAAATAGAGAAAAAGCCTTCAGAGTTCAGTGTAAGGTGCTTCTTGAAATACAATTTTACTGTTCTTGACTCTGGTGCTATGGAAGAGTCATATGGAAAAACCCCCCACAGACTGATGAATTAGATTAAAATGAAATGAACAACATGGTATTTAAATTCAACTTGATATTTTCCAAATATTTTTAAAAGAGTTTGAGCTTGCTAAGTTGGGCATTCTCTGAACTATTATTTGCATTTCCTGGAAACTTGTTCACATAATTAATTTGCTTCACAAACTCTTAGGACAAGAACAATACAAAGAAAGATGAAAGGTCCACGGGGTGCACAGATTCTAAATGTGTCCTGAAATAAACTTTATAGTTTCTCTGATAAAGGGAACACATTCTAAATTTTACATGCCTTAAAATTTGGTAGAAGAATGTTTTTGAGATAAAATGAGCTTGTTTAATAATAAATTCATTTATTTATTCAACAAATAATTAATATGCCTGGTAGTGCCCCGTATATATCACTGAGTAATGGCTATGTCAAAGAATTGTAAAATATTAATTATTAAATGAGCTGAGTGGAGAGCTGTATGATATTCTCAAGGAGTGACTGGGGGAAATGCTTTGAGTGTCTTGGTGGAAAATGGGCGCTTTCTTTCTAACCCAGGTGCCTTGCTCTTAAGTATTTGCTTTACAGGTATCTGAAAATGCTCTCAGACGTGAACAAAGCTTGTGATAAAAGAAGCTATCAGATTTGACAGATTTCCAAGATGTCCAGGACCACTGAGTACATTAGTCTCAAAATTGTTTTATGTGAGCAGGAACAAGTACATTTATATGCAGATGGGAGCCGAAAGAGCATGGCTTGGGATCTTGGGCCAGCAATTGGCCAATGGAGTTTAGTTTAATTATTAAATAAAATAGTTAAAAGAATGAGGTCTAATAACTTCCTGGCTGGGAGGATCTTGGGTCTCAGGGTAGTGACTGGCAGATTCTTACAATGTGGCGAAGTTTCTCTCTGCCAGTTTGACAAGTAAGCAAACTGTCTTTGCCCTTCCAAAGGTCCTCTGTTCTTAGCATCCCTTTCCTGCTCCTCACTGGCCCTTGACTTACACTCAAAACCTGACTTCAGGGTCCTTCAGCTTGTAGCCAACTACATACACAGATGACATTCTTACACTTAATTTAATAACACAGTAATGTTTTCATACTAATCAGGCACTTGCTGGCTTTAATTATTACACATTGTTCTGTAGGAAGGGAAAAAACCACTCAAACAAATTTTAAAATAAGAAAGATATTAGCAGGAGTATGATATGTGCTTCACTCTTTAAATGCTGTCTGCTAATAAAATAGGTTTATCCCCGGTACCTTACCTTGACGATATTTTCATCTGCTTTTTAAAACAAACCTCAGCACAAGACTTTTCCAGTTGAAACAAATATTCACTGACATGGATTCTCTTTTTCCATTTTCTTACAGGAAGAAAAATTTATCAAGATTGCTTTTCTAAAGGAAGCTACCCTTAACACGTTATTTGCAGAGCGTGATTTATCCTTTAATGGTGTCTCTTTCTGATTCCTAAGCCAAGGTCACCTTGTAATGATGACTCACTGGATTTGGTAATATCTATTAAGACAGAGACTAGCAAGTTTATGCAAAACAAAGGAAGTGTATTAAAGCCTGATTAATCAACCCACTGATTTCAGTTCCCTTG
This sequence comes from Dolichotis patagonum, assembly GCA_004027295.1. Taxonomy (NCBI): domain Eukaryota; kingdom Metazoa; phylum Chordata; class Mammalia; order Rodentia; family Caviidae; genus Dolichotis; species Dolichotis patagonum. The sequence continues at coordinate 300,465 of PVJX010000261.1, read as the reverse complement.
ATTGTACCTCTTGTTTCTAACTTAATTTGGGAGAGTAGAAGACAGCCTCGTGGTAGATGCATTCCTAGAAAAGACATACAGAAAAGATATTAAAGTGTGTGTCTGTTAGTTTCTTACATGACCATGTTTCTGGTACCACCAGATTTAGTTAATTTGGAAAAGAATAAAACTTTCCAGTTACATTTTTTTCTCTAACTGATGAATTCCTAAGTGAACACAGTCTACAGAATGTTTTGCAGGCATCTGATTTCCTACAGATATTTATCAGTGGTCCCATTTCTCCCCCTACCCCAGCACACGTAGTGAAAAATGGAGCTCAGGAAACTGAAGCTTCATCAGCCTGGGTGACTTCACCCTGGGCAGCCTAAGAATGAGCCCTGTGTGATAATTAGCAAAGGTTTGTAAAGAAAGAAGAGAAGTGTGACAATCCTTTTCAGGTACTTGTTTGTCTCCACACTGTGGCTAAGTGCCACCCTCTATTGAAGTAGCAGAGCTCCGTATCTCGGTATTTCCTCCACCCTCTTTGACACTTGACAATTTAGCTAAAAACATAAAGCACAACTAATGAAGACCTGGTTTTCTTAGCAGTCTGATGAAATGTAGAAAAAGATCTTCTTTTTTAAAAGGAATGTTTTTACTGAAACAAGCCATAAACCTATACAAAAGCCTGTCAAAAATCTCTAGATTGGTATGGTGGCTCATGTCTATAATTCCAGCATTTTGGGAGGCTGAGGAAGGAGGATCACGACTTCAAGCCCAACCAAGAAGACTTCTCAAGATCCTTTCTCAAAATAAGCCAAAATGACAGCAACAGATCTGGGATGTATTGTTTTCCAGATCCCTTGAAGTGATACTGAATACAGGTCAGTAGCACGTCTTTGTCGTCACGGGGTCTGAGAGTCCACATTTCGTTTTGAGGTGAGGAGTTTTCAACAGGACACTGGTGTCCCCGTTGGTGGCCAGCACCGCTTTGGCTGCTCTGGATGACCTGGCAGATGTGGCTTCCTCGAGTGACAGCTGCAGGCTCTTCGCTCCTGCAGCTGCTTCTTTTCCAGTCCTGTGTAGGAAAGAAAAACGTACTGCTTCAAGGAAATCAAATAAATACATTCCTTTAAAAGCAGAGTGCAGAATTCTAAAGAATTCTAAATTTGAAGGAGGGATACTTTTGGAAAAGTTTGAATTGGAATTTTTTAAATGTGCTTTTATTTTTTTAATTTCCAAGTTCCCTATGTAGAAAATGAAATCTGTAGCCGAGACCAAGATAAGGTTCCTTAGGGATTATGGGAGCTGTTCCTCTCCCCTTGTTGCCTTTGTAAAGCTCATAGTTGGGCTGAACTCAATTTGTCCTATGCACTTAGGGTGGCATGGCTCATAGTCTCCCCCCATGGGCCAAGTAAGCAGAGGCACCAACATCTGGACCACGGTTATGGGATGGACCGAGCCCTGTGCATTCTTATCGTCCCATGATAGAGGAGAGAGAGCAGGTGGCCCAACACACTTGACCATATGCTGGGAAAATCAACCTTTTATGCCTAAAAGGAAAGTTCAGTTGCCCAATCTCTCTCAATATCTGATCAGTCTCACTTCCTGAACTGTGTCTCTAACACTTAAACTTTGGAAACTTTTCTAAATTTAAATCTAATTGCATAATTCATCACATAATAGGAGAAAAATTTTATTTTTCCTTTCTATAATCATGATTTTATTCCTAGATGCATATTAAATTCATGTATTGAAATGCAAAGTACACTTCAACCTTTGAAGGTTTGAAGCAGGATTGCTGTTCAGGTTTGTGGCCTCAAAAATCAATCTCAATATTATGATGAGTTTGATTGATTTTAATTTAAAGAAAAGACTACATTTAAAACTGACCCAAACAGCCAACCTTCATGGAACTAAAATATTCTGTATGGAAAATTCAAGCTTGATGGCTGCAGTGGAATATCTTTTTAAAGTTACTTTCTTGGAGTTTCTTTAGAGATACAGACAAGAATAGAGGTCAGCACTCTGAATTTTTCATCAAACTTCTTGAATCTATTATATCAAAGTATCTCTCCAGAAAATAATCATTGTGTGACTCACATTGCTAACCCAGAGATGGTTTGAGTAGACCCTCATTTAGTATATATCAAGGGATTCTAAATAAGCATGTAGCTTGGAAGCCCCAATTTAAGTAATGTCAAATTTAGTATGTTGTTGTTTAATTTTAAGATTCATGCATATTTGATTATGAAGAGACAGCATGGTATGTGACAAGTTTATTGAGAAGTCTACTTACTGGGCTAAGGAAAAGGATTCATTACTTTCCCGTATCTTGATAACAGGCATCAAGAAAATCTAACTAGAGACGGGGTCCGTCTCCCTGTGTGTATCTTGGAGGACACTAGACTCCCTTCTGACTGAGCTGGAAGAGGCCAGCTAAGGAGGAGCAGGTGGGAGTGTTACATCAGGTGTGCTTTCCAGTTCCGGAGTGCAGGGGAGCCGAAGCATCTCCTCCTTCATCTTGTAGGTCTGAAAGATCTGAGAGCCTTGATAGACTGTACCCTCATCCCTCAAAGCACCCTCAAGATCCTATTGTCATCAGGGATCCCCAGAATGAGCCAGGATGCAGCACTGGGCAGGGCAGAGGACACGGGCACCACTCTTTCCAGAAGTCTGTGTTCTCGAGTGGGCCTTCGAAGCCTGCCTGGCCCTGCATCTCCAGGACCATCTCTCTCCCCTTTTAGTCCTCCCAGAAGGCGTGGCCTATGGATTGACATGCGCAGGAGGCAAAAGGCCTGCTCTAGAAGTCAGAGGTCCCTGCCATCTCTCTGACCTAAGACTGCAGGACACTTACAGGCCTTTATTCTTAGATTCTGGAAAATACAGAAAGTCCCAGTCAACCATCGAGTTACATAAATTTCTTTCAATTTCTATTAATTGAAAGAAAAATGGACTATCTCTGTTCAGAGATTAATCACAACTTCAGTTTACATGGACTTTCACCCAACTGATCGCATTTAAAATTTTTTATAGTGTTTGTTTTTGTTCATTAACATTTTATTTTGGTCTTCTGAAATGAATTTTTGTTTAGGTTCAAGATTAGAAAGATGTTTTCCTGTGTATTTTAATTTTTATACTTAGATCCTCCATGTATTACAAATTAGATACAGGTTAAGGTCTTTTAAAAATAAATTTTTTGGTTGAGATGTTAATTCTTCCATTATCATTGGTTAAAAATTATATTCTTTCCTAGTTTAATTCCTTAGTGCTTTTGTCAAACATCAATAGATCGTCTAAGAATGATCTATTTCTACATTCTCTGTTCTGCTTCCTTGATGTATTTGTCTTCCATTATGCTCCTGTATTGATTATTTTCCTTTTATAACAACTGTAAAAGTGTTCAGATTTTCTACCTGTGGACTAGCTAAATTAATATTTCACTCATGACATTCTTTAGAATTTTCTACAAGAAGAGTCATATTTTCTACAATCACAAAAATGGCTTCTTCCTTTTAAGTTTGGGTACCTTACTTTTTTTAATGCACTATTACACTGGTAAGGGCTTTCTGGACAACAGTGAAATTAAGTGTAGATAGTGGAAATATTTGTTTTGCTTCTAAGTTTCAGGATGGACATATTCAATATGTCACCTTTAAGTGTAAGGCCAACTGTAAGATTTTTAAAATGCCCTTCGTCAAGTGAAGGATTTGCACTTATTTATATTTTAATCATGATAAAAACATAACATGAGATCTATCTTTTCTGATAATTCCTAAGTGCCTAATATCAGTACTGTGTGGGTACATAATCATAGAGGAAATCTCTAGAATCTACTTAGTCATTATGTTTTACCAAAACTGGACAGTCAGTGGCCAGACATCAGTCTCTGATATCTACCATTCTATTCTCCGCTCATGACCAATCTCTAATATTTTTCAATAGATTGTCAAAAATTATTTCCTACATCTATAACTATTATCTGTGGGATGATCCATTTAGGAAAACTACTAAAGCATTTCCTGAAGCCTCAATGCTCTTTACAAAGTCTTGTGATATTTTTCATAACCTTTAATATACGGTATTTTATTTTCTTCTATTATTTTTATTTTCAGTTGTTTTCCTCTGTCTTGGAGAAGATAAGACTCAGATTTGAAAGATGAAGTGGTTTTCTCCAAGCCAAGGAGTAAGTGGTGAAGGAGTAAGAAATAGAACATTTGAAATGGAAGTGTGACCAAGTTCTCCTGTCCCAGGGATTTTTTTTCAGCTACCCTCTTGGCCATTCAAACTGCTTTCTCTGCTGGAGATGGATTCAGTGCTGATGTCTCACTTGATACAGCACCTGCTGATATAAATTATGTCTTGGTGAATCATTCTTGCTCATGATACCTTGTTCTTTTTCTTTTGTGTGTCTCATAATAAAGAACTAACTATAGCCCACCTATATTGTCTGCATTTCTAAGTCTCCTTTTTTTGAGGTGTTAAGTAAGAAGACAACCCCCCAAACCACTGTATTTTGCTCATTCTTGTGCCTAGCCCAAGGACTGACATCAATTATACATGTAACCAATATTTACTAAGTCAATGATTAGTTCAGGATTTTTCTGCTAGATCATACATGCCCTTCTGTATCTTAGCACACGTTTATGACTAGTTGAAGATAAAAGTTAGGATTAAGGAGGTTATTTTAGACCTCTATATTTAACTACTACATCTAAGATTTTTTTGTAATGTTTCCTTGCTTTATTTCTTTTGGAGAGATATAAAAGTGTGAGTCTTGAGAAGAACAGAAGAAATCTGTGTAATTTATAGATATATACATTTGTCACCGAAATCATGATGAGGCATAATTAGAATTTAAAATCTAAGATAATTATAGCTTCTTTTAATAAGCTATAATACCCCCAAAGCCAGCATTTAGTAGCAATTATTTTCCAAAAGCAAGAGCTTAAGCTCAATGTGGCAGTGAAAACTTTGATAATGTCCTCCTGCTGCACAAGAACTGGCTTTGTCAAAGACCTTCCAGAAGCTGCAGTGAGGAACATTTTTAAGAGCTATGAAAAACATAAAAATTCAAGTTTTGACCTTTATCACAAAAACAATGCAGGCTCCAGGAGAGCAATGAGGCGGGTAGTTGGGTGAGCCCGTGGTGATTCCGTTCACGCAGGGGAGTTGGTAAACGCTCGCTCGTAATTATCTCCACTTCCTGTTCTCCTCCCCACTCTCTTCCCTCCACCTCTCGGTCCCCATCCAGTTGCAAAAGATCTAGCTCCCTGTTTCCTACGATCTTTTCTTCTTCTCTTCATTGATACTGTGGGTTTCGCCTATTAGAGAAATCACGTGATATTTAAGCTTCCGTGTCTGATTTGTTTCACTCAGCTTTAGAGTCTCAAGGTGCATCCGTCTTCCCATGGCTGAACTGTACAGAGGGATGGAAGCTGGTCGGGAATCCATCTTTGGTGCTAACGCAGACCAAGAGGGCTTGAAGAGATCCCGTGCAGTTAGCAGATGTGGCCTTCAAGAGGCGCTGTGGGTAAATAGGCTGCCACATTTTGCCCATGCCTCTTGAAACTTCCCTGAGTCAAATATCTATGACAATAACTAGGACTCTAATGAGCAATTACTTGTGGATTATAATTCATGGGATATCTTCCGTACACACTCCATTCTTTTTTCCTAGTGGATTTATCTTAATATTATCAGCAGTTTACAAGTGAGGAAAGCAAGAAAGAAAAGACTTATACTAGATTTACCAGCTTCTTCCAATTCTATTTATTGATCACCTACTAAGTAGCCCTGAAGTAGTAACGAATGAAATAATCAAACCCCTGTCACCCTAGAGTTTATATTCTAGCAGAGAAGACAGACAAATACCCACAAAGTAAGCTGTGATAGAGTTCAGGGAAAAATAAAGCAGGTGGGGGGAGGGAGTGGAGGGGGAGGGGTGATTTCAGACCCTGGTGCCCAGGGCTCTCTGGACACTCTTGAGTGAATGAGTTTGGAGTTCGGGGCGACCCTGAAAATACCCAGAGCCTGAAACCATGGCTCCAAAATCTCAAACCCACACTTTTGGGAAAAATTGCCTACCAGGTATTGAGGTCAAAAATGTCAGAAAGAGATTTGCAAAGATTTAAAATTGTAGTTACAAGCTGATTGAGTCAAACCATAGCATCGTGAGCTTCTAATTTCAATTTGAGATAATGCAATCACCTCAGGTTTCATAAATCACTCAGAGACTAACCCCGAGCTTTGGAGGCAAGCAGCCTGGCAGAGTTCTGCTGTCCCCCGCTGTCCTGCATCCTTTTCAGGCAGCGTCAGGTTCTGGCACGGCCAAGAGACACCGGTCCTCCTGGGCTCTGCACCCCCTGTGGACAGCCCTGGTGGTGTCTGCTTCTGGGGCTGGCGTGAGCAGCACCCTGGCTATCCATAGCCCGGCTGCTCCTCCTGCCCACCTCGGGGCCTGCAGGCCCTGGGAAGTCCATCTGTGACCCTCGTTCCATCTCCCTCTGCAGTTTTCCACACTACAGCTCTCTGCCCAGAATGACTTGGGCTTCAGAGTCCTGAGGGCTCTCGGGCTGTGTCCTCAGCTTGCATCTGAACTCCCCACAGGGCAGGCAGGCGAGTTGGGGGTTTGAGTCTCTTCCAGGGCAGACAGTAGGAGGCAGATGCCACCCTGGGAAGGGGTCAGGCTGCTGTCTCTTTCTTAATCCCCACCAACATGTCCTTTTACTTTTTTAAGTGAGCAATTGGTGTTATGTCACATAAGATTATCCTGATTTCTGTTTTCTTATTATAAATTCTGAGGATTCTTTGCTTATGAAAGCAGAACACAGGAGAGAAACAATTTTGCCTTGAATTCTGGCAGTTTTGACTGGGGAGATGAGAAGCTAATGCCTGGAGTCCTAGAGCCACAGGATGGACCCAAAGAGCAGCTCTGCAGAACTGTTCAGCAGGAATCTCCCTCCCAGTGCCACTGGAGAGTAGAAGGAGGTGACGTGTGAGTGGGGATGTTTCTTTAAGTAAGGGGAAGTCATTTATCTTGGGGACCCATCCCTCCTGATGGACGCGGAAACCAGAGCATTATAAATCAAGTGTGGATAGAAGGATTAAGCAGGGATGCAGAAATCCCATAAGTAGATAGGATGGTATTTCTTTAATACAACATGGTAGACACACCTGTTTACTTTGGCTTCCAATAAATATGACCATTGTGTTCTTGGACAAATTTTGGAAGGTAATTATCATGACTTGCCAGTAAGTAAAGTGTTAGGAAGAAGACATTTAATTGAAGGGTGTAGGTATTTCTTCTAGATTTAGGTAAATGAAATAAAGGTGGTATTTATTTTTCCAGAGGAAACATGCAATTCATCAAATAGCAGTGATAAAATGATAGGTATTAATGGAGAGAAAAGGAGGAAAGTGAGAACAAGGGACCCTTCCCCCTAGTAGTGTGGGTCACTGGGTATTTTTCATCTTTCCCTTTCTGTCTCTGAGAAGTAAGAAGCATAACCAGTAAGAGCAGGACGGATTGTCTAGCTCAGAAACCAAGGTTTCACTTAATTTCTCTGAGCCCACTTTTCATGCCAATAAAATGTTGTTTGATAATTGCACTGAACACAAATGTTTATTTAGAAGATTAAATGAATTAATAGACACGAAGCCCTTCAACAAAGCCTGGCCCATGGAAACCACTGAGCAACTCTAACTTTATTTAGGATCATTACCTTATTTTTATTATTATTTTCCTCTGCCAACGTTACAAACAGACAGACAGACTGTTTGCACTGAAATCTTAGCTACTAAATGCTTTTCATGACTTCACAATGAGGGAAACCACAGCTTCTTGTCCTCAAAGGGACACGACCTGCAGCTCTCTAGGGACAGCCTACAGGGAGCACCCAGCTCTTCTGGTTTTCAATTTGATTCTTCTGTACCCAAGATGAAAATTAAACCAGTACCTTTTACTCTTGATTTTGCAATGATATTAGAATCAGGAGAAATTACAAATGTAGACATTCAGTTCTCCCCAATGGTAACCTCGTGTATCATTACAACAAATGATTAAAAAGTACAGCACATGTTTAAATAAAAACATCACTGTAGTAAAGGATACATTGCCATTGTTATTAATCCTCTTCAAAATAGTGCCCCTCATTTCAAATGTATTCATTGCATCATTTTTGCCGATTTCTGAGGTAGTTCTTGAAACCCTACTGTGATCAAAAGTAGAGTGAATGCTGTTGCTGAGTGCCATGGAACAGAAAGACAATCTCGTACCAACATCACACTATGTCCTCAAACACCTGATTTACCAGACCTGGCCCTGAGTGACTTTGGACTCTTCCCCAAAGTCAAAATGACCACGAAAAGTCTACATTTTGAAGTGATTCAGGACATCAAAGCAGCCACAAGAGTGTAACTAAAGACATTCAAGAAAGAGGACATACAGAGCTGCTCCAGAAAGAGCAAAGTACAATGGGGTAAGTGTGTTCATTGTCCAGGGGAGCAATCTGACAGGGATGAATAGCAATGTGTCTTTTACTGCAATACATTTTTTAATTCAAAAATTCACTGTTTTTTTTAAATCACACTATATATGAAATGATATCAAACTAGAAAATTGACATTGATGGAGTCCATAGAGCCTGTCCAGATTTCAGCTTCTCATGTATCTACATCTGTGCTTTTATATGCATACATGTTGCGTGTGTCTACAATTCTGTGTTATACTATTGTGTAGGTTTCTGTATCTACCACCACAATTAACATCCACATCTGTGGCCAATCATCTGCTTCATCGCTCTTCACCCTTAACTCTTGGCAAGGATTGACCTACTTCTCATCTTTATAGTTGAGTTATTTCAAATGTGAATAGAAGTACATGCTATGTAACCCTTAGAAGTTGATATTTTTTACTCACTGTGATCTATCCAAGTTGCAGAAATATGGCTAATTTACTCCTTTCTTTTGCTAAGTAATATTCCATAGTATGAATGTACCACCATTTGCTTAAGTATTTGCCAATTGAAGGACATTAAGTTCTTTGCAGTCTGGAACTGTTGTGAAATCTACTATCTCACTCTGGGAAGAATTGGGAATACACAGATAAGTGTGATCTCTATGACAAGAGGTTACAGAAAACCTACATGCACTAAAATATCACTGAAGACAGGTCAGCATTTTGACAAGAGGCTCATTCAATAAGAAATTAAATAAGAATTAAGAAATTAATAAGAAAATTTCTTATATTTTTTAATGTTTTAGCTAAGAAATAAGGGCAAAATTACACAATTTTGTCCACTTCACATTCAATTTGTAGAAATAACTTGTCGACATAATTAACATGAATTGAAATGGACAAGAATTAAAACATCACTGTGTAATTTGCTATTGACCCAAAACTGAATGACAACTCTTTATGACAAAATATTGACCTGCAAACCTTAACTGTGAGAGTAATTAATGTCATCAAAATAATGCCTATACAAACAAATTTTAAAGTAGCTAAATATATGGCAAAGAAATTATAAAAGGGTAAAAACTTCTTTGAAAAGGTTGCATAGAATACTGTATTACTCTTGGTGGTACTAATTTCAGTTAAATCAGTTATAAAAGACTTCAGAATATTATACAAAGGCACATCAAGAAATTAAATTGATGTAGTATAGTTTGTTGCAGAGAATATTTTGATAAAAATTTAGTCATGTGTTATAGCTTTGATTTAAAAATTTATAACATGAATGCAGAGACAGAATCTGAGGTCCAAGTAATAGAATGCTTGGGGAGAAAAATGGAGGTTAAATAGCTTTTTATTTTTTTAATCAATAAGCAATATCATCACCTAGCTGTGTGCTGATGAGAATGATTCAGAAAGGGGAGATTCTTGCATGCAGGATGGAATGCAGTGGACACTGATAAAGAGGCAGCTTTGTACATAGGGACCAATATTGTGGGGCCAGAAATAAACTCACAATGTCCTTTGGTCTCATGTCTGGAGTTTAAATTCCTTTTAGCTCCTGAATCCTGTCAATGTCCTCCTCCTAGGGTGTCCCCAGACTTCTGCCTTTCTCCAGCCCTCTCATGAAGCTCTCGGGGTTCACAGCCTCACCCCACTTTCTGCAGGAGGATCTCACGTGGTCCTGTCTGCCTTCCCATCCTGACTCCCACCCTCTGTGCTGCTAGACACCTTCAAAAGATGCCCTTCTGAGCATCTTTAATTCCTCATCTGAATCCTTCATCCTTTACCCCATCTCTCACTACTTCAAATTTTGACCTTATTAGTTTAAAACTCAAAGCCCTCCAGGGTCTGTGTCCTACCCACACCCCCAAATTTATCTCCCACTTGGTGATCCTGTCAGTGTGAGCCTCGTGTAGCTCCTCTGAACACACCACACAAGAACACAACTCTCCCTTCACTTTTTAAAAATTTCCTTTTTTTCTCTCCCAAACACTCTCCACCTCCCCACCAGGCCAATTCCTGTTGATCCTTCCTACTTCAGCTGACAATCCTTACTCTTCCTGTTCACTAAATGAACGAAATTATGATTGAATATGTAATAAGTGTTGACCATAGCAACCAGTCCAAAGGTTCAATTTTCTGTGGTCAAAACACATTTTCCAATTTAGAGCTTGAAAAATGTGTCACGGAGAATGATAGGTGAGTAGCTCACACCAAAGAGTGAAGGAGGCATCACCTGCCATGGTTATTTTGGCTTTTCAGAGGAGTTTGCAGAGGAAGCATGAAACGGTGTGCGGGTGTGCTCAGTCAGCCTCCGCAGCGCGGTAAGATCCGTGGACTCAGGAAGGCTTCTCGAGAGACCGTCATCACCTTCCCAGTCTGCCTGCTAGCCATTTTCTTGGGGTGGGAGATGGTTGCTGGAGAGAATGGGGACTGGCACAATGTCCCCAGACATTTGGAACTGAGCTGGCTAGGGCTGCAGATTGTGCTCTAATTCCTACTAACGATTTGTTTTGGAAAGCGCTGAGTAGAAGCAGCATGTACTCACTCGCCACTCCCTTCCCCCTGGGCCCCAGCAGGTGTGCACACTGAGACATCCAAGCTGCCTAGGACGATGACAAAAAAAGACACACTATTGCTTCAAGAAACAAAGACAGACTAAACCAGCCCTCAAGATCTTTTTTGTTAAGTGATGCTGGTACAAGTCTCTGTTCCTCTCTTGGGAGGCAAGGTTCCTGTCACTTAGATGACTTAATAATACAGTTGCAGTCAGGGAACCTTGGACTGCAGTCCTAGGGGTGAGAATCAGTGGCATTGAGAAGGAGAAGACCTTGAGATGGAAGAAGTGCTTTGGCGGGAGAGGAAGCACCCAGACCACAAAACTGTCATTCTTGTGGCCATCGAGGGGAGTTTTGTGGTGGTCTGGGCGCTGAATGACAAGCACCGTAAGGGAGCTTACAAATACTATGGGGAGAAACAGTCATCACGAATCTGAAAGCCGTCACAGTATTGCCTTTAACCAAACAGTAACATTGTTTTAAAACAGAGGTTTCCAAGTGATCTGTGCAATGATCACTTTCCTGCCACTCTTTTCAGTTTTCAGGACTCTCGCTTCTGAGCTCCAGTTGCCTTTGAAGACTTGCCGTGGCTGTGGCTTTAAGAAATGCTTTTGCTGTTACTGCTCCATTTTAATCTTTCACTTTGTATTAACAAAATCAAAACCAGCACAATTAGATACCTCCTGATTCTGATTTGTTTTAATACTAAGAGAATGTTTGCAAGAGTACCAGCGGTTGGGGAAATACTTCAAGCCCTCGTGCCGGCAACATCGTAGCTATAGAAGCAAACATCAAAAGATAGCTTGAAAGAAAGACCCAAAACATCTAAACCAATAATTCTTTACATTTGTGTTTTTATTTCATTGCAGTCTTCACAATGAAAGCAAGAGGATCATATGGAGGAGGAAAAGATGCTTGAAAGCTCATTTCAATTGTGTAATTTAAAATGAAATCAAAAGGACTTTCTCCTTGCTCTAGCATTGACAATCAAGCCATTTACGTATAACTGGGAAAAAAAATAGTGACTAGGAAACACAGACTACACTCAGGACCCAACTGTCTCATTTTATTAGAATAAATGAAAAATAAAATGAACAAGACGCAGAAAACAGGATTACAATTAAGCTCCATCGATCTAAACACCCACTTCTTCTGTTTATATATTGGACATCCTGAGCAAGATTGAAATGCTAGAAACGAAGCCGAGGAGAGACCCGCAAGTGATAGTCATTCGGCCACAGAGGGAGATAAATGAAATGAATAAACAGGTCTTTGAATCAACACAGCAGTTACAACCAGCCAGAAGTGGCCGTGGCGTTCCACATGTGGCTGGCAGTATCAGAATTACGAACCATCCAATAACTCGATTACGCATTCCATATATTGGCACTATTATTAATTTTAAGACTCCCAGCAAAAAACATTTTGGAGCTTTCAAATGTTACCTTTGTTCCTATTCCATTTTAGGCCTTGGCATGCAGTAGAAATCCTACTGTGTTACTGTGTTACTCAGTTATGGTGCCTAAAAGCAGAGGGGATTTTTTTTTAACATGAGATGTGGGAGGCTGTAGTATATTAGCTTTTGCTGTTAGCATTCAAGTAGGTCACTTTTCAATTCATGGAAAGAGCAGATACTTGGGTCTGGGGAATTGGTTTTTATATTCTTTTTATTAAAGAAAAAGAGAATACCCGTGGGGCATGCTGGGAGGTTTCTGAATTCTGTTCTCTGGATGATGACTAACGGACTGAAGTGTGTAGTCATCATTTGCCAACCCCTCTGCTCTACCTCAGTTTACCTTTCTGTAACCTCGTTGCTCACCCCTCTCCTGGGAGACAGTGAGCAGGGGCAGGGTAGGGACACAGAGAGGTATGTGTAGTGCTGACACATTTGTCCAATGTGCACATGGGCCTGGATTCAATCCCCAGTAGCGTGAAAAAAGAAAAGAAAGTCATGAAGCGTGGGCAGAGATTTTAGAAGAACAAAGTCAGCTAAAATTCACATTGTCCTAGTCACTGAATTCACAGTGGTCCTGGGACAGTAGACCACACTTAAAAAATAATTAAATTTTCACTATTTCCACAGGAGACAGGCCCCAGAACTTCCTTGCTAGAGTCCCTCCACCCCTTTATTCTTTTAAGGTAGCAGAGCCAAAAGAGAGACCTAAATCTTCAGAAATCTAACAAGGCCTTGACCCTTACTCTCCCTCAATCTCACCCCTCAGTCCTGCTTCTGCCACCCAGCCAGTATCTGAATGAGGCAGATGAAGACCTTCTGGGTGGAAGAAATACTTTTTCTGCTGCATATTATTGAATCCAGATCGTCTTCATTTGAGTTTTATTAAAAAACCAGAGTAAGCATTTCCTTTTCAAGGTTTCAGAATAGGCAAGTTTGAACATTAAAACCATTCTCTACTTTTCAAGCATTGAACCATGATAAATAAAGGAACAATTTTCTGATCCTGAGTTGGCATACCTCAGTGACAGCAGCAACATCGCATGGCAAGAAAACATCTTCCGTTCCACAGCAACGATGTTTCCAAAAGAGGATGGAATGGCAATCACTACAGACAGCAACTCTGGGGAGCAGGAAACAGAATCACAAGAGGCACCCAGGGCATCCAAGCAGCCCAGCTGCTGCTATGCAAGAAAGGACTCCCCAAATAGGGTCTGGGCTTAGGATTTCCGAATGTTAAGTTACGGTGATGCTTTTTCTCTCCTGTAGCTTTAGGAATATTGATATATTGTTTGAGAACTTTCTATCATTCATCCTAGCCTGACTGTACGGTTTAGGGATGGTAGGGACGCAGGGGATGTTTTAATCAATCATGCTTTTGAGATGATTTCCTGAACAGGCACACAGATCACCTTTCACAGAGTGCCTTGTGAAAGCGATTATTTTCAAGGAAAGCATTTGATTTCTAACCAAGGAAAGCAAGATGAATAAAACTGAAGAGTCACAAAAAATTATATAATGCTGGAGTTTCACAGACTGAGAAATTTAAAGACTTTTAAGTACTTTAAAAAACCCATATAGTTTTTCTTTTAAAATGTTACACCTTTTCAAGTATAGAGTGACATATAGAGACAGCCTTAAGACTCAGTGCTAGATTATTATCTAGTCCTAGACTTTTGTGTCAGTGTTAAACACCCTCATTTATAAGGGCTAGAATAGCAAAACCTCAGTTACTTACTAGGGCTTCTTAGATATCAAGCACAGTATGCTTTGCACTTTATATATTGTGCTCAACAATTCCATTGAGGGACGTCTTATACCCACTTTACAGCAAGGAATGGAGATTTCCTGGAGTTGGAGCAGCCCAGCCAGCCTAAGTGAGTAGAATACAAGCTTGGATACATCCCAGATATTCTGCCAGAAGCGAATTTATGAAACCTAGTTTTACTCACTTTATAGCTAAGAGGTTCATCTCAATGGATCCCTGAGAAAACTTTGCCTTTTCTCCCCATTTGTCTTCATTTGCTTAGCCACGAAGAACCCAAGCAGCCGCGCCAAGAAAACAGTGTCTAGGTCATTTCTTGGCAGCTGTCGTTTTTGGTTTACTGCTTCCTGCTACTCACCCCTCAGCTTCTCCAAAGACAGCCAGTGGGTTCTGGCACCCTCACTTCTTTCCAAGTCACTGGGATGCTCTTGGAGCTCTGATTGAAACTAGCAGCTCCATGGTGACCAGGAAAAACAAATGAACCCCAGAGCCCATACCAGCCCTGGGAGGACTCGCCGAGCAGATTTTGCAAGGGGATGAACTCGGTGCTGCTCCAGAGTTCCATCTGGAAATTGGCACCGGTACACCCATTAGCAGCAGGTCCTTTTGCCTTTCAGAAACCCAAGAATTCTGTAGAATCAGGCAAGTGTTCAGTCTCTCTGGAGCTCTCTTAGAAACACGCAAGGCATTTTGCGGTAGTTACTATGATGTTTATTTTACAGATGGGGACCGCCCGGGCTCACAAAGAGAGGTTAACACGCACAAATCCCACACGTCAGGGTGGGTCAACTACAGAGCAGAATGAGGGGGGTGTTCTTGCCTCACCAATCTGTCCAGCTTTAGAAGCATTTTATGGTTTCAAGAATCTAGGGTTGGTTGAAGAGGATTGTATTTCCCCAAGTAGAGCAAGGAACTAAGAAGGCCTCTTCAACTGCAGCAACGGAGTGAAATAATACCTTAGCATAAAAGTATCAATATATTTTATTTTTATTGAATAATAAAGTAAGTCAAAGAGGCATATCAGCCCCAAACACATGCTGCTTTGGAAGACCCTCTAAGCTTTCTTTTTCTTTTCTCTTCTTTCTGTTTGTGGCAGCGGGGAGGGGTGTGTGTGTGCCTGGAATCAAACTCAAGATCTTGCGCTTGACAGGTAGGTGCTATACTGCTGAGCTTTCTTACATAGAGAATGAATAACCAAAATACTTGAGGAATAATGGAAATGGAGATCAAAGACTCTCTGCAGGTAGAGGACACTCAGTAGGTAGAGAGGTGGAGATTTCTAAGAATAAATGAGAAGTTCTAAAATACTGAGAGACCCAGCAAGCTGCTACACTGGAAAAGCTTTATGGAGCTGGTTCAGATTTAGTGTTATTTCCTTAACTTTCTAGAGATCAGCTCTGGCTTGGAGACCCTGGCTATTCCCGAGCTCTGAATAGCTTCCTACTGGTCCAGGGCAAGGTGAGAAGAAAGGGGAAATGATTCTGTGATGCCTTCTAGATTTCGAAGACAACGTGCAGAAAGATGCAGTAGATGTGAACAGTGGATGCCAGGCTGTGTGAGTTTTTACTGTGTCTAAAATGAAATTGGGCAACGTGCGGTAAAATATTAATACCTCTTTTCTTTTTTTACCTGGGAATAAAATATTCACATTTGGATATTTCCAGATTGAATGGAGCCTGTTTTTCTCTTCCTGCCAAGAAGTTAGAGAACCCAAAAGGTAGAGACCCACTGCATTTACGGGGGCCATTAGCAAACATGTTCTACTGAGTGCTGTATTCATGAGAGTATCAAGACTGCATCCTGGCCAGTTGAGTATTCATCATAAATAAATACTGTAGGATAAGAATAATGGGGAAATTAAAGGAAGAAATGACATTTTAAAATAAATTTTGTCATACTCTGCTTATTAATGTGCATTGCTAATGATGGTGGATGTCAACTTCTAACAAACAATTTCCTTGGCCTCTGCCTCTTTTTTAGCTTTTAATGCCTTAAGGTCAGAGGCAAAGAGCTCATAAAATGAGAGAATTCTAGCTTTGCCAATTTCGTGGGATTTTCTTGAGCTGTGCTTTTTAATACCGAATTCAAATCATAGTTTCTTTTGCAGGCATTCTTTCAAGCCACTTGCTTATTTTGTGAGTCTTTTTAAGATAAAATAATGTGACTCAGAAGTTAGTGCTGTGTGTATTGGGCAAAGGAAAGAAGTGGCACACCGACCTTCGCACACTGTCACCGTGGTCACAGATGCTTGTTTCAATGAGGTGAGTAGCAGGTGCGGACATTAAATCAGAATATCAGCCCCTATTCGTCCTTTAAACAGTAACCAATGCTCTTAAGTTCCACAGCTAGACACATGGATACATTGATGTAAGTTCAGATATTTCTGTCCCACATCGCAGTGGTTAATGGCACACACACACTGTCACTGAATCTAGGTGCCCCATATCATGGTGAAGACCAATCACCATAGATCATAACTGTGATGACAATGGCCGTACCACATATACGAAATAACTGTTCTTTAATGAATATTTACTAAGTGCCACACGCTGAGCTAGGCAATTACAAAACATCCAAACCTTATGATGTGGTTTTAGGACCACATTTTATAAAGGAGCAAAAATGAGGCTCTTAAGAGATGAATGAGTGTTTGAAGAGTTTACCTAAAATCTGAAATATTTAGTGTTGCTATGGATTAAAAACTGGTGGTCAACTTAACACCAGTGGAATTGAATCACCATGCTGATGAGTGTAGACGTTTCACCTGAGGAAAGTTGCCAGCATAAATGGAGACGTGAAGAAGGAGAAGCTAGGCATTCAGGCATTGAGGTATTGTGGGTTCTCCTACGTAAACTGTCAGGTTCTCCTGGAGGAGCTCTGGTCCTCACATCGAGCATTGCTTCCTGGCTCCGGAGGGGAAGACATGTGCTGCTTGGTCTCCAGGATGAACTTGTCACACTGGCTTCCTGGCATGTACTCGAGTGCTTGTCATCGGAGGAACTCAGGGCCTCTGTGTCGCTGAGGATGGCTGTGGTGCTTTTCAGGGCAGCCCTGGTCTTTGTTGCAAGTGTGACTTCTTGGCTCCAGTATAGAACCCTCAACCTACCAGCACAGCTCCTTCACCTTGCTGGCATAGACTTCCTAGTTTTCACCACTGACCTTTGGGCATTCCCAGCATGGATCCGTAAAAGACACTGGCGTGAGTCTTTCTCTTGGGCTCTAGACCTCCAGTTGGACTCGTGGGAGGCACTGTCATGAGCTCTGGGTCTTCATCTGGACTCATGTGGGACATTGCTGTGGGATTCAGGCCCTTAGCTGAATATTCTGTCTTTGGTGTTGTGGACAGATTTCCTGCATTTTCTTGTGTTAACTCTGGGTGACCATCATAAAGCAATATTATAAACTCCATATCCTGATTCTAATTGTTTTGTGTACAACCCCTGACTACAACAAGTGTCAAAGCAAGATAAAAAAAAACACCCTGTGTCCCAAGAGACCAGGTTCCTTGGAGCAAATGAGATTTTGCAAAGGCTGTGTTTGAGTTAGGAATGCTGACCTTCTAATCTATCAGATCTAGTGGTTATGGTCTTTCTATTCATTTAACAGAGATCAAGCTTTCAGTTTCACCATTAAGGAAATGGTGAATCCAGACTGACTCCCTCATGTGAGTACATGAATGAACAATGTCTGGTGCATCTTCTGTCGAGAGAAGAGAAAAATGGGAGCCCAGAGGCTTCTGGGAACATGAAGGTTGGGGGAAAGGCCAGGCGCAGGAAGATGTGGACGTCTAAATGCAGTCTGCCTGTTTCCCACTTTCCCTTCAGAGAAGGTCAATAGAGCAAATATGTTGTAAATTTTATGCTCTTTTATGTCGGTTTTCTTCCCCCAGGTTATTTGTCTCCAAAAATCACTGGTCACTGTGGACTTCCGACTCTCTGTTTCCACTATAGTAAGACATCAGCCTTCTAGCGCCTGTGGTTCTGTGGTTTCCCTACTGCATTTTCATCAGTTTCTTCTTGCCCTGTTTGTTCCCCTCCTCGTCTGTCCACCGGAAGGGTTCTTCTAATTTTAGAGTCAAGTTCATTTATATTTCCCATAAACGTGATATTTGTCTTACTCCTTTTATAAATTATTTACAGTGGAAAGGCTGAATCATGAAATTAAAACTCAAAGTAATGTTGTTTTCATGTGCTGATTTCTAAATGGCTGTGTAGATCATTTTTATCCACTATGTATTTTTCCCCTTCAGTTTGTTTTGGCCTGTGTGACTCCTTTACCTTTGAATGTGGTTGACAACAATATGACATTCTTTCTTCTTTACGGTCATCGCTCTTTATTCTAAGTTCAATAAGTGGTCATTGAATGGCCTACTAAATGCCAATGGCTGGTAGACTCAGCATGGCATAAAGAAAGCAAACCTTCCTGCAATCTGAGGTTTCCTGGAGGTGAATATGGAAAAGTCTGTCCTCATAGCACAAAGTTTGTTGAATCCCCGAGGACAGGGACCAAGTGTTCCATCCCTGTGAAGGAAGCAGTCACATTTCTGGGGGAAGATGCCGTGGAAGGGAGATGGAAGGGCCACAGGCACCCCTCGGCATGGTCGTGGACTTTCCTGAATATCTGCCACGTCTCAAAGGACTCCATTCTCCACCAGTGCCCTAGCCCTTCACCTTAGAAAAGTCACCCCACAGAGGGTCCCAATCCGCACTGGGCCTCAGCATCACATCACCTACATTTTGGAATTTTGAGCCAAGCAGCTGGAACTGGGGGGAACTTGAAAAAATCTTCTGTCGAGGCAGCTGCTCAGCACTCTGGCTCCCCGCATGGTGTGAGGTCAGTGCCTTGCTCCGCGATTTCTAGCAGTGGAGTCATGGGAACTGGGTTTAACCCTTGACCTTTTAAAGTTTGTTTCGTTTTGTTTTGTTTTGTTTTGTTTTAATTTGGATGGCACGGAAAAAACAATGTAAACTTTCTCATACGTGTTCTAGGAAGTATAGATAAAGGGATTTGTTAAAACGGTGGTATGCTATATATTTTATGGATGTTTTCCCTTAAAATTATTATAACTGTCATTGTCATTACTGAAGAAATATCTCATGACCACCCTGCTTGGTCTCTGAAGCAACCCTGAATGCCCTTTTCATCAAGGATTGATTAATCAATTCCTTTCTGCATCTTTCAATATGCTTCTCCAAGAAGAATAATTTAAAAAAAAGAAAGGAAAAAACCAGATCTAGATCTAATAAAGCAGTGGAGTATTAAAATTTTCCTTCCCTTTCCTTGGTTTCCAATATCATTATTATTTTATTCCTTGTGGTCATTTCAGGAAATTAAAAAATTAATTCAACTCTCCACATTTTGGCTGAATACACATTAGTAGTAATAAAATTTGTTAGATCTATAAATTTTGGTACACACATAGTAAAATAATATGACAAAACAGAAATAAAACACCCAAGCAGAAAGTAAAATGTAGTTTCTGATTTAGGTAATATAATGTTTATATGTGGTATATGTTATAACATTAAATATATATCTTTACATATGTAATGGATGGACATATTCTATATAATGTTTTGAATTTCAAGTTTCTATATACTGCAATTCCACAGAAGCAGTATATTAATTATAGCATTTCATATTAATTACTTATTAGTAAATAATTCTCAGAAAGGAAGAACTGTTAAGTTGATGCAAATGTGACTGCTTTTGAAAAGTTAAGGGAAGATATAACTATATGATGAAAAATATTAGATAATTGATTCACATGGACAAACACACACACAATACAGAATTCAACAGATCAGATCAAATCAACCTCTTGACATTCTGATGGTATAATATTGTAATGGTTATTATGCCCTTTTTAAGATTTATACCTTTGAAACACAGCTTCAATTGTTCCATGGATGCCTACAGAGCTGCATTCAAATATGATATACAAGAAACAGCAGAGTCAACCACTTTATTGTAATTTTAATGGTATATTGATCCAGAATTCCTCTATGAACTTACCCAGTTCTGGCTTTATCTTACCCTAGTCTACATTTTTTTTTCTCCTTATTTGTTTATTTGCCTAACCATGGCTTCAGTCTTGATCAAACAACAAAAATCGCAAGAGAACAATAACAATACCAAAAAAGAAAAAGCATAAAACCGACATTTATTAACGCATAATTCTTATTGGATAAATACTCCAGAAAACGGCTCTTAAAACATTTTGGCTGTTTAACAAATACAGAAGCAAGAGCAACAGTTACAGTAGTAGGAGACTCTTTCTGTTTCAAAGGAAAGAGATGTGAGGGATTTTAAAGGCCTCGAGGTCCTGCTGGACGCTGGTGGGAGAATCTGGTTCCTAGGGAAGAACAGTCTCCGTTCTGCTTTTCCATCTGCCAGACACGCTGCAGAGTGCTCACTTACTCTGACTTTCCACGTTGCTGCTGCACGGACCACAGGGAGATGTTGTTTAATGATGATTAAGGCCGGGAGACAGGGTAAGGGATAAAATATGGTGACAGAGATAAATGACTGTTACCTTATGTTTCCTTTTTTCCATTTATTTTTTGGCCCCATAAATATGTACAGATCATGCAGTAAAAATAGCTGCCGTTTGTCAAACGCTTACTCCACCTCCAGCAGGAGGCTTCCTCTGTGGCCTGCACATGGGGGTTCATGGCAGTGAAGAGGGGGTGTAGCCCGGAGGGTAACTGGAGCAGAGCAGCAATGAGGATGATTTTTCCCTCCAAGATGGCAACGTTTGGTCTTAGGAGCATTAGCAAGGACACTCCAACTTCCGGAGTTAGTGTCTGCATTTCTATCACACTGTCTCACTCTCCGTGATCCACCCTCTTTATCCACCAAACACAAGTCATCTCTTCCTTGGCATGGCCCCAAGCTTTTGGAGGATATCATATGATATATATTGAATGAAACAATAATGGATTATTATTCTAAATTCTCATCAAAGAGGAAAAAGTTTGATGACAATCAATGGATGGATGCCATATTTGACTTTAGACCACACAATTATTTATTCCTCTTCAGCTTTCAAGTTTCACATATTACTTTCAAAGAAATGTAGACTATGTTTAAAAAAAGAATTTGATTTAAACTTGCTAATACCTAAGTGATTGCATTCAACGTGCCACAAGGAGCGTATGACTGTAAAATAAAACAAGTCCTTTTATAACGCATTTCAAGTTGAATGTTAGAATAATTTCAGCAAATATGAAGCAGCATGTTTTTGCTAGAACATAAAATGTTTTTAGTTGGTAAGGATGTGGTTACCCAATAATACACAAATATCTTGTCTTAGACAATAACTTACTCATAAAGAAAATGTAAATGGAGATCTTTTCCTCCATGGGAAAAATATCCAGGTTTAAAATTACTTCAACCAAAGGAAGTTTCGCCAAGTTAGCCAAGCTCAAAGCTTTCAGGTCATAAGGTGGTTCATTTTCTACGGGAAAGTACTTTTCCTTATGTGGGTTTCCTTTTGCAAATGCATTCAGAGCTTCAAAGAACCAATTTTGATTGCAGAGCTGATCAGCTATCTTTTCTCCATGTGACTATATCTTCATTCAGGGGGAAAAAAAATTATGCCCCTCTCCCCAAAAGCAATTTTGCACTACATTCAAATTTAAAAATCTTGATTGAAGACTCTCAGCCATTTTTGATGACAGTCAAGTACGTTAAGTCTTACCTTAAAACAGCAGGGTGACAAATGGGAAAGACGGAAGCAGACCAAGGCAGCCTCACTATGCAGCCTTCTAACTGCTGACCACCATTAGACTGTGTCCTCTGTCTGTCCCGGGTGCCATTCTGCACAGAAGTGAGCCCACTCTTTTCAGCCTGATGTTCTGAACGCTACAGGGACACAAATGAAGTTGGAGAAGGCTGGTTTTCATACACAGAGGCTGATTTTCACCCATGAATCTCTCGGCTCATAGAGACAAAAATACCCTACAGTCACAGGGAGTATAAACTCAGTTGAGCTTGCCACGTTCTAACTTGATAGTAAGAAACAGAGTATTTTAAAAAATAGACCTATTCATGGATTTTATTTCCTGACCATACAT
Source organism: Dolichotis patagonum (assembly GCA_004027295.1). NCBI lineage: Eukaryota > Metazoa > Chordata > Mammalia > Rodentia > Caviidae > Dolichotis > Dolichotis patagonum. The sequence goes on along the minus strand of PVJX010000261.1, from coordinate 278,174 downwards.
TTAAAATGCTAGCTTGTCTGAATAAGTCCATGCCAAACTTATTCTGGCCTTGTTTATTTTCCTTCCACCATGTCCATCTTAGCCCAGAAAACTGACTGCAGGAAATGGTTGTATCTATTATAGTTAGAACACTGACCAGAATCAAAGGTGTGTCCAGTTCAGAAAAGTATGTGACCAATTATTTGTGGTTATCTTTATCAGTAGTCTGGTCAGTACTCCTGGTGTATTAACCACGTGTCATACTAGCTTCATTGCATGGTACATTGGATAGAAAATGAAAAGTACCCTTGTGTGTTCTAACTTAGTAGCTCCCCATTTGGGTACCTTTACTGATTGATGGCAACTGTTAGAAATTAGAAGACATCAATGTAACCTTGAAAATCATTTGGCCCAACGTTCCTAACTTTGAAACCTTTATAGTGTTAGCTTCTGCAGAAAAGGAAATTGCTGTCCGCATCATTATTGCTAGATCATTAAAGCTGTTCAAAGCCTGGAATACTGTAGGTGCTCAATAAGCAATAGTTTGGAAACCTACATGAATGGATGAGCTACAGATAAAGATTATATTGCTGTTAACAAGATTCCAGTAAAAAAGAATTGTCAGGAGATTCCATGAAAGCTTCTTCCCTAAAGATTAGTTATGAAAAGATAATAGATTGAAATGAAATATTAATTCCATTCCATTTACCCATTCTGATTCATGAGTAGTGACTTCTGTTTTGAGAATTCTGGAGTTTACCCAAACATATCATAATCAGTTGACAATGACAATTCTTAGTACAGTCATGATCCACTTGACAAATACTTGCTGATTGTACCTTCTCTTATGCAGTCTATGATATACTGTTTCTTGTGACAGTATCTCATCTGATTGAGAGAATATCCTCTATTAAGGTAAGTATTGATGTGCCAAGGATTTAGCTCAGTGGTCAATGCCTCTCTGGCAAGCACAAGGTCATGAGTTCAAGCCTTGGTACCAAAAAAAAAAATAAGTATTGATTCTAAAATATATATATATGTATTTATATAAACATATAATATATAAATTATAGAAACTGATAATGTATATATAAATCAGTTTCTATAATTTAATACATTAATCAGCTTTTCCTTTTCTATAATATTCTCACACATTGATAAGTCACCTGAACAAAAAAAGTGTATCTGTCTCTCGAAAAACCTAAGGAAACTAGTTGCTTCTAGAGAAGGTGAGGATAGAAGTGATTGTCTTCTACGCTACCACTTCCATGACAATGTTAGCATAACACCCTCTCAGCTATAATACAGTCCCAGGCCTCTAACCTTATCTCAGCTTAATTCCAAGGTTCCAGAGTTGCTGCCCAAGTCTGTGGAAATTCTTTTAATAAGACATTTTCTCTGTGTTTGCTGCAATGAACAAATTTGATTTTTGTCAGCTGTGAAGTGGAGCAAGATGTGGGGGATGAGGGGGGAGTTTTCCATACTTCCAGTTCTTGTAACAAAAATAAACCATTAGGCCATTTGCTGTCTGCTGCGGGAGAGTTGTGTGTTTCCAGTACCATATAGCACACAGGCGTCTAAGCCTATGGAAAGCAGGGCTGGTGTCAACAGGAAGTTGGCAGTTTCTCTCCATTCATGTGAATCCAATAGACTGTTGGCACCTTGGGAAGAGCAGCCTGAATCCCCCACTGAATGCCTGGGTACAGTCTCCCTCTCAGGTGGCATCAGGTGGTTCTAATGGCTTTCTGGCATTTGCAGTGGGATGTGCCATTGTTCAGTTCCGGGGTCATGCTAGTGAGCGGGGGTCACAAACGCAACCTTAGGTCTCCAGCCAACCTCTGCCAACACCTCTCAGCCTGGGCCTGCTGAGTGATCTGACTCTTTATTTAGTCATAAGGCTGAATCTCCTTTAGGTTAAAAAACTACCACTTACGCAAAGTACGGCAGATCATGGGGTGGTTTATAACCATCTTAGCCTGCAAATTCAAACCAATATTTTTTTTTTATCTGAATTAGATCAGTCCTGCCAGCTCAACTTTCCCTTAGCAAATGTTATTTCTATGACACTCTAAGTGTTTTTATTTCCACTGAAATTGACTCAGACTGCATAAAGCTGCAGTACATCTGCACGTCTTCGATATGACTGTTTTCTCCTCTCTCTTCAGGAGCTCTATTTAATTTGTATTTTAATTATACCTTATGTAAATATGGCTTAGTTCTCCCAAAGGTTCTCCTTCCTTCCATATCCCCCAAGAACAGAAAGAGGCTGTGGCAAACTGAATGGACCCAACTGGAGAAAAGATTAACCTGGAAGCAAAGCCCACCAATCAGCTGCCGTTTCTCTGGCTTTTATTGCAACAGCTCCTAACATTTATCTCGCAGGAATGGGCTCCCCAGATCCCAGCCAGGCAGCTGCGCAGCCTGTGAGGCTCACGGTTCTTCCTGTCTGAGGAAGGAAGGGCACAGGGCTCGTGGTATAGCAGCAGCTGCTCGGCATTGGACGGTGGGTCCTCTTTTCTTGCAGATAGGAGCAGTGCCCAAGTGGCTCTTCCAGCCTGGGCTACTTGGTGGAAAACCAGATTCTCCATTCTCCCCGCACTCCGGGGCTGCCTAAGTACCCAGCTGCTGCTTTTAGCACAACTGCCTTGGTTCTTAGTGGTAGCAAAACCCAAAGAGAAAGACCTGGCTTCTGACTTTCCCGCTACAGTATGAACCAGTCCTTGATCCTGTTTTAGCCTCTGGAGTGATATTCCACCTGTTTGCACAAGTATAGCTAAACAGGTTGTTGGATTGTCAAAAACACTTCCAACCTAGTTGTTAAAAGACCACTTCCCTGAGACCTCTGCATGCCTTTTTCCCACATCAACTCTTCAAAGACAGCACTTCGGGGAGACATCAGGCACTTAAATTCCCTTTAGACTCTTTGTGCTGTCACGGAGTCCTTTCTGGAGAGATTTTGATTTCATGGCTGGAATAATCAAATGTGTGGGCTAAACATTAATCCCATGCTCAGATGGTGTCTTCTGAGCCCTAACCCTAAACATCTACCTTATGGCATCTTCACAGAGAAATAAATATACTCTGCCCAAGTTCAACACCTCTCCCCTCGGATGGTGACCCATGACACCTACTAATTCTGCCACCACGAAACATGAGACTGATTCACGCTTGATCCTGCGCTCCCTGCATGCAATTAGTCCTCCAGTCCGCTGAATTTTATTCTTAAATGTCACTTGCAGCCCTCATTTCCTTTCCATTTCCTTTGCCATGGTTTCACTATAGACTCATCGCTTCACTTTTCAGTCACTGATAATTTCTTTTAAATTTTCCTTCAACTTTTCTCCCAGTGTTTTCCTTCCTGCCACTTCCAGACAAACCCTTTTAAGATGTCATTTTGATCTTGTCAAATTTAAGCCAATTTTTCACATTGACTCTTCAGATATGAAACCAACTTTGCATTCCTAGAACTGATATTACTTGACTGTAGTTACTTACATGTCTGTGTTTGCATACAGTGTTTTTATTTTTCCTTAGCTACTTTTAAGATTTTTTTCTCTGTTTTTGGTTTCAGCAGTTTGATTTTGATATGCCTAGGCATAGTTCTCTTTGAGATTAGATGGAGCTTGCTGAACTTTTGAATCTATTAATATGCTTCCCCAAACTTAAAGCATTTTCATCTATTATTTCTTCACAAAAAGTTTTTCTTCCTCTATGTCTTTCACTTCTCTTTGTGGAAATATACATCACATAGTGAACAATAGACACTTTGACATCCTTCACTGGGGCCAGGTTTTTTTGTTCCCCTCTATACGTTTGCTTTTACTAGTTTTGACTCTTTTTTACAATCTTCCTGCTTTTGTTTACTTTTATTTTTCTCAGAAAGTTGTTCGCAAGTATGTCTCTAGCTTTTTCATTGCAAAATGGAATGGTAAGAAATGTGACGTGGTAGTAGGAGATGTAGGCTACCACAGAACTTTTCCTCTCGCATGCCTTTTAAGGTCGTCCTGGACCTGATGACTTTCGTACCAATATTTGTGGCTCCAGTCTCTCCTCTTATACTCCAGGTATGTGTCTCCCGTGATTTGCATGACATCACTACTTTCAGTGTTTAGTAGTCATCTTAATATAAACCTGTAAAAAATATAGCCCATGATCTACCAAAGAATTTGTTCCTTCATCTTTCTAAATTTTTGAAGTCATACTTAACACCTTTATCGCAAAGGCCACATCTCAATCCTTAGTAAGTTGGATTTTTACTTCCAAAGCATTTCGGGGCTTTTTTTTTTTTTTTGGTGCAGGGGATCAAACTCATGACCTCATGTAAGAGCCAAACAGGCTCTTACACTGCTGAGCTAAACCCCCAGCCCAAAGCATTTGAATATTTTTCATACACACAGACATTTCCTACTGTTCTCTTGTCTACATCAATGTTAGAACATATGTGAATTATGGCAATTGTAGTCCAACTGATCTCTTACTCATAAATGTTTGGCAAATGAATACTCTACCGATCTAACATGCCTATGATATTTGCACAATATTTAATTGCTAGAACTTATCTTTTAATGTTGACAAGTAAATGACTGAAAAGGTTAATGTCACTTTTAGCTAATTGGATCTGTGGTTATAAATCAGAGCATTAAAATCCACAAATCATACAAACAAAAGGGTGGGACACAGTCCTAGGGTTCAGCCTAAGTGACACACTTGAATTAAACATGTCTTGAGTAAGGATGTCTTCCTATAAATCACACATTGTATTTACTTTACTTAGAACTATCCAGCCCATAACCTGGGGGTGGAAGTGTAATGTCATCAGTGTCTCATTATCAAATCTCTCTCAACTTGTATGATGTTTGAGAGGTTCCAGGCTACTTGATAGTGACTTTATAGTAATATATGAATATCTACTAATATTAGTCAGAAAGCTTAAGAATTACTTAGATAACTTGCTGGACATATGCCTGCTCACTTACCTATTTCCCCCTTTCTACTTGTGCCAACATTCTGGTGTGTGTTGCCGGGGTTGTCACCTAATCTGTCTGAGACAAGAAAGTTTGGAATTGCTCCCAAATAACTTATAACTGCATAAAATTTCAGTTATCCCAAAGCAAGTAGAGTTACACTGGTGCTAATGCTGATTATTTTATGGTCCTTGTTCAATTGCTTACATCTACATGTAGGATTATTATCTTTATATTAAATTGCAGAATTCTTAGAAAGATTATGAAATTGCATGCACAGAGACTGCAAAATTGGGAAATTTAAAAGGCCTGCATCCAGTGCCCAGTACCATCAAAGAAAAAACAAAAACAAAACCAAGGACAAAAATACACCCCACAAAACGCTAATGCATGATAATAACATTCTTATTTTCTCTTCAGAGAAAAAATGTTGCTTCTATTTCTCTTTATTTATTGTTCCTTCTAGGGGAATATAAATTTTTCATGTGTTAAACTTTTTGTCTTCCTTTATATATTTATTCAATCATTCATAAATATATTATTAAACAAGACCTTTTAAAATTTTTAAAACAAAGACCATTGAAATCAGAAATGAAGTTAAAAGCAAATTATCTTCAGTTATGCAGTTTTTTCTTAAGGACATATTACCTATTACAAAATGTCTCTACCTCAAATATTTTTATTAAATTGACTGGTTTCTTTGTTGGTGGGGATAGGGTAATGTATTTAACATGAAAAACAGTTCAAGAGCTGGAAAAGGATTCAGGATAGTATTTTTTTTTATGGAAGATTATTCACACACACAAAACCTAGGAAGGATTATATGTAAGTAAGAAGCATTATTTAATTTTAATTTTAAAGGACAGGAGAAAAAACAAATTTCAAAAACTAATCTAATTTTCTGTTTAACAAGGATTACAGAACTATCTTTCTAACAAGTACAAATTCTATTCAGTTTCAGAAGAAAAGGGAATAAAGTATCTAAAGGAGTAAAGAAAAGTCAAGCTAAGAGTAACAGAAACTTGAAATATTGGAAACAAAGAATATAAAGATTAAGAAGGTTTTGAGATCGGGCAGGAATAGTATGGAAAATGGGAAAGAGAGGGAAAACTTGAAGGTAAAGAAAGAAGGAGCATAGGGAAGCCAGCTCTGGCTAGTTTTGCACTGCCTCCACGGCCTGAGACCAGCTGAACTCCTCCAGCCCCTCTCTTCCAGGTCCTTCTTACCACCATTTTCCCGCTGATTCACTGTATCAAGACAGACTCAACCACATCTTCAGGGTTCCCATCTGCGTTTCAACCAGCAACTCAGAGGATCCAAATTAGGTGTAATTTTGTGCCCCCTTAGAGCTTGAACATCCCAGTGACTGCATAGTTTACGGCTTTTGTTATACTCGATTATCCAACATAAAGAGTGTATTGTCACTAAATCAACAAAGAGTCCTTTGAAGTTTGATGGGAGACAGTAACGCTTCCATTACTAGGAAGAGTTCCATATAATAAAGCCCTCCTCACATCTATCATATCATCACTGTGTTCTTGTTACAGAACATTTCTCATTTCCTTACCACTTAGCTCGTGGAGGCTTCATTTCCTGGAAAAACCCATGTGAAAAAGTACCAAAGTGCCGAGTTTATAAGATCTGTGTTCCCAAAAGTTCTGTGCAGTTGTTTAAGTGGAATTGAATTTGAATTTTTGCACATGTAAGTAAGCATCAGCCAGTGAAGATCTATAAGATTTCCAGAACAGGGAAAAGCAATAAAAAGAGAATGACAATCTTAGCTGAGCCTTCCCTTGTTAGTGCAAAGAAGATGTAAAATTGGGGTTTGGAGTCAAAGATGAACCACCATTTTGAGTTTCATTTGAATTTCTCTGAAGCATAGAATTGTGAATTTCTAAATTTTAGTATCTGAAAACCACTTTGAAACTTTACATAGCTACAGCCTGTGTTATATGCATTGACTACAGTTCAGAGGGGAACTCAAGGACAGAGGCCTGACAAATGAAAAGCATAAAGCCTGGTGCTCTTGCTTTATTTATGCAGTGTCAGATATGTAACAAATGAATGTGAGACACGGTTTCACTTAAATAGGTTGAACTAAAAGACATGAAGTACCATCAAGTAGTGCTGTGAGTGTTCAGATTTTTAAAAATCTATTACAGGCGAAGACACAGACAGTGCCATTAATTCCCTCAGAACATACATGCCCATCACTCTCGCCACTTTCTGAAAAGTTCTAGAAGCCTCCTTTCCTGAGTGTCTTTGGTTTCATTCTCACAGCTGCCCTGATGTGCTGAATAGATCTGAAACCCCTACTTTCCACTGTCATTTTGACTTTGGGGAGGAGCTGGAATTACCTGGTGCCAGATCCAGTGAATAACGTGGAGAAGGGTCCATCAGTTTCCAATGAAAGATTTTGCTGTAACATTTTGAATTGATTCAGGATGTTAAGGCAGCCATGAAAAACTCATGAATGAAGACTCCTAGCACGGCTTCAGAATGTGGCAAGAATGGTGTGCTAAGTGTGTATGGAGTCAGAGTATGTCTTGGGAGGAATTAAAGGCAATGTGTTTTTTATTATTATTAAGTTTATTGGTACAATTTAGGTATCCATATTGATCATATTCATCGCAGAGCATTTACACCAGTACATGATATATCTTAGTTTCTTCTTTTTTCCCCATTCCTCTCTGCTCCCTTCAACCCATCTTCCTATCCTTATTTACAAAGTTTTGTTTCCATTTCATTCTGATTTTCTCATTTTTTTCTTTTCCCTTCCTTCCTTTTCCCCTCCCTCTTCCCCTTTCCTTTTGAACAATTTCTCCCTATTTTGGAATATCTGTTACACATTTTGGTTCTTATTTACACTTTGAGTTTCCCACACTAGAGAGTTGATATGATATTTACATGTGTGTGTCTGATTCATTTCACTTAAGAGTATGGTCTCAAGGTGCATCCATTTACCTATAAATATGTCAAGTTTATCTTTCTTTATGGCTGAGTAATACTCCATTGTATAAAAAAAAACCTTTTTAAAAATCCATTCATCAGTTGATGGGAATTTGGGTTGTTTCTAAGATTTAGCTATTGCACATGGGCCTGGTATAAACATAAGCATGCATATATCACTGTGGTATAATGCTTTTAATTCTTTGGGGAAGACTTTAAGAAAGGGAATAGCTGGGTCAAATGGGAACTCTAGTTATAGTTCTTAAAGGAATGCCCACATTGATTTCCACAGTGGTTGCACCAGTCTACACTCCCACCTACAGTAGAGAAGGGTCACCTTTTTTCCCACAGCCCTGCCAGCATTTGTTATTAGTTGATTTCTTGATAGTAACCATTCTTTCTGGAGTGAGAGGCAATTCATATTTGTTTTAATTGGCATCTCTCGATTGACCAGTGATGTTGAACATTTTTAGTATGTTTATTTGTCATCTGAGAAGTGTGTATTTATCTCAGATGCCCATTTTTGTTTTTTTTTTTAATTTGGGGAACTGATATGTTTTCAATTCTTTATATGTTCTAGATACTAGTCTTCTGTCTGATGAACAATTGGTTAAGATTTTTTCAGAGTGAAAAGGATTGCCTTTTCACTCTGTTGGTGATTTCTTCTCTGTGCAAACACTTTTTAATAAGGTGAGGACTCAATTGTTGATTCTTCTCAGAATTTCCCATGCAATCAGGGTTTTGTATGCCTACATTTATGTCTTCAAGATTTCCACCTCTTCTCTCTTCCAGAAGATTCAGTGTTTCAGTTTTAATAGTTAGATCTTTGCTCTGTTTTAATTTTAGTTTAGTGTATGGTGATAGACATAGGCCTAGTTTTAGTCTTCAGCATGTAGAAAGCCAGTTTTCCAGCATCATTTATTAATGAGGACATCTTTCTTCCAGTGAAGGTGTTTGACCCTTTGTCAAAGATAAGACGACTGAGTATGTTTGGAATTCTGCATCTTCTGTTTCACTGATCCACACATCTGTTTTTTGCCAGTATCATGCTGTTTTTAATCACAGGAACTCTGTAGCATAATTTCAAGACAGGGATTATTTGCAGATGGCAAGATTCTCTACACAGATGATCCAAAAAGCTCCAACCAAAAGACTTCTAGATATAATAACCAAATTCAGTGATATAGCTAGATACAAAGTCAATACTCAAAAATCAATAATATTCGTGTACATAAATAACAAACTCACTGAGAGAAGAATAAGAGAAGCAACACCTTTAACAATAGCATCAAAAAAATGAAACACTTAGGAATCATCTCACAAATAAAGTAAAAGATCTCTATATTGAAAACTACAGTACTCTGAAAAAAAGATATTGAAGAAGATACCAGAAAATGGAAAGGTATCCCTATCAACTGTGAAAATGGCTACATTCCCAAAATCGTTATACAGATTTAAATGTAATCCCAGTCAAAATAATGTTAGCATACCTCACAGAAGCAGAGAAAATATTCCTAAAATTGATTTGGAACAGGAGACATAAAATAGCAAAAAAAATTCTGGACAACAAAGGTAGAACGGGGCATGGCAATGTATTTTTAAGTAAATTAAATTTTCTTTTTAACAAAACATTCATTGTATTTTGATTATCCTCATGGAACATAATCTAAATTGTACATGCTTAATGCTTAGCATATTTAAGTGAGAGAATTAAGTTCATGTAGGTATGTATTTTGAGATTGCCTTCCAAACCACTTTTTACCTTGAAACAACACATTAGATTTGTACACAGGAGTATCTTTGAACAGTTAGAAAAAATAGCATATGTTAAAGACATGGCATAATTTTAAACTATTAATATTTGTGGGGAAAGTTTCACTGAAACGATTTTATTTTATCTAGTGACGGTGTAGAGATGGAACCCTACAGAAGGAATCAGCTACAGTTTAGAGACTGAATCATAAGATACGTGATACACATTATCGGGCGAAATGAAAAGACAGAAATGATGAAGTAGCACTTTTAGGGTTCTGGCTTAAACATTTGGGTGAATGGTGGTGTCATTTAGTTAGATAGAAACAACCAAGGAAGAAAATCTTAAAGACTTGGGAATATGGAGAATGATTTACTGGGAACTACAGAAAAGATCAAGAAGCTAATTTACACATAATAATTTTAATGATCAGGTTATCAGGCACTTGACATGAACGGTACTTAGCATTTTATATTCATCATCTTTCAATTATGTCAACAATCGTGTGAACTTGATGAATTCCTTTTGTGACACAGAACATTAGGGCTTAGACAGCTAAAATAGCTTGCCTAAGACAATCGGTGCGCACAATTCACTTCCAAATTTGGTGGACCTCAAATTTATGTTCTTTGAAAGAAAGGTAACATGCTAACCAACGATATTATTTTAGTTTGCTGATTCTAAAGCTAAACATAATTCCTAACTTATTGAAAAGAAAGAGAATCTATTTCTTGACAAAGAAGGTAATTTCCATGGTAATTCTGGAAAAGGAGATACCACTCATAAATATTTCAATATTTAAGGAAAATTTGACTAAGACCAGTCATAGATTCTGTGCCACATGTGAAAAACGTAAAGCCAAAAGATTATCTCGGCTAACCTTGATTACACTGACACTCATTGTTTTGCTTTATGATTATTCATAAGCTATTGGTTTCATTGCATTTTTTCATGAGACATGTTACTTAATGAATAATTATTTTGAGTGCAATCAGAATATTGTTTGAGAAAAAAACTCCTTTGAGAAGTCACTGGAATCGAGTCATGAAGCCAGATTGACAAACCTCTAGCCAACAGATCTGACATTCAGCTCTTTGCTAAAACTAATAAACAAATTTGAGGAAACTAAGAAGCAACAGTGAATATTGAGAAGCATCTTGGTTTGGGGCAACGGCGGTGCTGAGTTTGCCCCCTGCATTTAGTGATGATTGGCTGTGAGACGTGGGACAAGCAGCAAACTTTTTTAGTCTTTACTAAATGATTTGTAAAATAGAGCTGATAGCTGTCTCACAGTACGGCTGTATGGATTCAGTGGCGACTGTGTACAGCAGACAACAATGCGATCATGATTAACAGTTGTGATTGTGATTGATGCTGTTGGTGGGGACAATGACAATAATAATGGCAATAATCATATCTTAGTAAAACTGTGGTTAGAGCCATGGACTCTGGTGTCAGTTTTTCCTTCACCACTTTCTTTGGTTACTAGATCATCAAAACACTCATAAAATTGCCCCATAAATTTTACATGTGGCATTTTAGAAGTAGGTATGAGAATGACAACAATAAATCTTAACAGAAAAATAGCAAGACTTAGAGAAATCTCTGTTAATATAAAGACTTTTTTTGATGAAATACTATGTGGTTACTTTTTAAACATACCTCATTCATGTTGGTGAATCCCTTTTAATTTCCACCACAGTTACTAACCTGACCTTGGTGTTTCTGCTTCTACATTTGCTTTTATTGATTTTTAATTAAATTATGTAAAGTAATACATTCTAAAGTACTTTTAGTGACTTAAAAGACAAAGCAACAATAAAATGGCATTAAATAAATGTTACTAATTATGATGTACTTTTATATCTAATATAACTGTATCACCCATCTATTCATTATATACCTACTTATTTACACAGCTATCTGCCATGTATTTCTTATATTTAAAAACACTTTTGTCTAGTACCATGTATTAATTTGTACTTGATTTTTTTCATACCTTAATAAGAAACCAGTTTATTCCCATTATACAGATTAAAGATGAGATACAACTATTCAACAATATGGAATTCATTTAATAGCCAAATGTTATCTGCAGCTCAAGATTTCTAAGTATTCTTTGTTAAAGTGAACCTACTTTAATTCATATGTTGTGTCCACCTCGGGTCTTTTGTCAATTTCCACTCCTTCTCTCATCTACTCATCCATTTGAGTAATAGAAATTCATCTGTTCTTTCAGAAATATATGCTAAAGCCACTTGATGCACTCAAGACATCACAGATACGGAAAAGCTTATGCAGCACAATGGAGCTGACGTCTGAAGACCGGGTTACAATTCCTGGCTCTCCCATCAGCCATCTGTCTGCTGAGCTTACTCCATACGGTCAAGCCGCAGCATCTTGAACCAGATTGAGCTGCAGTGCCACCTCCTCCTTTGTGCACTCTCCCGAGAGTACGTAACCCGTGTACCAATGCTCCTGTCCTCCAAGGCCCACTGCTTCTACCTCTATCTTATTCACCACACATTGCCAACCACTACACATCATTGCTCTTGTTCTGAGTGAGCTGAACTCATTGTGGAGGATGAGAGAGGTGAGAGGTCAATAGGCATGAGGAAGAAAAGGTAAACCACGTGCAACCTGTATGCCAAGACATCCTAGTCACGACAGTAGTAGCCCTACTCAAACAAGCGAAATACAAAGAAGGCCGTGTTATGTACTTCTGTGGTTGCAAAACTGAGACACTCATTGAGATTTTCTCAAGCAGTATCATGTTTACTTTAAGAATATGAGTGATATGGTAGGCACAATAATGCCCTCGCATGGATATTTGCTTCCAAGCACCGGAAGCTGTGAACATGTGATGGTTTCTTCCTGACATGGCAAATTAAATCCACTCCATTTACTAAGGGGATAAAATGGGGTTGATGTTGCTAAACAGTTGATCATCAGAGGGAGAGATAGCTTTGGATTGGGGGCACAATCTTTCTGTCACCACAAGTTTCTTGGAAGTGAAAGAGGGGAAGGACAAGAGTTAGTGTCAGAGTAACAGAAATTTGAAGGTGCTGTACAACTGGCAGTGAAGAAGTGGGATGAGTCCAGAAGCCAAGGAATGCAAGCTGCTTTCAGAACCCAGAGGAAACCAGTTCTTTCTTGGAGCTTGCAGATGGAATACAGCCCTGCCAACTCTTTGATTTAGTCCACTGAATCCCAATTTTATTTTTGACTAGAAAAATGTAAGATGGTACACATGTATACCAAGTTCATAGGACTCTTTCACAGCATCAGTAGAGGTGACAGCTCTTGAGACTACAAGTATTTAAGCCATGCACACAAGCATTATAGACACTGAAGCACGGCATGGCCCATATCTCTGGCAGTTATACAAGTTAATGTAATTTCTTCTGACACTGCTCTGGGTTTACATTTTGGATTTCGACTTATATGTAGTCTATGGTCATAGAAGGATTTTTTAGACAATTGGTGTTTATTTGAATCAATGATATGAGCCTTTCTCTCTTTTTCACTATTTAATGTTTATTTTTATTAAACTTGCTTGTAGTGTCTAACGATGACATTCATTGTGGGGAGTTGGCTTATGCATGTAACATATGTGGAGTTTTTGCATGACCCCCTCTCCTTCTGCCTGCCCTTCCCTCCATTTTTCGGGCCTCTTTTCATTTGCAAAAATTCTGTCTTACAGTTTATGTTTTTAGCCCAGTTCCAGCTACCTCATCCTCTCCTCTACAGACACACAGATGGTGCTGGCTATACAGGCCTTTGTGGGCTGTGTGTTTTGATTTTGACCTATTATTGATACATCTTGTGCATTATGACTATCACCATGTGAAAAATCTTATTGATTTTACAAACATTTCTTTTAAAGCCATGCAGCAGAGTTCTAGTCCCAGGTAACCTCAGCAGGCACCAGGCAGCCTGACTCCTGGCAGTTATTAGAGTGGGCACAATGGCTGCTGTGGTCATCTTGGCAGATAAGGAAAGTGCTGTGACTTGCAGGACATGTCCACTAAGGGCGCTTACTCAGCAGGCATTGTGTGTGTATGTTTGAGTGTGTGTGAATGGTTGTGTGTGTGTGTGTGTGTGTGTGTATTTGAGAGAGGAAAATACTGTTCCCATTACTACATCAAAAATATGGATTCTACAACAAAACACTGAATTCAAATCTTTTCTCAGCTGTAAGACAGCAAGTTGCTTAACTCTTCTATGATTCCACATTTATAGAATGGAAATAACTCTAGAATCTACTTCCTAATTGTTGTAAGGATTAAATGAAATAATCCAATTAAAAGACTGGATGGATAAAAATCAATCAATCGATGCCTCTGCTGTTGCTCTGCTATGCTTACAGTATCATAGTTCTTGTGAAGATTAAATGAGCTTATACTTCACATTGCTATGTATGTGAAGGCCTTTTCTCCTGAGTTAAATGTACCTTCTTAAAAGTAGATGTTATCTTATGTATTGAAATCACTCAAGGAAACATAATTTTGCTGTAATATAGATGTTGCCCTTTTTTATTCCTTCATTTACTTAAGACTCATTGAGCACATACTATTTACCCAAACTTGATATGAGACACATAAGTACAAAGATCAACAGGACATTGTACCTGCCCCCAAGGGTACTGGCAGTGCCCAGAGTGATAGAAAGGGGAAGAGGTGAAGAGACAGTAAGGAGAGGTAAAGTAAGCCTCAGCCATTCCAAATTGATGTCTCTGGTGCTTTGGGAACAAAGAAAGGGAAGTTACAAAGGTGTAGCGCCCTTATGGATCACTGGCACCAACGCTCTCATTTCATAGATATGAAACGAAGTTTATGTGCAAGTGAGTTTTTCCTTTAGGAAACCCTGTGGATTATTCTACTAAATTGAATCCATCCGTGTAGGAGGCCTTTGGGTTAGTTTAGAGGCACTTGTGCTCCCCGTGTGAGACTCGAGAGCCCAATGCATGGCCTATCGTTAAATGTCTATGCACCAGAGAGCACAGATCTGGCATGGGTCATTTTGCCATCACTAGGAATCCATATGCAACCACCATGCATGTCCCCAACCCAGCACCTGTGTGTCACAGCACAGTTACTGTCTACTCTGTCTTAGGAGTTTTTACGTGTTGTGCTACACGGTCCTGAGCTGTCTCCTAGCCTTTTGGTTGATTACCTAAGGCTTCTTCATGCATCCTTTTAAAAACGTATTTGTTACAATCAGTGCCAATTTTGGTTCTCATACTCAAGAATATTTTATTTCAACTGTTCTTTCAAGTTTTCTGAATGGTATATATTTCATCCAAAGATGAGCATTTCTGTGCAGATCAAAGTATTTAAGATATTACATATCATACCAGTCATAAACCTCACATAAATTCTGCACTATCCAGAACCCTCTGCATTACTTTATTATTGCATGGACAACATGATAACTAATCATCTGTGGTATGTGAATATTACCTGAGATATTGTAAACACTTTGACAGCAGACTCTCTCCTTCTCCTTCAAATATATATTCGTCCTGTGTAAATCCAGTTCCTAGTGATATCAAGCACCTAGCAGGGGAGGCTCCATTAATGCTTATTGAATTGTATGTATTAGTCTTATTCAGTCATTGATTCGTCAAATATCTGCTCTGCTCCTATTATAACTAGTAGTGGGCTATGTGCTGAGGATGCATTTATTGCTAAGAAATAATTGTGTTTGTGTGGAATTTAAGTTTTGCAACTTGTTTTCAATAAAACCTTGTAAGAAGAGCGCCATTTTACAAACAATTCTTAGTTCTACGACTTCCTGTGAGTGACAAGTAAACCATGAATTCAGACATTTTCCATTCATTTAATGCTTCCAACTGGGCCACACTAATAAAGTTTAAAGGTGGCTTCCAAATCTTGAACGGTCAGCCGCACACTGGAGCTCCAGGTCTGCTATTTTTAATGGCTTTGCGCCAAAAGCAGCTTAGCCTAATTGGGAAGGGATGTGTCTCTTCCTTGATAAGTGCATAACTCGCAGGAATAATAACAGGAGTTATGTGTGAACATGAAGAGAAACTTGACTCCTATTACTCTGGATTGCATAACAGTTTTGTGGTGACTGCTCCAGTGATGGATGGTCTCTTCCTAACTGGTTTCCATCTATCAATATGATTTGAGGGAAGAGTAGCTGTTTTATCCTGGATAAGTCTCACAAAACAAAGACCAGCTAATTATTTGAAAATTTCCAAACACACTTTGGGATAGCGCAGTGAAGTAAAAACACTCCCATTTGGATATCCCATAGGAACTGCCATTCACGAATGTTTAAAACAGATGCTTCTGTGAGCAACATATTTAATTAAATCCAAACCTGTTGTTATTATTCCAAAAAATATTATTATTAGCACAAGTTCCAAATGGAACTTGTAGCAACTTCTGGTTGGAGTTTGTGTGGAAGATATTTTCATTTCTAAAGGAATTTACTTAAATGTAAATCGCCACAGTTATCTAGATACATTTTCTTCAACTCAAGGCTATGATAATTGTGAGAGTTAATTGCTTGGAGTCACTGGTACTTTGAAAGAGTGACCGAGGCGACCAGCTGGCTGGGCAGCCACACACATCATTATAAATCTTGGATTGTGCGCATGAAGTAGTCATCTTTATTTCTACAAGAGGAGGAATGGAAAGGGGAAAAACTTTCTTCCAATTTTATAAGATGGACTTATAAGATTGGCAGATGTGTCACTAATTACATAATTGCTTTCATATGTGGCTCTAATAAAATTATTTGAAGCCTAAAAAATGTCTAGCAGTGAATTATTTAATACCCAGTTATAACAAAAATAATTAGTATTTACTTTAAACTCTAAATTGTCAACAAAAAACCTCAAGTAATTATTTTCATAGTGGTGCATAATGAAATAAATGTGTAATTAGTGACAGATGGGACTTTTAAAATTTAAAACACAGGAAAAAATCGTATCACCTGTTTCGGTTATTTTTTGTATGAGTGAAATTAGAGTTTCTGAAAATGAAGTATAAAGAATTAACTCTATGTAAATTAATACATTAGTGCTTGTGACTGCTTCCCAGGGTTTTGCGGACTCCTTCACGGCGTCTGATTCTGAAGCCCAGTATTGTTCATGCTGCACTATTTCAACCTTTTCACACTGGTTCTAAGTGAACAATTTGAGGGCAAAGATGTCTTAGAAGTTATAAGCAGCATTTTCTTTGAGACCCTGTCTTAACAGTGGGATGAAATTCTCACTTTCGTTACCAGAACTTACCCATTCTGTATGATAAAGACAAATGCTTTCTGAAGTCCTTTCGGGGCTGATTAACGACACGCGTCTTTCTGTGTCCTGTGAAATGATCAAGTCTGTAGGATGAACGCAGACTTGTTATAATTCTGCTGCTTACCATGCTGTGCATCTGTACCATGGATGCCTATGACTTCCTCAGACCTGGACTTGCAAGCTGCTGGGCACTGTTATCATCTTATTTCTAGTTAAGTCATTAATGACCTACTCCATCAGAGAGATCTACATTTATTTGTCCCCTTCTTGCGCATATGACTGCCACTCACCCACTTATGGTCCTCTCATTCTTAGCAAATAGGCTATCATTGCAATGGTCATAATTATGTAAGTCCAGCTTTTCTAATGACTTCTATTTCATAGTTTCAATCTTCTCATAAAGAAACATACAACAGACCTTACCCCAAAATATCATTCAAAATATGAACTTATATTGTTAAACTGTGAGTTGCTGGCAGGCACGGTTTACTTCTCACTCATTCTGCATCTGTAAAGCTAGGCATTGTGGGAAATTCATAGATGCTATGTGACTCTTAGCGGGATTGTCCACAAACCTGTGGCAGAGAGCATGGAGTGGGGAGGGGGGTGGTCCCCTACTTTATGTTAAGAAACATAAATGTGTGAGAAACTTGGGGTATTAGACAGGACCCAAATAACCTGATAGTAACATTTCTACCCAACTGAGTTTGAAATCAATTAGCAGAAATACACAGAAATCAGAAGAATAACAAAGTATTCATTTGATTATCAAGAAGCACTGTAAAAAAAGTTACTTGTGTGGCTAAGTGGATTTGCTACCATTCTTACAGCAGATACTCCAAGATATTGTCATCTTCTATAGAGATAGGCCTTTTCCTGCACAGAGACAATGGGCCAGAAGTGTTTTGTTTTGTTTTGTTTTGTTTTGTTTTGATTTTCTCTGCAGGTAGCTGAATTCAAAAGATCCAGAAGGAAAAATACCTTGCAAGAGCAATCAATCGTTTTATCAAAAGGACATTAAACAGGTAAGTGATTTGATGCTCCTTCACTGGAGAATAAGAGTCTGAAGAAAGATCCCAAGTAACTTGTCAAAGAAGCTTCTGAACTGGACACCTGAATAACGGGAATCAGAATTTCCTTCAGTGTTCTCCCATCCTCTTCTTTTCTATAGGCAGCTGTGTGGTTTCCTTGCCGATGTATTCATCCCATTAACTGTCAGAAAAATGGCGGTGAGATTGTATCTTTATTATTGATCAAAGTTAACCTGCAAAGACGACATGGATTCATGGGCTGCCATGAATCATGTGTCTCTGAATTTAACTTTCCCTCGCAGAAAGGCAGTGAATTATCACCTGGCAGAAGAGAAGCTCAGAATGTACCTTCTCTAAAGTCACATGAGGATACAGAAGTTACTGCTTCTTTTAGGAGTTAAAGATTAGCTGAGTTGACTGTATCACCAGTCTTTTCTTCCCAACAAGGGAGAGAAGCCTTTGAAATTAACCAGAAGAATTACCCTAGCTTAGCTGCTACCACAAGGAGGCAGGAGGAGAGGATGTAAATGTTTACAGCAGGAGTGAAAGTAAAGTTTTAATAGCCGGGCGTGGTGGTGCATGCCTGTATTCAAAGTACCTGAGAGGCTGAGACAGGACAGTCACCAGAAGTTCAAGGCCAGCCTGAACTACATAGCAAGACCCTGTATCAAAAAATACAATAGATTTAATGACCACAGCTAGCTCATAGAAAAGGCACCGAGAGGCATGTGTTCAGTGCGGGCACTAAAGGAAGCTGGGAGGAGAGGTAACAAGCAATAGCAACTGAAATCCCCACAGTGACCTGGAGAGAGAATGTGGAGGAAGAGGTGAGTAAAACAGGAAAGACTAGAGGGCTCCCCTCCAAATGCCAATATTTACAGGACGCTAGTGAGAGCGAGAGCCAGAGAGACCTGAGGAAGCAGGGGGGAAAAGCACAAGAAAGACTGAAAGGAAAATGCAGAAGGGAGTTGCTCACAGGAGGGTGGGAGGGACCCGTCCTGGGACACGGTCGATAGTCCGGTGAGATAAGGGTTGGCATGTCACCCTGGGTTTGCGCGACTGCAGAGGGAATTGGGAACATCTGTAAGAATCCTGTCACCAGAGAAACTGGACCAGAAGCCACACTCACTGTCTTGTACTGAGACATACATAGGGGAAGAGGAAACAGCAATGGTCTCTAGAAGCCTCACTACAGATGAAACAACAAAGGGGCACTTCTGACTGTGACTAAACCCTGTTGTCCATGGTCCTCTGCCAGGTTCCCTAGCGTTTGCTTCATGAGGTGGTTTCTATCTCTTAGCAGGCTAAAAGCTCAGGTAGGCTGGAAACCATGGGGGAGAACAGTGGTGCTATTTATTAGGCTTTTCCAAACTCCAGCCAGGGAAGGGAGACTACAAAGTGAAATAACTTTTGTGTGGGAAGGACTTGAGGAGGGAGAGGAGTTCCCCCGCCTGAGGACTGCTGTCTTTTCTTTCCAGTGGGAGGAAAAATCAGCTACTGATAGGCTGGGCAGGGAGAAGTAGGTAGGAGGCTAGAAGGGATTGCTAGAAGATTCAGACGAGAGTACGTGTGAAACAGGAACAGGAACCGATCAAGAACAAAGAGAAGACTTTCTGGTTAATATGGAATGTCTAAGGAAAAATCTTCTTTGACTGTGATTTTGTTTGAGTGTACATAAGTAGGGAAATGATTCCAAAACGAGTTAGCTTTCGGGAGGAATATAATTTTGCAACGAGTCTGCTTGGCTTTGGAAAAGCTCAGTTTTACCAGTACGGACACTCTCTCTGGATCCTCTTCTCTCATCCTCAGTGTGGATGGGTCCCAGGAATGCAGCACTGGCTTTACGCTGTGACTGCCACTCTGCTCAGAGCATGCCCGCCTCTCCCGTAGCCTCAGTCTCAATGAAAATACCTTCAAAACTTAAACCTCGCCTCCCAACTGCAACGGTTAAACAAGTGCCCTAACAATATTCAAGCTCCTGAAACTCAGCAACTCAAGTGACAAAGCTATCCAAGCTCCTTTTCTCCATCTCATTTCCTCCTTCCTGAAGGGTTTTCTGTGTCCCTCACAGCTCGGAGCTGACTGCTAACTCAGTATTGAATGTTTCTCTGTTTGCTTTTAAACCAGAACCAAAGAAAGAAAGTAATAATAATAATGAAAGAATTTCTGGTCATTCTAAAGCTACACAGAAATGATTCACATTGTCACATGGGGCAGATGGTCCCTATAGTAATTGCTGCTTATCTATGTCTGCACCATCTGATATGACAGTGCTGACAGCACCTGCTCACATGTGATGAAAAACCACATAGGAAGATGCCGTAAGTGGGGATTTTAATGACCACTGAATTGCAAAGAAGTGGTACCAAAGATTAATACAAAAGCTCTTGTGAATAACTTTATACAGGTTAAATGGTAAAATTATAGTATTTTGATGGCATTGGGTTAAAATATTGCCAAAGTTAATTTTGCTTGTTTAATTTTACACATCTTTTTAATGTAGGGGTCAAATATATAGCAAATTCCATATCCTACTCACTATATATTTTTATTATGAAGTGTGACTCTAGAGGTAACTATTTATTCTGTTTTCAAATTGATCCAATTTATACATCCACTATCATACTTGTGTATTTATTGAAATTATACAGGATAAATGAAATTATTTTTGCTAACCCATCATGTGAACCCTCTTGTGTCATAAGGTCAGTTTTTTGACCAGCAGCTCTTATATTTGAGGCCTACTTTCAAAGTAACTGTAAACACCAGATACTCATATTCTTTGCTTCCTCTAGTGGAAGAATAGGCCCTTGATCTAAACTCAGTCAACCAGATTTGGAACTGGGGGTAGTGAATGACTTGAGGATTTCTTTCTAGTATTTTAGAGGACAACAAGAGCAACGTTAGTGTCCACAGCTGACCAGCACACTAATCGAAGTGTCTATTCCTCAGAAAGGCTCTTTGGACTCATTTTTCACTTGAGTTTTGTTCTGTTTCTGCTTGTAATTACTTTTCTTCCTGGTTCTTTCTAGACCTAGTTTCCCAGATATCTGTGAGCTACTGGCTAAGGCTTGAGCATAGCTCAGCTTTGACAGAACTCATGTTGAAGCTGAATTAGTTTAGCAGTAGGGAGAGGGAGAAACCTTGGAGAGAGGTAATGAGGCCCCGAGGGGCGTGGCCTTAGGAAGGCTTAAGCAGTCATAGCAGGCCTCTGCTAATACCATCAAGAGCAGGTTGCTTGGAAGCAAGGCCACCCTACAAGCTCAGCTTTTCTGTTCAAAGCCATTTCCCTTTCCACTTCTCTTTCATTTCGTGACACAGCCAGGGGTCCCTCCAACATTCCCAGCACCATAATGTTTGGGCTTTCCAGCCACCAAACTTAAGAGTTCACTAAATTTCTTTTTTTTTTTATAAGTGAAAAGCCTCAGACATTTTGTGATAACAACATGAAATAGACAAAAACACTACACAAATGTCTTCTACCCATCCCACTTCTTGAGTAATCCAGATTAGATTTAGTTTGAATTATAATAATAATAATTCTGACCTATTGCGCTCATTATATTCCTGAATATGAGTAAGAGATAAGCTAAAGAAAGAAGAAAGGAAAGACGCTCCCAAGAAAGATCCTAATACCAAAGACACCAGAAATGCTGCGCTGTGTGTGAGGCACCACAGCAGTGTGGGCAGTGTAGCTGGCCAGGAGAACACCCAAGAGGCACGGAGAAGCGGAAGGCGTCCGGAGAATCGCAGAGGTTGCCACCTTTCGGATTAGTTTACACGGCAGAGGTCGATGAACCCCTGGCTACTGTGAAGCGTGAACACAGCAAGGTCTTACATGCAATGCAGACAGGTGGCTCCCTCAGTTAGCAACGGTTTGGTTGCAGATGAAGAGAATCCGGCTAAGAGAAGTTTGTTTGAGTCTTCAAGGAACAAACCCCATGGTTAACAGTACATCAGGCCCAGTTGGCGCTGTGAACCAGTGACGTCCTCCCTGCCCAGATGCTTGATCTTCTGCTCCACCACCTTCCTCGCTCCTGCTGGCTTTTGTCTTCAGGCCTATGACTTCGTGATCGCAAAGTCCTTGCTCAGCGAATCCTGCATCTCTGACCATCTACTTTATGCAGGCAGGGAGAGGGGCAGCTGCTACCTGCAAGCTGCGTGTTTTCTGTGAGGGAGTAAGGCCATCCCCAGATCTCCTTTTGGAGCAAAAGTCCCTTACCGTGAACTGGGAGGAATCTGATGACCTAAAAACTCTGATGCACAAAAGCAGTTAGGAAAATAAAAATCTTACAAAAAACGAAGTAACAACCAAAAAGCAAACAACAACAACAAAACATGCAAAACCAAACTCCACTCTGTATCACTTGGAACAAATGACATAAGCAAAATAAATAATTCAAAGAGGATCCCACAAAACCATTGTTTACAATGTTCGGAGTCAGGTGTAGGGAAAGCACAGGGGACAGAGAAATCACCCTGGGGGACTAGGGAGGGAGGTTACCACTCTCACTGTTCCCTGGGGGGATAAGTGGAGGAAGTGATGACTGATGCCAACGACAAAGAGAGCAGTGTGTCCAGGGCAGAGGATGAGAGTTAGAGAGCTCTGGTCACACAAGATCGCCTGCACACAGAGGCTGCACAGGTGGGGCTGCCAAAGGGAGAGAGCCAGGAGCAGAAGCGCTGGTCTCCATGCATCTGGCTCCAAGCTGAGCCAGAGGATTACGGCTTCTCTTTACATGGTCTGGAGAGGTCCAGCTCACTCTGTAGAGAACATCGGGAGGAACTAAGGACAATAGGTTTGGATAGATCAATGGAAGCTACTGGGCAGGTTGAGCCCCACAGAGGCTGGTCCTCTGGTGACAGACACTGCTAGCAGAGTGAAGGATGTCCTGAGAGAAGGAAGCAGGGAAACGTCTGTGGTCCAAGACACTGTTTTCCATTGTGACAGTTGGGAGATGGATGAGAGAAGAGAAATGTATCACAGCTGTCACTTGCAAGAAATGATGTGAGACAGTGAGCTAGTGAATGTTACCTGACACAGTCTCAGAAGGGTTTTCCCTCCCTCCCTTCCTTCCTTTCCTTCCTTGCCTCCTTCCTTCCTTCCTTTCTTCCTTCGTTTTGTTTTGTTTTGTTTTGTTTGTTTTGTTTTTTGAGAGATCTCCAAAGTGCTGGAGAATACCAATGTGCACCACCACACCAGGTCCTAATTTTCTAAGGCTGTCTCTCTCTGACATTATACAACCAATTATTTCTTGATTAAGAAATAGCTTTAAAAATTTAAAATATTTGCTAAATTTAGAGTTCAGGCCTACTTCAGAGGAATAGGCTGGCCAGGTTTAAATAAATTTTGTTTATTTTGATAGCCAATAGATAAAATTAGGAAAACTTGACATTGTAATAGATGGCAGTCAACTGTGTATAGATCGTATTAAGTAGAAGGTAGTGGGGAGTGAATCTGAAACTTGCTCTTGGCTTAGAGATAATTTAGTCATTTAACAGAGGCAAGAATCCGAATAATACCTTTGTCATCTTTAGGGATGAGAGGTGGTGCTGGACTCTGATCTCTCTCTTTCTGATTCAAGACCTGTGTACGATCATACCCACCTTCTTCCCACTCCCTCTATATAGGGAGCAGTGCACCCCATGGGAGTGAAAGGGGAGGAATTGTCTAAAAAAGGGAGGCAGAGGATACTGTTAATGGGGTAACAAGATTTAGAATCTACATTATTCTCACCACTCTGCTTGGATGAATTACATGCTGTTCCAGTTTGTCTACTTACGCTAGACTTGAGGACATGGTCAGCTATCCCAAAAATAAGAGGACATATTATGGTAATTATCCTTAATTTCCTATCAACTTAATCTGAAGCCCTTTATAACTTATACTGTCTTATTATGACTGATCTTATTTGAATCTGGGTTGTTAGATTGCTACTTTGTATTGACTGATTTTATTTAAATCTGTTATGACTGATAGCATCAAGTCTAAGAGTATAGGCAACTACACTGAAGATGACAAGATTCACTAAGATACCCAGTCTGGTTTGATTATTACTTGCTTTTGAAGTCTTGTAATGTCTCCAATGCTTCGTTTTTATTAATGTTGTTATATACTGCTGAGACATCATGGTAACCGTGGAGATGATTACCATGGATGGAATGTAGATGGAATACCTTGTATTGCGGTTTTATATGACTTTTTTGCTTCATGCTTTTCTAGGAATTGTTTTGTTTTATCTTGCTTTGTTTTGTTTTTCCCTCTAATACAGAAATGATAGATATACATGTAGAGACTCATGCATGTGTAGAGCTTATAAACAGTTTACGAGAACCAACTATATAGCACATGTTGAAATGAACTACTTTGAAGAAAAAGAGACACTACAGTACCCAGTGCTGATTCCATAATGTCATGATGTGAAGTCCAGCAAAACTATCACTCTTTATTCAAAGTGATTTTAGCTTGTTTTGTTTTGTTCAAGTTCAGTACACATGAAGGTATGGACAGCTGTTTTGAGGAGAATGAGAGACACTATGACAGCCATTCTTGGCTTCCCTATTGTCTGGTCTTGAAGACCTGAAATGCCCTCCTCGTCCTGCTCAGATCAATTCCATACTATGTTGTTTCATGTGAATTCCCTGTATGTGACAATATGGACAACTATTTGGAAGAAAACAAGAGTCAATACGATAGAGAGTGAATATCTCTAATTGTCTAGTTTTGAAATTTATGTCTCTTACATTGCTTTCTTGTGATCCGCTTTGCTCTGTTTTGTTGTGTTTAATTTTACCCTTTTGATATAATTGCATGTATATTTGAGTGGGTAAGATGGATGACCATATTGCTGTTTTTGTCAGATCGTGGAGCAGAACTGTTAACAGTCTCACTGTTTGAATGTCTACTTTACATGTTTTAACTTTGTA
>PVJX010000261.1:0-253195 GCA_004027295.1 Dolichotis patagonum | reverse complement strand
GTAGGTTTTTGTTGTTGTTGTTCTTTTCCTTTTTTCCTTGGAATTCTGTATTGTTGTTATCCTTTATTCTGTTTCATTTTTTTTCTCTTTAAACAAAATTTTAAAAAATAGTATACAAATACAATCAAACAATATGCAACTCTGGGGATTGACTTTTTTCACTCAGTATTATATCCGGAAAACCTGTCCAATTTAGTGTGTATGTCCATCTTATTACAAAGCACAATTTCAAGATGTGTAGATATCTTTGTTAGTTATGTTTTCTTTTCTCAGCTATTTCTCTCTCTCTCTCTCTCTTTCTCTCTCTCTTTCTTTCTTTCTTTTCTGAGGCAGACTACCCTTATGTAGTGCAGGCTGCTCTGTACTCACTAAGTAGCCCAAACTGGCCCCAAATTCGGTGATCCTTCTGCCTCAGCTTCCTGACTACTGGAATTATAAGCATGTGCCACCACGTCTGTCTAAGTGTACTCTATAATTAAGTATATTGAGCACTGGGGAGCTCATTGCTTAGGTGAACTATCAAATGGCCATCTAAATCCTTGCCTTTCCAAGTGTGGTGGTCAGGCTAGCAGCTTCAAACTTAAGTAAAGCTTGCTTAAATGCAGTCTCATCCAAAACGTTGAATTTGAAGTTGCATTTGAATAAAGCCCTCAGGTGATTCATAAAGCAGTGAAGATTTTTTAAAAGCCACTGATCTGACTCATACTGAGAACATTTCTAAAAGTGAAGAACTTACTTGAGGTTAGTTCTCCAGATTTAAAGAGAAAGTGGGTCTCATTTGCACCCTCAGAAGCCATTTAATGTATTTTCTCTGAACATTCGGATCATCATTCACTGTTCCTTTTAGAAAAGTTAGCCGGATGAATTTTCCCCAAGTTTCACCAGGCATCTTACCAGTGTGTATGAAAATATTCTCTCTCCTAGCCAATCTGGCAAATCCACTGGAGAGAACTGGGAACTGGCTCGGAGCCATCCTGTATGCAGAGCACCACCATTTTCACTACAGAAAGCCCCATTGTCTAGAAATAATAGTGAGGTTTTGCCCACAGCAGAAATCTGCATTCAATCCTTCTACCCCAGGAGTGGAATTTTGCTTAGAGCCAATTTCTCAAGTCTTCTTAATTTTGGTGAAGATATGTGTTTTTGCAAGTGCAAATTCATGAAATTAAAGTTGGGCTTTTCCTTAGTTTTCCTCTATCCAGTGTTTTATGACAGGAAGGACCTTTGAGTATTTTCTCAAAATAGCATGTGCCAGCAAAGCTAAACCAGGTTTGCTGTGAATCTCACCACCCAAGTCTTTGAGAAAGGCTGGCCGGGAAACAGAAGGCTATCACTGTGATCCTGACAAGTTTCCAGCGTGTTCCAGGCAGGTGTAGCCTGCAGTCCAAGGGAACATCTCCCTGGAGGAAACCCTACCCTTGAATCCTGCAGCTAGAAGGAACCCTCCTCTTCCTGGGGTCCTTGTGGTAATCTTCTCCTCAGCATGGCCTTTAAGATAAATGGGGGAGCCCAGGGAACTGTGAAAACTGCCAAGCAACCTGGTTTTGAAAAAAAAAAAGATCTCTATTAAAGATGTGTGAAATGCTGAGAAAAACACAAGCTTAAAAGACTACAAATGCACCAAGTGGTATGTACGACCATTTCGACCATTTCATTATTGCGAGCAACAATTCAATTGAAAAGGTTACTTGACTATTGTTGTAGTTGGAATGATGTTTGTTTTCATATTCCCCGTTGCTGGAGGCAGACAGTCAGAGTTTCTAACAATAGCCACTGTATGTGGCCACAGCAGCAGTCTTCTTGCCTAACATAGGTGGCGTCAAAACAATTGCAATCGCGAAGGTCATTATCCCTCTGTGTCTCTCTCACTGCTTAATGTGCTGATGCAATTTATACAGCAAGAAAAAAAAGTGCCTTTCCTACAGTGTTATTTAAACTGAAAGTATGTATGTTTTATAACTCTGCACTGTTGGATGGGCGATGAGTTTTTAGAAAAGAAATGAGAAACTGGCTTATGACAAATTTCTGTTATATCAAAAATATTTTTTTTAGTTTGTAAGTTAGAGGCAACTGAAGAGGAACAATCATTCTATGATAAGGTTCTTAGGAAAATGTCCTCATATAGCTAAAGGAAGAAATGAGTTAAATGAATCAAATGAATAAAGAGAGTAACTACACTTAAAAGATCTAAAATCTCAACATGGTCTAAAAATTCACGTATATAGATTTTATAAGTCTAGGATTCATTTCCATTGTTATCCTCTTTCCTCATGATATCAGAAGACAATTCTTTAAGTCACTGATGTCAGTAAAACAAAATCTTAATTCAGTTTGTGAGCATTTTATTCTTCCTGATACAGTCTTGAATCCTCATTTCCTTGAAGTTTTTGGAGAGCTTCTCAGCTTTCTCCTAATCACATTTAGGCAAGACACAGGTTTCTTGTGGGTATCCTTATGTCACTTGTGTATTTTAAATTACTAACTAAAACTTTACCTTTTGTGTGACTAGATTACTGTTACTATTATTATTATTATTATTATTATTATTTTGGTACTGGGAATGGAACTCATGACCTCACGTTTGCAGGCACTGTACCACTGAGATATAACCCAGGTGATCATTATCACTGTCATCATCACTGTCCCTACCACTCACTCTCACTAGGAAGCCATTCCTCTGAGTAGGGAGGAGCGAACCACAGAGTTGTAATTGATGCACTGATGCACATGCCATTCACAACAGTCCTCAAACTCTCTCATTGGTAGAGCTTCTATGTTGCCCTCAAATATTATTAAAGATGAAAGGTTAGTTCACAGCGCTTAAAAGTGTTAAGGTGAATTTTAATTTTTTAAATTTTTAGCTATTTATTGCACTGTGACTTTCCTATAAAAGCAGAGTCAAGTACCTTACAAGAACTTTTCCACAAATATTATTTATTTATTTTATTTTATTTATTGATTTTTTGCTAAGTTTAAGCCACCAAGAACATCTTAAGTTTTTCCTGGAGACATTTACACAAAATTTGAAAATAAATCATTCATTCAAAACTTTAACACAAAACATCCCTTTCTGCACCCGGCTGACGGACAGACCACTGGACACCATTCCTTTCCCAGGTTATTCTATATCGCCTATCACTAAGGCAAGTGACCTTTCTGCTTGATGGGCCCTGGAAGAGTCCAGAGAGATCAGAGCATCCTTCTGGCCCCTTTGCCAGGTGTTTTAATAACTGCAGATGTGCATGCACCTCCAGCCCCTGCAGGCTCAAGGTGGCAGACTGCACAAAAGTACCTTTTCCTCTTTGAGGCTTTGTGTTCTCAAACTCCTGTCCCTCTTGTGGATTAACTGATGCTGAGTTTTAATCAGTCAAGTAATTTTTTCTAACTTTTTAAAAGTTGCTTTTTCTCAGTTTTTAGTCAGTTACTGTCAGTTTCATAGGCACAGGGATTTTTCATTTCTTAAGTGATCCTTTTGCAATTCTGATGGTTCTATCTTCTTTATGTGATATTTGGTATTTTTAATTTCATCACTATTTGATTTTTTTCTCCTGATTTCAAGTCCAGTAGTTGTATATTTCTCTTCACTGGCAATTTAAACATTGTTGATAGAAGTATCTGTCAGGGACTTATAAAGGCCTATACCAAATTAGCAGAATTGAGAGAATATAATATAGAAAAGATTAATTTCAAAGACAGTGGAGGACCAGAGGGTCATATAGAGGATAATGAAATAATTTAGAGGTTAACATCTGAAATTCACTAAAATCCCTTGTGGCAAGAAACAGAAGAAGCGGCATTAATCCAAGTCCTAGTTACAAGAAGATCACCAAGATGCAAATTCAAATACAGCAGCAGAGAAGAAATATTCTCCTCACTTTAACTTCCCTCCCCACTAAATTCTTGTCAATGTCTACCATCTAATGTCATCTACCATTTGATGACAGCCTACAAGAAATCACAGTGAAAGGAGTCTTGGGAAATGTGACTCATAAGTACCAACTATCTCTAGCTCATAAGAAAAATAGAAAGAATAGGAACAGACTTGAGATTCAAGACAGATGATTTTGTTGCTGTTAGTAGTGTAATTTTATTTGGTGCACAGTTTTGTTGATGTACTTTGCAAATGTGCAGGCATAAGATTTCTACCTGTCCTGGGACAAGCTTTGTAAATGTAAGAATTTACATTGGGAATTACTCAATGTAAATTGGGAAATACTGAAGTTCAAGAGAAGGGCTGGGTTTTATCTTATACCTAAAATGTGACAGACTTGTAATAAAAATATTCACCTTGTTATTATTTATTTGTATGAATAAAGAATGTGCTATCAAGAAAGGGTTATAGCTATATAATATTCAAAAAAGAATGATAAGATTTTGTAAAAGGACATTAATACAGTCCAGAGAAGAGATCATGTTGACCAGGCATTTGACTTAAAATATTCAGCATCCAAGATTGCCTACCAATCTCATATGCTTAAATATTATGAGATGGTCCCTCTGACCCTGGTCAATTCTGGATGGAATGACCAAGACTAAAATCATTCTAGGATGTATCTGATATGCTACAAAAATTAGATTTGTTGCAACCAAACATACCTGCCTTCACCACCTTTTTCTCTTTACTTATTTGTTAAAAATCTGGGGAAACTAACACATCAGATGAAGCTATAACATTTAGATGTGCAGAATAGAAACAATATCTAACTCCTTTTAAAGGAGTGTTGCATTAATACCATATCTATATTCATATTAGATTAATGTCAGTTCTTCCCTCTGTGCCTTGCCTATGGTGGAGACAGATGCACAGAATTAGTGTAGTTTTTGATGACAATTAAGAAAATGATTTGGCTGATTCCTTGATGCCTACCTTGTCTCCATAGTAATCAAAGCGTATGCCTACTCTTGTATTTCACTTACTATGTTGTGATCATAGAGGACTTTGGTCATTATTCATGTTGCATGAAGTCTTCATTCTTATTGAAGATAAGTACGTATCTTGAGGCAACCAGTGCTCATGGTCCCATAGAAGTTGAAAGTGCTGGGTGACAGCTTACCCAGGTACCATCGGAGGTAACATCTCCCCAGAATGACTCAGTTAGCTATACCAGCCAAAAAGTTACAGGGACTATGAGGAATTCTCTTGGCATCATTACTAGAAAACCTCTCAGACACCTAGTGTCATGATGATAGAGGATTGGCAAAGGGAGACAGCAGCCTCATACCGCGTGAGTGGATCTAGACGAGGCCAAGGGCAGGGTTTACTACTGGAGATGATGTCAATGGTGCCCTCACCAGACTGGTTCTCAGTGGGTTCCGCCCTATGAAACTCAGCGCAGTGCCTACCCAACAATACTGACTTCCGCCTTCTTCTTCCAAATTGAAACTGAGCTTCCTGCTTTTAGCGTGGTGTCAACATTCCCTCAATTAGCTATCACTATGTCATTCTGCCTCCCCTTCAACCTCCACGTCATTAAACCTAATAAAAGCCTGTTGCTTGTCTACTTCAGAGACATTTTGCACTCTTCTGCAGCTCTCCTATGCCTGCCCGCAATAAAGACCTTTTTGCCCCCTATTCCCTCTTTCTGCTCTTGCTTGTCTATCGTGCCAAGGAAAAACCTAATGGTTCTCCTATATGATTCTGGGCATTTTTTTCTTTCTTTGATCTTTTCTAGATCACTTCCTAAGGATTCCTCAAATGACTCACCGTTTGAGTAAACTCTTACTTTAGAGAAAGAAAATTCAGTTAGTTTTGGTTCTTTGCACCTAAGAGCCCTGATAGGTTAAAAATAGGTTTATATTCATGTAAACATATTTGCCACTGTATTAGTCACTTTCTGCTGTTGGGACAAAATACTTGGCATTCATAACTTAAAGAGAAAAAGTCTATTTTGGTTCATGATTTCAATGGTTTTAGTTCATGGTCAGTGGATTCCAAGGCAGAAATACCACATAGTAGGTATATAGCATGGCAGAGGAGAGTGTGTTCTCATCTCAGGTCAGCTGGGAAGCAGGAGATAGGGAAAGAGCCCAGGAAGAAAGGGCCAGGGAACAGGTACCGTCCCCAGGGTTACGCCCACCCAGACACACACAGATGTGAGCTTTACTAATCTCTTAGGCATCTCTCAAATCAGTCAGTTTGACTAGGTTAGCTATTCACTTCTGACCTGATCTTCCTGCATGTACAGTGCTGTTTTATTGGTCTTTGTATATCTGGTGCTCAGCAATATTTGAAATACGGTATGAGCCAAATCTGAACTGAATTTCACTTGTTCCTGTTCCATGCTTTTAAGCAGCCTTCCAAAATAATTTAAGTTTGTTTACAACTTTACTTCCAGAGGGGAATAATAACTTGAGCAGCTGACATATCTGCCGAGCAGACGTGAACACTTATACTTTTCTTTGCACTGAATTTTGTGGCACTTTGTACTGAATTTTGTGGCTCTGGTCAGTATCCAATTGCTGTGTCTAGTTCCGTGA
Source organism: Dolichotis patagonum (assembly GCA_004027295.1). NCBI lineage: Eukaryota > Metazoa > Chordata > Mammalia > Rodentia > Caviidae > Dolichotis > Dolichotis patagonum. Next base: position 246,718 of record PVJX010000261.1, on the reverse strand, counting down.
ATCAGACCCCAGAACCTATTTCTTTAGGGTGACATTGACAAAATCACATTTGTGAGATGATAAACCTGAGGGTGGCCTTAGCCTAGAGAATGACCATGCTGTAAGGTATCACTGAAATGGCCAGCCAATCTATTTTAATGAAATCCCCAAATTTGGAAAGTTCTAACTTGAGCAATACCATCTGCATCTGTTACAATTCTCATTATTTTTCACCCATTTTTCCACAAATATTTTCCTTTTCACTTTTACCACTCTTTGGCAGAAATAAAGCTGGGTAGTTGGAAAGATAAAGACATACTTGTCTTTTGAGTTGCATAACAGAACACCATGCTGTTGCAAACACTTGAACTGTCCCACTTCTTTTGCTATAATGGGAGTTGGCCTCTAGCAAAATCTTAAAGAAATAGACAAAAAAAATTGACAGGCAGTTATTGACCTCGGTCTAGAGTATCACATTAAAAAATAATACTGAATATGTGGGATTATCTGACCATATGTGGGAGTGTTAATCACAGAGAAAAGAAGGTTAAGCTATTTAAACTTTTCTTCTGGTTTGAAATTGATTTAAAAATTCTGAGTGGGAATAGTGATTTTGTTTTAAATCCACTAATTGAGACTTTTGTGTAACTGTTTATTAAAAATTATATGAGTGTTTTTTTCTCACTTCAGAAAAATCTCTTCATCTTTTTTTCAACTTCCTGTATGAAAATCCAATCATCATTTGTGAAGGACTTTTACAGGCCTTTACTCATGTAAACTTCAAAACAGTCCTATGTAATAATTGAGTTTATTAGGTAGCCATACAAGGCATTATATCTTGTGCTCTAAACCCTTGTATTCACAGTGACTCAGTGACAGCAATTATAACATCTACTTACAGCTTAAGATTTTTCTGTATCCACCTGAAAATATTTTTGAACTTTTTTGAGTACAAATGGACTCTAGTTTTCTCTACATTTTTTAGAGTATGTTGAGGATAAGGCTCTGAAGTCTGAAGAGAGGTCTGTAATTCATTTTCATTTCCACCAAATGCAACTTGACTATCATTGCACTTTACTGAACCCATACAGGATCTGTTTTTTTCTCTTCAAAGCTATGTTTTCAATATTTGTCCAGAGCAGACAGTGACTAACAGGAGCATTAAACAATAGCTGTTATCACAGGCTATTCTTAAACCACAAGGAAAAGTTCTCTTCAGGTTTACTACAGCATGGATGATTGATCTATTTTACAGTCTGGGAGGGATAAAGAAAGTAGCAAATTGCTGAGCAATAATTAAATAAGTTGGCTAGAAAATATAATGAAATGTCTTAAATTCAACAGGTGCAGTTATGTAAATGACATCTATTTTAATGGAGCTGTACATTAGTTACAAAATCTGGACAGTTTAGTTATAAAATTGGGTAATTACCTTCTTCCAATGTGAAAATGGAAGATAATAACTTAGGTATTGAGAATCTTTTTCAATTCATCACTGTGATAGATGCTTTATACCTTTCATTACGATTGTTTCTCATTCCAGCAATCATAGTAACCATAACAGACAAGAAAACCAAAATGTTTAGCCAAGTACCAAATGCTGCAGAGTCGGTTAGTGGTTGAATTCTAAGTAGATGATAGTATTTAAAGTGATATTGGTAAAAGGTTCCCTCAACTAAAGAAAACTCTCATTCGACCTAGATCAATTTCCTCATTGAATAAATGCAAATAATTGTGATACTCTGGGAACACACTACAGCGTGGTCTACTAAAACATATGGCAAAAGACTAGCAAATTGAAGCCTAAAAATTTGTCTCTTTTTTTTTTTTCATGATCTTGGGCAAAAACATTGGTTTCTGTTTCGATTTTTTTTTATCTGATGAAACAGAAATCTTTTCTTTAAAAGCAGGGTTATTTTTTTAAAAAACAGGGTTATTTATATAAAAAAATTTGTCCATGGCAGAGATGTTAACTTAGAAAAGGAAGCCACAGTTACTATTGCTTCACTTCTAGAGTTTCTGGGACTGATAAAGATAAACTAATCTACCTGCTTTTAAACTAAATTTCAGTCATTCAGCTTTGAAGATTCTACACCTTACAAAACTGATGAAATGAAATGAAAATAGTGAACATATGAAACACCAAAAAAACCTCAAGTATGAAATTATTGGGATATCAAGCAAAAAAGAAATGAATAACAAATATATATAATATCAAAAAATTAATATTTTGAGATAATCTACAAGCAAAACCCACTTCTAGTTAATAAAAATAAATGTAATTTTCCTAAGATTGTGCCCATATGTTATATATGGCTTATGATAATAGAGAAATTCTAGGGTTGTAACTGTGATTAAGACTTACTCTTACCCTATGGTGGCACATAATAATTTATAATATTAAAGTCTTTGTCATTATGTAATGTTAATAGCTCTATTATTGACATCTAGAAGACATTAAATAGTCCTGTTGTGTTTACCTTAAAACATTAGTTTTGTAGAATTTAAAATATTTCATGACGTAAATATCGTAAGTGAAGATAATACAATAGTAAAATCACTGGAGTTAAAATATAATATAAAGTTAACAATTTTATATTATATTAAAATATAATATACAGTTAATTGATGATTATTAATTATTAACCTGTTTATGAAGACATATCTCTGTGTCTCTTTCTGGAGTTGGCTATGATATAGTCAAGCACCCAGGAGGAATCTATTTATGTCTGGTTTTAACAGGAGTAACAAAAAGATCTAGAAGACAGGAGTTATATGCTGTTGGGAGAGAAACAGAAAGGGCCAAAGGGATCTCTTTAATACTGGTGTTCTGGTCTAACTCTCTGAACTTTCTCAATTTATGAAGAGAAAAAGAGCTCTTTCTATGAGCTTTCAACGTCCACAGTGCACTCTAGTGAAAAATATCGCCTCTCTGGGGATGAAGAGAAAAATCTCCCTTATACCGTGTGCTTTCAAACCTGAAGGAAGAAACACAACGTTGCACCATGGCAGACACCTTATCTTGGGGGACCCCTAGATGTTAGTGGGTGTGATTTTACATGAGGCTGGAAACTCTGTGCTAACAAATGAGGAGTGGGGTGAGAGGAGATACATGACCTTGACAACTCCCTTGTAACTGCAAGGAGTGGGAGACATAAAATTAATTAGAAAAGTTAAGATAGAATTCTATCTTGAAACAGATTATCAGCCAACCAAGGGAAGACAAACATGAACACATGAGATTGTTTCAATCTATCTGCTAATTAAAACAGTTACATTTTGAATGTTTGTCATCCATCACTAAAGTAGGCATGTATCAAGTAGGTTGACTTATAAAATGTGTGAAACTCATGTTTGGGAACCCGCAGGTATCCCCTGGAGAGGAGATGGGCACTCTCTCGAGCTCAGTATTGGGAAGGCGCTGTTTTGTAGATGGGTAACTCTCTGTAGGTATGTGCAAGAGTGAAAGATAATGGTGATCTTTCATTTATAACTGGTGAGACTCCCAAATGACACTGAGGGTAAAGAAACACAAAACCCTTAAAATGTCTTACATGTTAAAAGTTTTCAAATTCTGCAGCATCGTGAGACCACAGGAAGAGCTGAAATGAATGTAGATTCTCATGTTTGCACCAGCAGACCATCTAAATCACCAGGTCTAGTGGGACTTACATATTTCTGCAAAGCTTCCTTTAAATGATTTTATTATTTTTCCGGTTTTGGGGAATCATTGATATGGAGAATAGACAATACACAAGAAATTACAGAAAGGAATTAGGACTTAGGGAAAGGAGTTAGGATTGTCAGATTCTCCACTGTAAAATGAAGAACTGTGCACAGTACGACAGAAAGGGTGAGATGTGAATCACAGGTGAAATCCAAAACTACAAAGGAAAGAAGACATACTAGGTCAGCACTTGCAACTTTGAGAAACAAAGACACATGGTTTTAAGCAATGGGAGGACATTTTTCGTTAAGTAACTGTAGATTCAGATTGTTTCCGGGTAGCTGACAATTCATCATGCAGGAGCTCATGGAGTTTCCAAGCGATTCATATTTAATTCCACCACACTTTAAGGCTTCATCACTCTTCACATATGCACAAGGAATGGAAGGATCAAGTGCTTCTTAAAGTCTTTGGCCTGAGAAAGGGTTCATATTACATCATGTGAAAACTAGCGATGTGATTGTCCCTAGAGGCAACTTGGGTGAGCACATAAGTGGCACAGAAGCCTGCGAATTACAGTCCCTGTGTGGACAGTTGCCTCTCGGTAGCACCTCAGCATGGCATAAATTCATGTGCACAATCAATTCCAAGACAATAGGCAACAAGTTGTAAATATAAATGAATGTCCTTAGTGATGTTTTGCCACAGATATTAACCTGAATTATGTGTGTGTCTTAGTTTGGCTCGATATGGGTTTCTGCATGACCACTTCTTATTTTCTACTTTCCTTAGGTGCACAAACTGGAGCTTGTAATATTCATGGGCTTATAAGCCTCCTTTGACTTCAAAAGACCCAAGGTTTGATTGAGTGCATGAAGATGATGGCTGTGAGTAATTAACTGAAAGGCACACTGCCATCTCAGGTCATCTTGTCCCTATTGAAGGCTGAATGAATGAAGTAAATAGATGCTGTGTGAGCACATTTGATTTGTTTTATTGTTGTCTTTCTATTGTAAGCAAAAAAGAGACAATGGAACCTAAAGGGATTCACCTAAGAAGTGTTCAGTGCTTACATGATCAAGTTTGATGAGAATTAAGTCATATTTACGGGAATGAGCAAATGTGGAAACTTGCACAATGAAAACACCTAAAAACAAGAGTTTTCAAACCTAGAGAACCAAAGAAAATGGGGAATAAAATGGAGATTTCAAGCTCCCTGATGATATAAATTTTGCAAGATAAGTAGGTGTGTGAAGAAGTTAAGAGTAATTTTATTTCTTTTGTTACACATTTGATTTGTGTGGAGAACAATCAGTGCTCTCGTATAATTAAAGCAGTTCTGACATTTTAGTGTGTTTCACTGTTGGACTACGCACAGAATGTTCCCACTGTCTTTGTTAATGTATTTTGAATAAAGATGGGTTTTATATTCATTCTGACCTTGTGGTGCTACCTTGAGCTGCACAGCACTGTATAAAAAGATGAAGGGACTTTGCAATGATCAATCTTGGTTATTAATGAAAAAAATTGCTTATTGCCCAGAGGTAATTGAATTTTGCACTATTCTAAATTGAGTGACAGTTTTGCCTGTTAAAGCTATTTTGGTGGGGGCAATGTAGCCTCAGGAAAAATCTGTCATCTTGTGGTATCAGTGAAAATGAGCATATTACTCATGATTTGATAACAATGAGGGGAAATAAAATTAGTGACATTTGTCAATATTAATCTAATCTCTCTTATTTTTCCCTCACTAATTAAGAGAAGTGTGAACATATAATTTTAAGATCAGGATCACTTTTTTTAAACTACGCTTTGGCTTTGGAAGGTGTTGTGATTTTTTTCTAAAATATTGTGTAAAGCATGTTTTATTTGAGTTTAAATTAATATAGCACTTAACTAGCCTTCTATTTGTAGCATAATAATTTGGCAACTTTAGACACAATTTCTGAAACAAGATAAACATGTTTTTAAGGCTTTTGAGTGGCTAATATTGATGTCATTAAAGTTTGTGCATGAAGTTCAAGTACTTCTTCACTGAAATCATTACAGTCCCTCAATCAGGGTTTACTTAAGCCAAATTTATCAAAGTCTTTTTTTAAAGCTACTTTGAGAGTAGAAGGAGTTGATTAGACAAGGCAAAACAACAAGAACTTTTTAAAAACTCAAAAATACACCCTAACCCTAGAAAATTCAATCTTCATTTATTCTACAAATAGTCACTGAATAGGCATCACTGCAGGCATGGTGTTTGGAACAGGAAGCGGAAAAGGCATGATGCCTACTTTTACTAACATTCATTCAGTGGGGAGATACATATCAAAGAAGTAAACAAATAAGCTTTATAAATCCAGCCGTAACAAGGGCTATAGAAAGTAGAAAAAGGGGTTTATACAGCTACTCCAGCATTATTTTGTGCAGTGTAATCTAGAAATACCATTTTCATAAGAACCACTTGAGCTGACTAAAAAAAGAAAGAAACAACCAGTGCAAAGTCACTGAGATGTTCTTCCATGTCAAGTGGGCATCAAGAGTTACACAGGCCTCTGCAGTGGTGGCCTTAAGGTCCTAGCTATTGTTTACTTTGCTATTATTGCAGTGCAGAGCAACAAGGAGGAGCTGTAAGACTGAACATCGTAAGTCTTGGGTTAGACTCAACATTGCAACACAAAGCCAAAGACTGAGTCGCACTGCAAAGCAAAACACAAAATAGATCAAGCTAAAGTGGTAGCATAACAAATTCAATGATCACTTGTTTTAGAATCATTTGAAGTTAGGACAAGGGATCCTAAGAAAATCCTTGAAAGTTATCCAAGACTTATTATACATAAAAAGCATAAACCATCGAGAAAAAGTTAAGTCAGTTTGAGTATGTACTCTCTGCAAAGATAGAGAACTTCACAGTGTACTTATATTAAGATTTCATCAGCTGCAAAAATGACGATTTCCTGAGATGTCACCTCTCAATTAGATGAACGAACTATCTAGCAGAGTAGGGAGACTAGAGAGAAGTCTGCTGGAAGTGAATGAGAACATTTTTTTGTTATATTAATAATGAAAGCCAGGTGTGACAACACATACCTGTGATCTCAGCACTTGTGAGGCTGAGGCAGGAGGAGCACCATGAGTTCAAGGCTGGCCTGGGTTACACAGTGAGACTCTTTCATAAAAATCAAAAACAAACAAATAATGAAGACTACAGTTTATCCTAATGTCCTTGGTTCTTACCTAATACCCTTTTTGTGCTCCAGGATTCTATCTAGAATATATCATTTGATGTGTAGAATACATCATTTGATGTGTAATGGCCCCTTAAAATCTTCATGGCTATGATTATTACTCGGATTTTCCTTATTTTTGATGATAGCAGAGTTGACTCCATGCTATTCAGCTATTCTTGGTGTGACACTCTCAAAGATGACAGAGCAAGGACATGCACTGCATATTAACCTTAGTAGTGACACCTATCTAACTATTCCATGAATAGTTGGTTATCTGCACCTATTGAAAGCCGAAAGTATGTTTATTCTGATGTCTCCATCTCTAACCTCTTACCAAGTGGGTCACTTCAGCTTTCTGTCTTTGTCTGTAACTTCCTGCTCCAACAGAGAGAAGCCTGACCTCTATCTTTTGCTATCCATTCACTTACTATTTCAGTGCCAGTATAAATGTCTATCTTTTCAGAATTTTTAATCTGTAGCTTATTATGATACAACTAGTATACTGGAATTATATGCAATTCCTTTAGTCTTCGGGTGTGTGTGTGTGTGTGTGTGTGTGTATTTTATGGGAGATTGAACTCAGGACCTTAGCATGGAGCTACATCCCCAGCCCATCTCCCACTTTTTCAAGACAAGATCTCCCTGAATGACTAAGTTTCCCAGGCTGTGCTTGAACTTATGATCCTCCTGCTACAGCCTCCAGTAATGCCCAGTTTAGAGTTCAGTCTTATGCATTCCACTCATTTTAGATCTATTTGGGTCAGGAACTTACCCTATCACTTTGTTCAATGAAGGCATTTAATGCATGCATACACAATTAGACTACTTTGCCAATTCTTCCTTCTATTCCTGAATCCCTTTGCCTTTTAAATGATATTTTAAATTTTTAGTCTTTTCTAAATTTTCATTTTTCTTAGTACATGTTTGCAGTACATAGTGATTGCACTTATTGTGGGAAGTTGGTACACGTACATAATGCCTCTTAAAACTTTTTATGTCTCCTTTTCCTCTTCTCTCTTCCCCTTTCCACCGCAAATTTTGCATACCTTAGGGTTCATTCTTTGTGCTTTAGAATATGGGCCTCGGCAATTGCATATGGTATCACACAATACTGTTTCATTGCCTTAGAAAACATCTCTTGTGTTTTAGTAATCCAGTTCTCATTGAGATTGCACTGCATCTGTAGATCAATTATGTACTGATATTTTAGTAATATTCTCTTCCCTCCCATGAAGATGGGCTGCATCTTCACTTATTTACATCTGCAATTTTTTCACAATATTCTATTGTGTTCTATATCCAGATCTTATAAGATTTAAACCTAAACATTTCCTTTTAAATTTTCTTTGGTGTTATTATAAATGATAATTTTTAATTTCAAACTTCATGAAGTCGTGATTAAATACACGAAGGAAGCTGTTTCATGCATAGTCATCTTGAATTTTGTCATGTTGCTGTACCAGTTTATTTTTCCTAGAATATTATTGTAGTTTTTCTCTTAGAAAACATTTTCTGTGAATGGTGTGAACTGTGTTACTTTCTTCACATCATATGTAGCTTTAAAAGAAGAGAGATTCACTTTGGTTCATACTTTTAGTGGATTCAGCCCATGGTTGGCTGATTTCAAGGCAGAAACATCATGGCAGAAGGATGTGGAGAAGCAAAATGCTTACCTCATGGAGTCCCGGAAGCATTGTAGGGGAAGAGCGCATCTATGAAGGAGACAGGTACCATACATAATACCTGAAGGCAGGGCTCCACAAACCAGAAGAATAGGCCCCCACAAACCAGAAGGATAGGCCCCCACAAACTGGAAGGACAGGCCAAGAAGTGTGCGTTTACTAATCCTTTGGGAGATTCTTAAGCCAATCATTTTGACACATAATTAAGCTTTAGTATTTTATTTTATTTTATTTTATTTTATTTTAATTTTATTTTATATATTTTGTCATGCTAGCTAAGACTTCATTGCAGTGAAAGAGGACTTTCTTGCTTTTCCCAGTTGTGGTGTGGTAATGGAAGGTAGTGGTAAGCTTATGGTAATTATTCTTTATCAAAGTGAAGAAGTTCTGTTCCATGTTCAGTGCTAGGCATATTTAACATGCATGACCATTAAATCTTATGAAATGCCTTTTTTATTTTAATTGACATGAGAATAGTAATGCTTTGGTTCACGAATGCTTTTGTTCACAAATAATTCGGTTCCTGAGCAAAAGCATTTCGCAAAGTTTTACTTCTGTCCACAAACTCCTCATCAAAGGACAAACATGTCGTAGTCATCATCATAGAAACACAGCCATGGCCATCTTCTCCATAATTGTAAAACAAATTAAATTTGTGAACTGAAATGTTACTGTGTATGATTTTTTATTTGGCGTGTTAATATGCAAACTGCACTGACTGAATTTTGAATGTTATGCCAACTTACATACCCAGAATAGATGCTACTTGGTCAGTGCCTTCTATATCTCATCTGATTTTCATTATTTTGTTTGATTTGCTTCTCTCAGACTTTAATTCACCGTGGTTTCTCAACTTTTCTTGACCATAGAAACTATTCTGTTTGTCAAACAGTTCGCTATTTTATACTGGATGTCTGTTGGGGTGGTGATAAAGTGTGGGGGAGGGACAAAACTTTATAATCATGCTATAAATCTAATCTTTGACTGGTTCTGTGCCTAGGGTTTAGATTTCCCAGTGGTCTTTCCAGTAAAGCTCTGTCCTGCTGCTGTTTCCTTTCTTAGATGTACTCTTATTAGTCTACCAATATAATGTCAGTCAATTGAATCACTGACTCTAACTATTTTTTGTCGTTCTGCCATCTTAGATGAAATAGAAAGGATGGAGGAAGTTATTGGAGATGGATAGTCCCAAGTGGGATAAGACTCAGGTGAAGTCTTTTCCTCTGGAAAGTAGACCTTTGTTATGGAGAAGGATGCAGGTGTAGGGTTACACCCAACACACTTCCCCTCTCTCTGCCAGAGACAAATTCTGGGAAAATGGCTACTCACTCCTTCCCTGACAGTAGCTACTCACCCTCATCCCTCCCCAAACCCACCAGTCCCAAGATTTCTCATTCTTGTTTGAAAGCACATTCTTATAGCAATTCATCAGAATTATACTTTAGGAGTTTCTAAGAGTTTATGGCTTCAGGAACACCTGCTTATTTTGAGTACATCTGGGGCTCTCAGAATAAAATTGTCACTCCTCACTTTGAGGTCACATTTAGCTCTGTTACTTTAGTTCTGTTTTGAATCCAAAAAAGACTTTTTTGTCAGACTTCTTATTGTAAAGGTGGGAATAAGGAATTTTTATGAAAATACTACTGCTAGAAGCTTGCAATATTGCTTATTTCCAAAAGAGGTAATAAATGCTGTTCCTTAAGATTTTTAAAGGAAAGTATTGATTTTAGATAAAAGTGAGGAAAAAAATAGGTTTTTCACTATGCAATTTAATAGCATAGACTTAGAAAAGATTTTATTGTCTCAGCGTGTCCATTAAAGTACCATTTGTTTTAATATGGTATGAAAATTATTTCTACTATGTCTACTGCAATTATCAAAACAAGACAATATTTAGAAACATAATTTGGTTACAATGAAGTTGATTGAAAGAAATATTGCATTAATCATGTTTTTGTTGCTGGGGCAAAATACCAGATACCTCTAATTTAAAGGAGGACAGGTAAATTTGATTCACAGTTTCAGAGGTTCAGTCCATACAGGATTGGCTGTCAAGGGCATGATGGAAAAAAGCTGCTCTATTCATGGCAGCCAAGAGGTGGAGAAGGAAAAAAGGAAGGAGCCAGGGATGAGAATATAGCCTTCAAGGTCATATTCTCAGTGACTCATTCACCAACCAGGCCCTAACTCTTAGCAGGGCCTTTAGATACGAACTCATCAATTAGTCAACTCACTGATGGATATAGCTCTCCCGCTACCTCCAGTCCAATCACCTTCCTGAAATCCTGCCTCTGAACATATGAGACTTGGGGGTCATTTTAGATCTAAACCATAACAAAACATTTATTGAGCAAGTTTTCTAGTAAGTCTCATAGTTTTTATATTTTATTCAAGATACACTTGCATGTTTTAGGTGGAAGACAATATTTTTACCTATAACAAATTTTATGTACTCCTCTTGAAAGTTGTTTATAATACATGCTTTAATATCAAAATTAGGAAGGAAAACATCCCTTTATTTTTGTATTGGAAATTGAATTCTACCTCACACCAGGCAGGCACTTGAGAAACATATACTTTTGATTAAAAAGAACAAAGACAGATTTACTGTATATTCAAGAAGTTAACTGATCTTCATGATCAAAATGTACAATGAGTTTTATGTATAATATAGACAAAGAGCCATCTAATTTATTTTTTTACTCATCAGTTAGGGTACCTAGTTGTCTGCCAAAATATTCATTTGCGTGTTAAGCTTAGAAATAACTGGAAATTTAACTCAGCATTTACAAAATGCCTTAGCAGATTGCATTACATAAATCTGTATGTACCAACAGTAGGTATTCAATCCATTTCTCTTATTTTACACATCTAATTATTGCATTTAATCTAAGTATATTCAATTGATATGATTTATAGAATTACTATGTGTTTATTTTGAATTATCAGGAATTTAAACTTTACTGTTTTCTTACAGTCACAGAAAAGGATCCTCAGACTAGTAATATAGAAATCTGAGACTCACTGAAATCAAAGGGAGCGCTCGTGAGTTTTCTGGTAACCACATGTTGATGAGCCACTACAAGCTAAAAGGATGTTGTTTCTCCCTGCCAGATTCGCTTGAGTGTGGCATTGTTGATACACCGTGTGTTTTTGTGTCCTAACAATTTCTAAATCACTTAGTGTGTTCATCCTTGAGGTAAAAGCCAACATCTTCACTTAAACCCATTACACAAATTAGAAGCTTTTGTTCTCTTCATGTTTTTCTGGGAGCCATTAGCATGGACACCATGAACCTACAGAAGCTGGGAGTAATGGACTGAAATTGCTCACACCATTACTTTAAATTGAAATGCAGGCAGTTCATCTGCATAGAAGTCATTAGGCTCTTTTACCTGAAAGATTATAACACTGAATATCAAATTTCAAAGAACAACATGCAAAATCCAGCCCAGTTTAAAGCAGCTCCCTCTTGCCAAGCTGTACTTGGATAATAATTTTTAGAAATTCCTTATATTTATCTCTAGTTGCTTCAGTTCCTGATTAGAGCTTGTGTCTAAAAAGCCAACATTCTTGAATAGGAAAATATATCTTCATGGAACAGATGCTGTAATCTTTTTATTATAATGTACTACTATAAATTAATTTTAGACATACTATTAAAGGGAAAACAGGTATGCATCATTAGCTAGGCATTGATAATCTTACATTAGGGACAAAAATGTGAACTAACAGACTTCCTACTATTAAATGGATTTTGTTTAAAGGATGCTCATGATACTATATAGGTGAATATTTCAAAAGATCATTCCTTAATAATAACGTTTTTGTCTGCTTCAGTGATGAGACTGTTAGGAGAAAATACAACCCCAGCTATTTTAGAGCAGATGGGCTATGTCAGTCTCCAAACGGTTTCTGCACTTGTTCTTATGGAAATCATAAAAGTGCCAGAAATGATGGGAAAATACAATTGACAAAACACAATAAGATATGGGGCATATTTTTTTGTTTTCTGATACAATAGTAATAATAATTGCACTCTGCAAGTGTTTTCCTTGTAATCAAATATACAGAGATGGTAGTAAGTTCTTGATAATTTTGAGGGTGTGCTTTTGAAATTATCTCCCACTGATGGACTCGAAGAAAGGTGTCCCCAGCACTTAAGTTTATATTTGAGGAAATGGAGGGTCAGTCGTCAGCCACACATGCTCTTTCACTAAGACATTGGAAGGAAAATCTTCTGGCCTTGCCTATCTAACTGCTGCTCATGCTGTCCACTATCAGTGTCTCATATTTAACACTCTGAAGCCTAACTCTCAGGTTTCTCTTTTAAAGCTATTCCAGCAGTCTTGCCTTTCTCAGTAGGTGGCAGTTCTATACTTTCAGGTTCTCAGGATAAAATTTTAGAATAATTTTTTACTTTTATTTTCTTACATGCCGTATCCAATTAATAAGAAAATTCTGTGGCTTTGCTTTCAAATCTATCCAGTATTTAAACCAATCTTACAATCCACTGCTGCTACCCCGGTGCACACATCTATCATCTCTCAGTTTGACTCCTTCAGTTGTTCTTGAACTGAAGTTGCCAGGCCTAATAACTCATTCCCATGAAATCTATCTTCCGTGGAAGATCCCGAATGATTCTTCAGACTTAGGCAAATTATACCATTCCACTATTTAACAATCTTCAATAACATTGCATTTCAGAGTATAGTCACAATTCCATTTACAGAAGTCCGTTAATCAATTTACAATGCTAAATTATATTGTCACATATGTGAAAGTCCATGGTTTTGGAGAAGAACACGGGTAATCAGCTGAAAGACCTTTGGAGGATCCTTGTGTCTTTTTCAGAGAAGAGAACCTCTACTCTGTGAATAGAAACATGTTATCACAGAAACTAGATGGAGGGGTAGTGAGACCAAGAAGTCAGCCCATGCGACATTCAACATTTTGAGATTACACATTTTGAGCTTACAATTTGAGTTACACATTGAGCACTATTTTGAGTACAAATAGTTTACATGTATTTATTCACCTAATCTTTCCCGCAAAGATTTCAAGTAAATGGTGTTATTATCCTTATTTTAAAGATGATGACAGTGACACTCAATTAGCTATGGCAAAGTGAGAATTCAAATTCATATATTCTTCAAATTTTGGGCACTGAACTACTGTAGATAAGAGGTTAGTGAGGTGCAGATTTTACACTCTCAAGGCCCAAGTTCTAGAGATTCAGTTTTATTCTAGAACTTATAGGGGGCACTTTTCATACTTTGAATGGAATAGTAAATTAAGAAATTTAACTGCATATGAAGAAAACTGCCTATTGGCCATGAACGCTGCCTCAGTGGCCTGGTTTCTTGCCATTTTTCTCTTTCACCAACTCTTCTGTACTCCCACCTTCCCTGAATTGTACTCTGAACATTCTGGAAGATACTTGCTCTTCCCAGCAAAGCATTATCCCCCCACCCCACCACCCCACACACAAACTGCATGCATTTTCAGTTTTCCGAGATTAATGTCTTTGGATTGAGATTATGAGGCCAAACTGAAAGTACTGGAGCTGGGGATATAGCTCAGCTGCATGGCGCCTGCCTGGCAAGCACGAGATCCTAAGTTTGATTCCCAGTTAAACAAACAAACAAAAACCTGAAAACACTCATGACAACCTATTTTTTTCCTGACCCATCAAGACTGATTAATTCTTCACCTATTTTCTTTTCCAGAATGACTAATTCTTTACATAGGAACCAATCATCAGTCCTTCAGTTTAAGCATCATAGATCTGGGAAATTTCCTCCTAATCTCACTTTTGTCAAATTGGTACAGAGGGTCATATATTAACCACAAAGGGCTAGGGTTTATGACAATCCCTCATGTTACAGCTTTACATGGCAGAAATATTTTTTTTCTTCTTATACAAATTGCTGACATAGGCTGGATCTGGTAACTCTGATAGTCAAACTATTTCTATCCCATCACGTTGAAGTCTCAACCTGATGTTTCCAGTTTGCCATAGCAGGAAAAGAAGAAGAAGAGGGAGGAGGAAGAGGGGGAGGAGAAGGAGAAGGAGGAAAAGATAAAGACCCACAGATAAGAAATGTTTCTGCTCAAACCAGAAATATGCCACTTCAGCCTTCACTGCGTTGACTGGAACTTGTCACATAACCCTGACTAACATTTAGAGGTATAGAGAGTTTAAGGGGAAATCAATGGTGTTTCTACAAGTCACAGTTAGAAAACAAAGTAGGGGTCATTTACTCTCTTTTCTCCCTCTTATCTCAGTGTATGGTGGTTTCATGTTACTTATCTATTGCTTCATTAGAACCATGAGCTCTTGTAGGGGGGCAAAGCTCCACTGTTTTGTTTCCCCTAGGTCTTAGTTTTAAGATTTACTCAGTTTTGCTGATTGCATTCATTGGACATCATTTATGTTGCAGGCTAGTGTCCCAGGAAAGGCGCTGAAGTAGTGATTAGTGGCAAGTTTATTAGGAAATGCTGTTGGAATCGGCAAGTCTGGGAGAGCGAAGACAGCATTGCTGGTAAAGAGAGCAGCTGGACTTCAATTCAGTGGAGGTTGAATGAATTTCTCTGGCAGATCCAGAACTCAGGTGACCTTTTCAAGTTTTCTGATAAAATTATGATAAAAAGATGGATTAAAAAGAAATGAGAGGCTGTGAACATGAGATCAGCAATGAAAAAGGTCACTTAACTTCACAAATGTAGGACAAACAGTTGTGTTACCAAGAATTGAACACTGTCTCCCAGTTCAGCAGGAAGGAGGTCTTCATCAGTTGAGGGCAAGTCTCAGAGAAAAGTTTTGCCATCTCAAAGAGGACACATGGGCAGTGTAGCACAGCACCCCATGACCACGGTGCTGACAGTGGATCTGCACTGTCCCATGGAAATAAAGATGAACTGTCCTACAATGCTTATAAAACAAGATTTGTATCTGATGGTCTAGCAAACCTGGCTTTAAAACTATTATAAATCAAATTGTATGGTAATTATTAATCATACATTCAGAACTGGTTTCCTAAATGGTGCAGACTAATTCCACATTTTCATCCTCACACGTATTTATAGGCCCAGCTCCTTGGTTGTGTGAGTAATTTCAGCTCCTGCATTGGAAACTAGCTTCATCACTGCTTTCTATCTATTCAAAAATAGTTCATATGAGCAAAAGCTAATATTTAAATAGAATTTACTCAGCAACATAAAAGTACATTTTGCAAATATAGAGCCAGAAGAGAGTAATTGTTAGCTTTTTAATAGGCTCCAATAAATGAGAATGAGCATTGACTTAGCATTTAGGCGGACAGTACTAACTTTATCAATGCCAGACAGGTTTTTTCTCTACATGATATAGCGTAGTTTGACTTTTTTCCATGTGTCCTAGAGAGTTCAGCCTGCTATAATAAAGGACCATAGACAGCCTGCCTAATAAACAATGAAGAATTATTTTTCACTGTTCTAGAGCTGAAAGGCTGAGGTCAAGGTGCTACCAAGGCCAGATTCTAGAAAGAACCTTGCTCTTGGATGTGGTGACTTCCTGGCTCCTCTTGTGTTAGACAGTCAGCAAGACATGTCTCTGGGGTTCCTTTGACATGGACAGTCGTCCCATTTGAATACTGTCCTCATAACCTTGTTATCTCCCAGAACACTTGCTTCATAGGGGTTAGGATCTCAACAATTTGGGGGCAACAGAAACATTCAGTCCAAAGATTCTTGTTTTCTTTTTATATCCTTAGACTGAAGGAAATAAAAAAAACCATAACCCAAGTATTTCAATCCATGTGCAGGACAGAAATAAAACAATGTGTGACGGGTAGGATATGGGTGCTTCAAAATATCTGAGGCTGGGTTTGCTTTACAGATATGTCTTACAGTTTTTCCTTTGAATATTCATATGTAGAAGGCAGTTCTACATATGGATAAAAATCACAGTTATTTACTTTGGGATAGGTTATATGTCAGTATGAGGGCAGGTGAAACAAAAACACCCTCATAATATGTCCTAATAATAAAATTGCTTTCATGTTTTAGGAAGGAAGGGTGTTAGATTAAGAGAGCTTACCAGTTTAGAGGTACCATAATAGATACAGATTGCAAATGCCATGGGAACACATTATAAAGAACAGAAAATGCTACAAATAGGCACGTTTAAAAAGTTGAAGTTGTCAAATGTATCATACAACAATTTCAGAAGTTCAGAGGCTTACAACAAACCTTTTCTATGCTCCTAATTCTTTAAACCATCCGTGGTTTAGCTGACCTAGGTTTGCTATGCATAAGCCAATCTAGAGTCCAAGCTGCTTATCCGGATCAGATCTGTGGGTCTCCATTCCTAGGTTTGGCTGAAAGACAGTGATTACTGATGCGGTCTCTTCTCATGATAAATCACAACTATGTCAAAGGCCAGCTGAAATCACACAGGATAGTTTAAAGACTACCACATGTCCCAACCACCCACTCAGGTTCCATTGACCGAAGCATCTCATGACCAAGTTCATTCCTTGATGGGGCAAGGAATTACAGTGTACCCACACTATACTGCAAAGATCCATCCATGGGAACTCTGTGGATAGAGAGTCTATAAAGGATATATAATTAAAAATCAATTGCAACAGTTCAACCTAGTATAAAAGAATGAGTAGGCATTTGCTAATAAAGCTCAGATGGATATGTTACTCTCTCTATAACTTTAAGCTACTTAATTTGACAATGTGTAATTGTTTATTCTTTCAAAACAACCGTAACCTAGATATACCTCAAATGCGTTTATCCTCAATGCTATCATCAAATTTATTAATCTAACCTCTGACATTGGGCAACTCTAAATAGCTTTCTGTCATCCAAAACTCTTTTCAACACTCTCTATAAATACTTCTTCTGATTTTGAGATAATTGTGTCTTTTTCCTGGTACTCAAGCTTTGCAACTTTCTCTCCCTTATTTACAATTTTAAAAAGAGCGAGAGTCCTACGATAGCCAGAAGACTGGGGTCATGTCCCACGGTGATAAAGAATGAAACTATGGGGAGAAGAGGTGGAATGCAAACAAATTTAAGAGCTATAAAAGGGAGGAAGCAAAGATCTGCTAGCAGGGAGGGGTCCTGAGCAGGATACTCATGAAGGTCCTTTGTCTGGAGTTTAATGAGGGGTTTGGAATACAACTCAGGCTCTTGTGCAAGCAGTATGATCCCTACCCTAGAGTACACTACCTACTTTCCAGGGGTCCAATCTCTGCAGTTACCTTAGTTACTTTTCTTGTTGCTGAGACAAGGTACCTGACACCCAGAGTTAAAGGAGGAAAGGTTTATTTAGCTCAAGGCAGGTGACAGGGTGAGGAGAGCACCTCACAGTATGCCCAGGACAGCAAAAGCAACAAGGTACCTTACAACATCTTCCTGCCCCTTTTATATTGTATGTAGACTGTTGGAATTAGGGCAGTGCCAAACCAATCAGTGGACTGATTAGGTAACACCCACCCTTAATCCCAGCATTATACTGTAGCTCAGCCAGCTGTGGAAAAAGCCCCATCTAAGACTGTGTGAGGCATGGGATAAACCTAGACACAAACCATAACACCGCTGTTCATGGGGTGTCCATGCAGGACACTTGCACCTTTGGGTCATGGCTTGATTGTTGGTGGTATAGTTATGAGAAGGTGCCTGACAGCCTCGGAGCATGTGGCAGTTTGTGTGTGTGTGGGGGGGGGGAGATCCCTGAAGGGTGATGACTCAGCATACTCCATTTTGGGCTTCCTGACTCCATTTTGGGCTTCCTGACTCCATTTTGGGGCAGTGGTCCTCCTTGCTTAGTAGAATCCTAACTCTGCCTCATATGATCACTTGTTTTCTTGTAGAGCTGTGATGATTTTTTTTTATACTATCCTTCTTTCTTTCATTACTCATCACCTTAATAAGTTTGCTGTCTTTTGGGTTTTCATGATATATGGAATTATTTTATTTATCCATAGCCTAAATAGCTCTTCATTCTTCAAGGTAAATTATGTTGACTTTTCCAGTACCATCTGAATTGAGTTACAGCTAAAACTTTTGATTCAAGGTAGTCAGTTTTTCTACATTCTAAGCTGCAGATAATCCAGAGTCAGGAGGAAGGGTAGAATAGTGCAGTGAAACTGCTTCCCAGTTTTGGTATGTTTCTTGGGTCCTGTCCTATGGAGAGCCATATTTCAATTTCTGGATTATTTGCCGGTCAGTGACAGCCACTCGTGCTTCCACTGCTGTCTCTATTTCTTTCTAAGCAAGACGACTGTCACAGAAAGAAAGCAGATAGATGAAAAAGGTGACGTGCTTGGAAGTAAGGAGTTAACAGGCTTGGGAACAAAAAGCAATCTGGAAAAAAGAGACAGGAAGCAGTGGACTTGAGATCAGCAAACCAGAAAGACCATTGAGATTCATGCGTGTGAGAGAAACATGCTCATTGCCAAGGATTAAAAAATGTTGCCGGGTTCAGAGGCACTATTAATGGATGTGTGCTGTGAAAGCACAGATCGCCTGGGAAGAACTAGCCTCAGGCAATATTTCATTTTAAAACACAGAATAATTTATATTATGATTCCACAAATGAATGTTGTCTAAATATTTTTGTTAATTGCAGAATATTTCATGATAATAAGGATCATCAAGTGTTGAAAATGTAGTGATTCATTTGACATTGTAAAAAAGAAAGTGCATGTATTTTAAGCATTAAAATTAAAGCTGTTCTGGATTTGAACTACATTCACACCTTGGGAATCAGCAGAAACCAAAGCCCCTCAGCTCACAGAGAAGAGGCAGGATTTTGCTGAATATTTTGCAACATCACTGGAAGAAAAATAAGATTTTAATTTTGTTTTCTTCGCCAGTGCAACCTCAGTACTTTACATAGCTTTGCATGTAAAAGATGCTCGATAAACATGTTGGAACAAATAAATATTCATTGAGTTGCCATAAAATACAAATATCTGTGTTGAACAATGGAATGGACAAGGTGAAAGATAAAACAAAGTTGTATCTATTCAAATACTGTTGACTGAGCAGCTATGAGGCACTGGGGCCTGGGTGAAATGCAGTATACCAACCAGAAAGTAAGAGTTCATGACAGCATGGAATCCATAGGCTACTTGGGTGAGATAAATATACAGCAGATTCTGCTTCCAAGCATTAAAACTATTTGGGAAAACAATTTTGTCTCTTTTGAACCATCAGTACAGATTTCTTTTTCTAGCCATTATTCCCTAAACAATGCAGCATCACAACTATTTGCATAGCATTTACATCCTATCAGGTGTTACAAGTGACCTAGAGATGATGTAAAGACAATGAGGAATTTATGTGCTGACAGTGAGCCGGCCATCTAACTCAAGCACCCATAGAAGTCCATGGTATTCATGATGTGAAGAGGTCCCTGAAACCAATTCCCTGAGGGATGAATGTGTAAACAACTAGAAAAAGGAAAAAATAGTGAAAGGAAATGAGCTGATAGCAGATTGTCTGTGGCCAGGGTGATAAACAAAAGAAGAGGATTAAGTGGAGGCCACGGAGGAGGGGAATCCAGGATTCCTGGTATGTAAGGGCTGATCTAGGAGTCCCTTTCTGAAGAGACAACTGTTGAGAAGAGACCCGTGTGCCTGGAGACAGCTACTTCAGAGGCCTGAGGGAAAAGAGCTTCACAGAGAAGGTAGAGCAAGATCAGACTCCTTGCAGCACGGAAAAGTTCTATGAGCTTGAAGAACAAAGTGACCACTGCAACAAGAGCATAAGGACTGTGGTAAAGAGAGATGGAGCTGGAGTCTGGTGCCAGAGGCAAGGATTTTACATTGAAGTCTCAGGACAATAGGAGAGATTTTAGGAGTGGGAGGGAGGACATATGATTTAATTTAGAACGTCAATAGATCATTCTGACTGCCTTGATGAGAAAAATTTGGAACAGGAATAGTAGAGATTTAACAACCACTGTAACCACTACCAGTGGATTCCCATAACTGAAGCCAGAGATGATGGTGGTCCGGGCTGTGTGACTGTAGAAATAGACCCTGGACCTGTTTTAGCTTTAGGAGCGAAGTGTCTTGCAGCTGGATTGGATACCTTAGGTGCAAACCTGTAAGGTTCGGAGGCTACAGATCAGTGTGGATGAGGGATCACGCCACGAAATGGGAAAGATTCTAGACTGAGAAAGGAACTGCTTTTGTCATGGAAAAGCAAGAAGTAAATAGTTACAATTTCAAGACTGTCTAGGAAAAGGCATATACACACACACACAATGCTAGAGGCGAGTTAAGAAATAGTTTAAAAAAATATAAGATACTGAAGGAAGACAGGAGTTATCAGTCCTCACGGAGTGGACAATTTTGCATGTGCATCAAAAACCCTCACCTGTCATTTTTAAATATCACGACCACTTAGTTATTTTACATTACATTTAGTACAATCACTCACTATCAGAATAGTTAGTAGGTACTTTTTTGGCTTTTTGTCATCATTTTAAAATAATTGATACAGCATTCATATGGTATTCCCATGTGATAGAACCTCAGTCAGGAAAAGAGGAGATAGGAAGGGAAAAAGCAGCCCAATTCTCTCTGGCCTTTTTCCCCCTGTGAAAAAACCCATGGCCAGCCATGCACATGGCAGGTCAATGCCCTGCCAATTTGCAGCATCGTTAGCCCCTGGCTTTTTCTTTTCATCAGGGAAATTTTTTTTTCTAGAAGTCCTTCAGCTGATACTTATTACACCTAATTGGCCTGAGCTGGGCCACATGCTCGTTTCTACATCAATCCCTGGCAAAGAGAAATGAAATTGACAATATTGATGGAAATCAATCATGATTCAGATGTTGAGTTTGGGGTCACAGATGCCCTAAAAGTAATGGAGATTTTGCACGTAACAGAGAAGAACTATTTGCCCTATTAGATGTGGTCAGTGGTCAACAGGTTCAGCTTTTCATCTGGGTCTTCAATGACAAAAGATGAAGTTGTTAGATTCGGAAGCTCACTTCTGTCCAGTGATTAATATGGATTTTTGAACAAGTCATGACTTACACATGATGAAACTAAGGTCAGACAGGTAAGAATAATTTCCCGAAGTAATTCAGTGATAAATGTCAGAGAAGGATGTAAACTCAGATCTTTCTTGTTCCAATGTCCAAACTGCTGATTGAGGAGTGCACTGATGTACACGAAAGTCTAAGAGTGTAGTTGACCAGACAACTCTAAAAGGAAACTAATTCCAAGACCTAGGGGAGAGCTTTACACATGAGGTCAGGTAATAGCAGGAAAGTTCTTGATTTGTTCTTAATTCAAACATCATCCCCTTCATCGTTTCTGGCAGACATGTTCCATAGTTTACCCTTCGTCAAACTACAAACCCACAAAAATCTTTCTACTTTCCTTGCAAACACTTACCCTGCACATGAAAATCAGCATGATCCCCAGGTCCTTTAGCTTATCCTATATTCCAAGTGTGTTTTTCCCATTGCGTCTCTGTTTCTTATCATAGTTTGCTTCAACCTAGTTAGAACGCTTTTGTCAACTATTTTGTCAAACATTTCTTGTCAACCATTTTGTCCTGCGTGGAACTACTTACTTTGTTGGGTGACCTTCTTAGGGATAAATTAAAAACTTATACCAATTCACTTTTCTGTCTCATTTCTTCCTCTGAATGAACCACAGAAAATGGCTGAGACAAGCACATTAACATGTCACCTTAATCCATTAGAGATGCAAATTCTCAATCTCATTGCTCCTTACACACTGAACTCCAGCTCCAGGACCATTTAATTCTGAGACGAAGTCTCCCAGTTGCCCATGCTGGGGTCAAACTTGCTATTTTCATGCCTTAGCCTCCCAAAGTGTAGGGATCAACCTAGCTGAAGCTACAAAGACCATATTTCCAAATCAGATCTTATCTGTATGTGTTTGTTATGGTTTATGTTTGGATGGTCTCCCAAACCTCATGGAGTCATGGAGGTGGTTGAGTCTAGCCTTTGTGATTGTTTCACCGCGTAACATTGGGGTTGGTAGTGTGCGTGCTGCGCCCATCCAGGGGAGGAGCTGGTGTACAATATAAGAGAGGGAATGAGGTGAGCTGTTCCACTTTTCCCTTTTCATCCCTGTCACTTGCAGCTCTGAGGCACAGCTGCACCTCAGCCACACCATTCTGCCTTTGAGCCAGCTGGGTATGGACTGAAACCTCCAAAAACTGTAAACTAAATAAACCTTTCCTTCCTTTATTTTGGCCTTCAGGTTTTTATCTCAACAACCAGAAAAAAGTAACCAAGACAGTACTGGAGCTCAGGACTGCAACATATTTAGGACAAGACCTGACTCAAATTACTATACCACCTTTTGACATGATGCTGAGCACTTATAGTGTATGAGATTAAACCATATGAATGACCTGCATTTTATGCAGGTCCTTGCCAGGGTCTGGATGTTTAATGATCTGAGGTCTATGTGTTCAAAGCTTGGTGTTATTGGGAGGTGATGGTACCTTCAAGAGGCAGGGCTTGTGCCCTGGGGTGTGACCTTGCCCCTTCCTCTCTGTCTTCTGCTTCCTGTCCATGAAGTGAGCAGTGTTCTCCATCACCTGCTCAACACCAGCACTCCCAGCAGGGAGGGGCAGGAAGCAGTGAGTCTGCCAGTAAAACACTAGAATCACCCAAGCTGGCAGCCAGAGCAAAGCTTTTCTCCTTGAAAGTTAGTTGTCTCATGTATTTTGTTACCACAGTGAGGTGAGTAAACACAGTCATAAAGAGCCAATTCTTGACAATTTCCTATGGTTCAACTTAACATGCTGAGTTTTCACATTTCCTTTAGCAGGAGAAGATATTATTATTACTATTATTATTATTATTATTATTATTATTATTATTTTGTTCCCATTTCAAGAAGAAGACACCAAAGAGGTTATAGAACTTGGCTGAGATTGTATAATGAGGATGTGATAGAGCCAAAAGTAAAACTTTCTGAGTCTAAATAGCTCCAGCCCTACTATCCTAACCATTATAATACAACACTGTTAGACCTTCTCTATACTCGAGTATGGCTCCATCACATTACTTACCAATGAGGAAATGTGTGCGTTCTACTGTATGCCATCCTCTGAACTGCTTTAGGAAGTCCTATTCACTATATGTTCCCAACACTAAATGTAGTCTGTGCTAGATAGAAAACAAATGTTCTTCAAAAGGAAAAAAAATTAAATGAATTCATGGTCTGGAAAATGTTTGCTCCCCTAAAGAGAAAAGAGAAGATGCTTGGGAATAACAACATTTCTTACTATCCCCAGTCCTTCGATGTTACTAAAAGGAAGTGAGCAGAGGCCAAGAAGCTACTGGAAATTCCATGTTAGCGTCACATGAAAGAGAAACATCCTCGCACCTCCATTCCCATGTCATCCTTATCTTATCCTCAGCTCCGTTTCTCCAACCCTGCCTTGAACGAAATGACAGCTCAGTTCAGAATGAGCCATGCTAAATTGATTCTTTTCTTCCACATGTGCAGAGTTACTGTCAGCATCTGAAAATGTTTTTCTTTCCGTTTTTCGAAAATCTTAATACACACTTTTTATTTCAAAGTGAATGGAGATGCTTTTTTCCAGTTAAAGAAAAAAAATCACTGGAAGAATTATGTGTTATTGTGTAATAAAGGAAGCAGCTTTGCCTTTGGAGGTACTACACTAAAATGGCATCATTGCTAAGTTTACAAGGATTAGCAGTCATAGTTTTGCATCTTTCTTTGAGCCAGTCAGAGATCTGAGGCTGAAAGCAGACTATGAGGCCAACACCTGAGGGGAAAAAGTCCTTGTTCCTGACTACCTGAGGTAGAGACAGCCAGACATTTGGCCAAGGCTGAATGTGCAGTGGTGAAAAGTGCAAACTCCTTGTGACTTCAGAAACGAATGTCCTCAGAATTTCCTGCAGGTTCTTTCTCCATGAATGCATAAGGCATTCCCAGGAACATAAAAACATTCTGAAGAAAGTTTTCATTGTGAACTAAAAGTCAAGAACAGCAGTTACACAGGGAAGCCAAGATACACGGCGAGACTCTTCTCACCTATCTTATTTATAAAACAATATGCCAGTCATGCTGGGTGAAGAGCAACCAGCCTCACCCTCAGGATGCTGGAGAAAGCTCACATAAGCTGGAGACAATGAATGGAAGAAGCGACTTCATACTTAGGCAGGAAGAACCAACACTGGGCCAGGTTCCATGGGGTGGGGCTCAGGGACACTGAGCAGGCCACACATCTGAGGCTTGGACCACGGCATTTCACTGTGGACAGGCAGAGACCACTTCCTTCCTTCCCCATTGCTTTGTTTTTGAAACAGGTCTCACTATGTAGCCAGACTGGCTTCAAACTCACAGCAATCCTCCTGTCTCAGCCTCCCAGTGCTGGGATTACAGGTGTGGACCATTACGCTCAGTCCCTGTCACCATCTTGAAACCCCCAAAGAGCCAAGCAATAATAAAAAGTAATAGCAGAATACTGTTGGGGAAGGAAAATGACAGTGATGTAAACATAGAAAGAAAACATGTGCTGAGACATGACATAAAGGGAAGACCTGAGCAGAGGCTGGTACAGGCAGTGCACCCATTAACCAGCTCTCTCTGCAAACACGGCACATCCCTGTGGGTGTCCAAAGCGTGAGGTGTGATACGGTGTCTGGCAGCAGCAATCCTCCTATCCACACATTAAAGACCTTAACGAGGAACAGATGCCCCTATCTCAGGAATAAAATCCATCTATCCAGTTCATTCTCAGTGAAGAACTTCACAAGATGACTGACTCCCAAACAAAACAAAGCATAAAGCACACAAAAAGGCCAGAAAAATTACTTTTTCAAGAATCAAAACGGTGGTTACAAAATCATATTAAAATATGACCTATTCATTAGAAATTTGACACAAAATTTAAAATAACTACAAGGAAACACTGAAGATTCTAATCTTAAAAGTAGATATCAAGGTGCATAATTGTAGTAGACAAAGGGAAACTACCAAAAGAGAATCTAATGGAAATGCTGAAAATGTAACCAAAGCACAGAGTAGTAACAAAGATGAAGAAGGCCTTCTATGGGCTGAGCTTTGGTGTCAGAACTGTGAGAGAAACAAAAATGTGAATTTGAAGATTGCTCAATAAAGTTTAGCCAAACAGAAAAACAAAGTGCAAAGAAAAAAAATTTAAAGGCAAGCCACTTTAAAAAATATATAAATATAGCTATAGAGATATATAGATATATCATACAGAATAATAAGTATTAGTAATCCAAAGCAAAGACTGGTAAGAATTCAAAACCCCAGAATGACCAGAAGTATGCTGAGTATTCCAAGGTATATGTAATTGGAATTCCAGAAGGAATAAAGAAAGAGAATTAGTCCTCAGAAAACCATGAAGAAAAAACAGAAGAGAATTTCCAATACTTAACAACCACACAGCAAGACTATGCAAAAGAAAAAGCAAAGAAAAACTATAAAGGCAGACATGTAAAAGAAATATAGCCTACAAAAGGGTAAGAATTATGGCAGACTGTAAGTCAGCAACAGAGTAACAAATATAAGGAGGTAAAAGCAAAAGAAAACTTAGGCTGAATTTTATATCTCAAAAAAGATTCACTCTCAAAAATGAAGCACTAATAGATATTTTCTTAGGCAAACAAAACTTGAAGAAATTCACTGCAAACAGACCTACTTCCCAAGAAATGTGAAAGGAATTTTAGGTTGAAGGAAAATTATGTCAAATTGAAACTGAGATCTAAACAATAAAATGAAGACTATAGAAGAGAAACAAATGAAGGTAAACCTTTAATTAATATAGAAGATAAACATCTAAAGCAAAACAGTACCAAAACATTTGATTTATTCATATATAACTTTAAATTGTGTGGAAACATCAGCACAAAGAGCGGGAGATGAGAACTGAAGGTATTGTAACAGGTCATACTCTCTATCTACGACAGTGTAACTTTGCAAGGGAGACTGAGAAAAGACATTTACTTAGGAAAACCACTAAAATGTTTTAAAGAGATTTAAATAATAAAGCAGTACACAAGATCAAATAGGATCACAGAAAATGTTTAGTTGACACAAAAAAAGGAGACAAAAGAAGGAAGAGACTTATCAAAGCCCAAGAAAATAATCAGGCAAAAAATAAATAGCTAAAAGCTTAACAGAGTCAAAATTGATGAACAAGCAGGTCTTTATTTTACCTACAAGGAACCTACTTTAAATAAAATGACAAAGTTGGGAAGTAAAATAATGACAATGAAATGCTCTGTCAACAGGGACCAAAAGAAAGGTCTGATAGCTATAGTGACATGAAAAAAGGAAGAAGAACAGTATCAGATATTTACACAAGTCTTCAATAACATTTAACATATGTATACACATATATATAACAGTAAAACTTCAAATAGACTAGGCATAAAACTCACGAAACTAGAAGAAGAATTGGAGAAATATGCAATACTAACTGAAGATTCCAGTTCTCTCTTATCTGTAACCAGGAGAACAAATAGAGAGTAAATTAGTAAACACTTAGGCAAATCTATAAACCAGGTAAACCTAACAACTCACATTTATGAAGTGTTCTATCCAAGAAATCATAATATTAATCCTTTTGTAAATGAAACATTTGCTGAGAGAGGGAATTTTGGGGAACATGTTAAAAAAAAGAAAGTATAAGGGTATAAGGCATAAGAATATTTTTAATTGATGTAATTTAGTTAGAAATCTGAAAGAATCACAAATACGTGATTTGGTAAATCACATACTTGGAAATACAGCAAAACACTTTTAAATAATCCATGGGCCAAAGAAAAAGTTTCAAGCAAAGTCTTAAAACTTTGTTCATGTATTGAATAAGTGGAAATGAAAACACAACATATTAAAATTTGTGGGTAGCAACAAAAATAGTGCTGAGAAGGAAATTTATGACAATGCCAAGAAAAAAGTTCTCAAACATTTTAAGCATTCACTGTAAGATACTTGGGGGTGTAAGGAGAGAAAATTTGATCTAAAGCAAGTAAAAGGAAGGACCAGTGATAAGAACAGAAATCAGTGAAGAAAAAAATCCAACAAAATAATGGAAAAAATAGAAGTGAAAGCCAATTCTTAGAGACCTCACCAAGATTCACCATGAAAAAAGGAACAAGACATAAATGAACAACACCAAGACCAAAGGATACAACATCATAGATGCTGGAGGAATATGAAAGGGCAGTAGGGAATGTGACAGTCAGCTCCAACAGGACGGGAGAAAAGTGGGGAAGGACTTTCACTGCTAAATGACAGCAAGGAAGGACATGGGAGCAAGTGATGTTTCCATACGCAGACACCTTGGAAAAGGGACAGTTCCTTGCAAAGTTAACTATTCACATAGCATGAATACTTCTGATGACTCTACTTCTAAATATCTGCTCAAGAATAATGAAACATTCACACAAAACCTTGTATGTGGATGTGGGTAGAAATTTTCATAGTTTTTGAGTTATGCAGAGAACAATGAAGATACCCTGATCTGGGGAATGATTTAAAAGCAAAGAAAAACTGAACCCAAAACAATAACAAACCCCATGGACATTAGTGAAATAGAATACTATTCAGCAATGAAAAGAACAAACTATTGATTTAGGTAGGAATAGAGATGAATTTTAAATTTATTATGATAAACAAAAGAGGTTGGACCTGAAAGGTTACATAATGTGTCATCCTTTTGTGTGACACTTTGGAACAGGAAACAAATGCTTTTTTTTAGGTGATCAGAGACAACATGAGGGAAATTTGAAGCGATATATCTGCTCCAGATTCATGTCTCTTCATTTGTCATAATGCATATATGTTAGTCACCTAAGACCACCAAAACAACATACATATGCCAGGGTTTACCAAATAGGTAAACATGCATGCCAAGGTTTACCAAATAGGGGACTATATTATAGATGAGAAGAATCGAATCACTCATTTTAAAGAAGAGAAACTACCCAAGGAAAAGTGAAAACTAAAATGAGTTCTGTACTTCTAGATTAAAATTGGAGGTGCTAATATGCTGTCATGGATTTGTCTGAGAAGATTGTAGGTCATAATAACATAAAATATAAATTATCTAACTCATCCACTGAGAAGGAGTAGAAGTAGCAGTACCCTACGAGCAGTAAGACATACCTAGTATCCAAATCTTGGTTTGTAAATCCTAAAAAAAGAAAAAGAACCACAATTCTTTGAAGAGCTGGTTGATTTTAGATTTGCAATAAGAAAATTATGTCTGGACATTTCTGGAAATGGAGATGCAGAGGAAAGAAGGAATAAAGAAAGGAATGAAAGAGGAGAAGGAGGAAGGGGGGGTGGAACAACTAAATGTAACATGGAATTCTAGATTGGATTCCAGACAGAAAAGGAATATTTTTGGAAAACTGGTATAATTCAAAAATAATTCTAGATGAAGAGTATATGGGAAATTTCTGTACTTTTTGGCAGCTTTGCCTAGATTTAAAATTATGCCACTACTTCCAAGTGTTAATATTCACATGGAAAAAAATCTATTTATAGATCATCCACACACACTGGAATAGATTCTTTTGGTCTACAAGTCACCTGAGATACATGGGAGGAAGACTTCATCTAAGACAGATCATTTATAGTACAAGAGAATCGCTTCCCGATAGTAAGACAAGATGACCACTGAGTAGGTAGGTGACCACGAGCTTGCAAAATCATCCCTGAGGAACTTGCAAAGCAGGGTAGGCCACCAGTGGTCTTGAGGCACCTGGGGGTCATTCTTTAGGAAGCAGAAGAGGACACACATTCTGTTTGCTCCACACCAAGAGTGCAGCGTGCCGAACCACTCTATGACCTGTTCATGCTTGTGGGTTCATGAAGTCCACATAACTCTGCTACAACGGATCTGTAAAGCAAATCCTGGGGTTTGGAAACATTTTAAGGGAGCCCACATTGGGAACTTCTGGTTATAAATTGAGTAAAATACACGGGGTTTTACATCTCTTTCTCCTCATTCATTGCGATCCATTTTAAGCTCAAGTGGTTTCCCATCTGGACCAAGAAATTGCACTGCTGAAATGTTAATGTTCTTTTCCTTGGTATTATTTCATTATAATTCATTTTGAAGAGGTGTATGGTCTCACAGATTAGAAAATCCACCGAACTGACAGAGACAATGTGTTAAACAATAGTGTGGGTAGAATGTACCATAGCTTATATATTAAGAGTTTTTTAGTAAAATGGCAAAGTGTTTAAATTCATGATTTTTCCTTTTACCAGCATGGTTTTTGCTTAGGATCGTGAAGTCTGATTTAGTGAGAAAAACTGCTCAGGAAAACCATGTTATTTGGTAGCAGAACTTTGACACAGGAGTCAAGGAGGTGTTCCATTTCTGGCTCAAGGAGGAATGCCATAGACTCTCCTTGTCTGTCTGTCTGTCTCTCTCTCTCACTTTTGCTCTGTTAATTTTCTTCTTGGAAGCTTTGCCGTTGAAACACAGGTGGGCGGGTGTGGGAGTTTTGGTTTCTTTTCAGGGCTTCTTCTCCATCACTGCAAATCTCCACTGATTTAACTGCCTGACTGATCCTTTAAAGATTGACATCAGGAGTGGAAACAGAGGCCGTGGAGAGGCATTTAAAGGCAGATTGCTAAAGGTAGGTTTCATTGTCTACAGAGCTACGTTGGTGATGGATCAGTAACAATAAACACATTGTGCTTTTAAAACCACTGCACTCTTACTACTTTAATGTACAATATAGACAACCTACGGTTGGCTGAGCTTTTTATTTTTCATCCACAGAATTTGTCAAGATGTAGTTACATGCTTAAGACACAGGAGGGAATGCCAAAGATTGATGAGCACAGAAAACAGGTAAAGGAAAAGGAAGAAATGGTTACTGATGATTTTCAGAATTTATTACTGTAATTACACAAGTTTGAACTGAACAAGGAATATTCACTTAACAAGTATATATTGATTACTTATTATACAAGACAGACAAGGGATGTCATGCAGACAAGAAGTGCCAAACATTTTGGAAACTACTGAGATATTAGCTATAGTTCCCTTCCTTCGAGAACTCAAAATATGACTGCGTTTTGCAATCCTGACATTCTATGATATTTCCCGGGGTTCTTCCCATTGTTAGGGGATTCGCTTTTCATGACTCTCTGTGCCTTTCTATCTCACATACAGGTCAGACACAGAAGCCAGCCCCTGCAGCAGTCTGCAGTGTAGTCATTCTGTGTGACTTTTAATACGGTTAGTGGGATTTACAACACATTTGGAGTCATAAGCAGGGGTTACGTCCCCCACTAAGTAGATTACTCTTTGCTTCTCTTTACATCTTTAATCCTATGGTTTGCAAGGCAAACACATTCAGGTGCTTAACTTTGAAAGGGCTCCACATTTAAAAATATCACCTAGAATTACAGATGTGCCTCGGTGGTAGAGTGTTTGCCTACCACGCAAGCAGCCCCAGATTCATCTCCAGCATCGTGCACACACACACACACACACACACACACACACACACACAGAATAAAATAAACAATCCTCAAAAGGCTGCTAAGATAATAAAAAGCATAAATGATAAATAAAATAGTGATGATGATGACAACAATGACAGACCCATTGTACAGGTTTTCATTGTATGCTTTCCAAAATCACCACCCCGCCATCACCCCAGGATGCCACCTACCGTAACACCCTGTCCTGTTCAATTTTGATCACCCCCCAGAAGTGGCATGTGGGAAATTACACCAGTAATCTAACCTCCGAGTTAATATTAGTTCTAAGAGAAAATACAGAAGTTCTTCTGTTTCACAGAAAGATTGTTCACATCCTGAGATAAACCGATCTTTCTGAACAATTTAATAAAAAAAAATCCAGGCTTGTGCATGGAATTTAAAGTAAATTTTGTTAAAATTTGTATTTCTAATATGTTTCCATCCAGTTCTTTACTCTGTAGTTCCATCAAGTATAAGTCTTTTGATTTTTAATAGCAGGCACAGAAAAAAAGAGAGAGAAAGAAATGAGAACAATAAAGCTTTTACATCTTTTAGGTGACATGTTCCATAAACCTTGAATTTGATGAAAATTTTTGTGAGTTTCTAGTGCAGCTTTTTGAGTCATTCTAATGAAATAAGACTTGAAGTTCAGAAAAGTAAAATCATACTGTATTAGTAAAAGTGTCACTTAGAAAATTTATGCTTAATATATAAATTCAACCAGCTGCCCCAGACATCATGATTTAACATAATGACTGTAGGTTAGACATGCACCACACCTACATAATTTTCCTAGATTTGTCTGTATTGGTTCCAATTTGATACTTTAAGGATTTATTAGACTTGTTTTAAAAGTATTTAGATGTTTAATACACATGAACAACCCTAGGGAAAGAGTAAGCAAAATATCAGTTTGTTCATTCAAAATGCAAGTTAATGATAGCTAAAATTACTATGTGATCATAAAACTATAGTAAGAAAAGCAGGAAGAAGAAAATGCAAGGCCAATTGCTTTTCTATTACATGTCACAGTGGAGAATGTTTTAAGTATAATTGAAACCTTGTTAAGAATAAAAGAAAGATGGTAATAAAAACCGAACAGTGAAAGAAAAGAATCAGCTTTTCAGACATCCCAAATCCTTGACTGCTAAGAAAATTCTAGGGGAGATGGGAACCCTCCTTTACATCATTTCTAGTACGGATATCATTTGGGACACTAAAATATTTTGCAATATATTCAAGCAAAGACAATCATCAAAAAGAAAGGAGCCATTTCAAGAAGAATTACCCTGGGAAATATCAGTTTTACCTTTAAAATTTATAATATTTGGACTCATTTCTCCAAGGTAGAATGAGAACATTGTTGTAACAAATACAATGCATAAAGAAAATAATGTTTCATTTTTTATAGTTTTAGGCAAAGTCTTTTTTCAGAAAAGTAGTTGCTTTCACTGTATTCATGGAGCCTATACCAAATTGACCATAATTACATATTAAATAAAAGACTTCTTTTCTATGAAGGCTGTGAACTCAGATAAATTGTATGTGCTCAAATATTACTATTGCTTTATACTTTGATGCTCTTGAATGGGTAATATGGAGTCAGGCCAGAGAATTGTTGGCTCTTTTTAATATAGTTCTAGTTACTAAGGAAAAAATGATTTCTATATATAATCTTAAATATAAAATTTGAAGATCTTCCAGTGGAGTTCTACTTTGACCAATAAAGGCCATGTCTTCCTAAAAAGATACATACACTGAGACACTGACCAACCATAAAAATAGGATACTACTTCTACACGTGCACATGACATCCATTTTTTTCATTTAGTTTTTCTTACTACAGTATTTAAGGTAATTTTTGGTTCACAGAACAATGGAAAGGAAAGTACAATGTTTCCCTTACATCTCCTGGCCCATGGGTGTGGCACCTCATTGGGAATATCCCCTACCCAGGCGGTCCATTTGTTACAAGAGATGACCCTACGTGAGCACAGGGACATACCTGAGAGTCTGTGGTTTACATTCAGGCTCAATCTTGATGTCCTGCACCCTGTAACTTTGGAGAAACATAAAATGAAGTGTATGTATCTCCCGTTACAGTGCCACATAGAATAGTGTCACCCCATGAGAAATCTCTTAAGGTACTTCAGAAGGTTAAGTGACCTAACAGTTGATGTTTCTGTCATAATCTTACAATGTTTGCCTGGTTCTCCAATGAGACTGCTGCTGCTAAAAAAAAAAAAATCACATTAATAATGTTTTTCATTATGGAATCTAGAGAAGAAAAGAAAAAAGAAAAAAATTAGAGCCAAATAATTCAATAATTGATAAACCCCTTAAGGTTTAGCTCTATTTTTGCAATTAAAAAGGCAGCTGAATTGGCCATTTGGATTGCCTAAACAAAATTAGCAGAGTAGCATGGTCTTCCGGGCCCCCGTGTCACGTTTGGTGGCGTCTAGGTGGATTTCCTGAGAAGCTGAGGAGACTCACAGCTGTGGAATGCAAATGTCAACACTCCTGGCCATGACTGCTACAGGGTATAGGAGCATTGTGACCTAGCATTTGGAGAGAAGAGGGCACGCAGCCTTCAGAACCAGTTTACCGAGGAACGGGTGGTAGAATCAAACATTTTCTTACCTTACGTGCTATCATTAAGGGGCCATGGCTCTGTAATTTAAGCAATCTTATGTTCTATTTAAACATTTCTGATCATCATATATATTGTATCCATTGTCCTCTCTTCTTTTAAACATATTCTTTTCTTTTTATTTTTACCAGTATGTGTTTCCAGTACACAATGATTACACTCATCATGGGGAGTGGGTACATGCACGTTAGTGACATATAACTTTAATGGGCAAATCATTCATTTCACCCCTTTAAAATATATAATCCAATAGTTCTTAAAGGATCGCATGTATCTTTAACCACAATCAATTTTAGAACAATATCATCACCTGAAAATGAAACTTAATAACCATTAGTAATTATGAAATTCTGCTTCTCATTTCTAACCCCTTCCATCTACCCCCTCACCCACCCACGCAAACATCCAGCCCCTGGAAATCCCGTGTGGCCTTTCTAAAAATAACTATAGCACCATACGGGCACTGAAATACTCAGTTCATTCACTCAGCAAGCAAAACCCACTTCAGTTCATAGCATATACGGCAAGGTGCCCAGTGCTAAGAGTGCAGAGGGCCCCTGCCTTCTGCTTCTATACCCCAGTGATGGGATTGGTGTAAATGAATCCTCCCCAAGTCAGAGCACTGGGGCTCATGATCTCCCATTGCTATGTTGTACTACTGTCATTTTAGGCAAAGTGTGTGACCGCTTATTCTTCCACTTCAAATGAGGATGATGAAAAGTACCCAGCACTTGTGAGATGCTGAAAGAGTTGAAGGAGTCAGTGTATATGAAATGCTTAGAGCACTCACTGATGCGCACCAGGGGGGTAAGAAATATCAGCTTTTTAATATTAAGTCACTACTTCCCAAAAGGTGGTACATGGAACATTATTTAAGTATCACATAGACTGCTAGTCTCATAATTGTTATAATGTTGTTTGCCCATGGTTTAAAAATATAATTACTTTTATATAATAGAAACTTTTTTATTGATGGGTGCATGGTTTCCTTTTTAGTTTTATATTTGAAAAAAGGTGAGTTGGTTTGAAGAAAAAAGGTCTTACAGATTGCCTAAGTAGTAACATTTCCTAGTATACCTTATTTCCATGTTTCTCTCTCTGTCTCTGTCTCTCTCTCTGCCACTCAGGCTGCATTTCCTACTTGCCTTCTATCAAGTAGGCAGAAGTATGCAAGCAGTCCTGATCCATGTTTTGTGAGCCAAAGTGCCATAGCGTATATTGCAGACAATACACTGAGTCACATGGAGACATCCTCCAGCACTGTCTTCCCACTACCAGATGCCAGGATCCATAGCTTTGCTCTATAGGAGCAAAGCTAACGTGCAGCTTTGCACATTCTCCAAGAAGTCACACTTTGTTACTGCAGCACAAAGTGGCTTGTACTGATGAACAGAGGTGGGCAGACTATGAGGTAAACCGTGCAAGTGGCGTTTGAGTAACTTCAGTTAGCAGAGCATTGCAATAGACACATACATGGCACTCTGTGAAATAAATAATAGGTTAGGTTGGCCTTGGGAAATTCTAAAAGGTTTTATAGGGAAAACAGTATTTAAATAACTCTTATAGGTTGAATAGGTGTCTGACTGGTTTTTTTTTTAAAAAAAAAGTATGAAAGAGAGCAGGATGATGATAGCAGAGGGGGACACCATAAGAAAATCAATGATATGGGGCAATGGGAGGGGGTCAGAGTCCTCTGGGCTCCTCTGCAGCTGTGGCTCAAGGAGGGCTGAGAGAGACTCCCTGTTAGATGTCCATCTGGCAGAGAGGAAGCAGAGCTCTCACGACTGCTCTAACCTCATGCACTAACCTTAGTAACTCACACCTTGCTAACATACAAAAATTTGACATCTAACTACATACTTTTTGTTTCTGTCTTTGTGTTTTAATTGTTGGAACTAAATGCTAAGACAACTCTTCAGAACCCTTTGTGCCAGGTTAATAATCTCTGTGCATGCTATGTTTCCCTCAAAGATGATCTGAAAAAGATGAAGAGAAAACTCAGCTTTTAGAAGATTTGGGGTAAAGACTGAGTTCATTATTATTCAACATCTTTCTGTTGCAACTGTGCAAAAGTTTCTTCTCTTTCGTCTTCTTGTGCATGTTTATTTATTTTTGCTTTGCTTTCTGTCACCAACTGTAGAGGCCAAAATGCATGGATTAACAACAGAAGTCTAGAGATTAACTCATTATCCTCACTGTTACAAAAGCAGCAGTCAAGTCTGCAGAGGGCTGACAGAACCCAGTGAAGAAATTCAGTATTCTTCACATCTGATGACTCAACTCCCTTCCAGTGGAAAATCAGCCTCTGAAAATTTAATATCTAAAGAGAAGATGAGTATTGCTCAAGATGACCGTGTTTGTACCCAATCAAGCAGACAACAGCAATGGTACGTGCCAGTGGAAACTTCCCCCCTGCCATATCTGAACAGTTTAGGATTTCTCTTACTGTTGTTGTGGTGTGTTAATGTATTTATTTACACAATAGCTTAGCAGAGCACTGGGCTCAAAGTCAAGTACAGAGAGCTCTAATTCCCGGGTGTGTCATTCTCTAGCTGAGTGGCTACAGTCAATTATTTAACCACACTGGGCCTTAGTTCCTCTGTTGTAACAGGAGGTAGTAGAGATAATAGTAGCTATCTCTTTGGTTATTGCACAAGAGTGAATGCAATCTGGAAAGCTATCAGCATGGTGCCTGTAAACACTCAATTAATGTAATATGGAATTATTATTAGCTGGTACTGAAAACTAAGCATATCACATTTGCCCTAGATAGAATCAGTGCTGTGTCAGCCTCATGGAAGAGTCAAAAGTGATTTCATTTTCGTTATAAGATCTTGTCAAAGAAGAGGATAACTACCGATTAAATAAGTCTCCACTTCTGGGTAATGTGCCATCTTTCTCTCCTTTCCATTTTTTTCTCCTTTGACATGAAGTTATGGTAGGAAAAGATTTTTTTCTTAGCTCTGTTCTTCAGCTCTGTCCTTAGGCTGATAACTGTTTACCATTCTATTTCTTCCATCTTCTCCTTTCCCTTTACCTCTCGTGATCATCTCCAATTCTTGTGCCACTGAGATCTGGGTTCACAGAGCAGCCAGAGAGGTGCTTCTGACCCTGCCACTCTCCAATTCATGAATCTAGAACAGAAGCCTCCATTAGCTCAAATCACACACACACACACACACACACACACACAGAGGACCTTTGTACTTCTGTACATCTTCCTTTGATGTCTGCAGGGCTCAAGTCCTGAATTCGTTCAGGCACCTTCTCTAAAGAAGCCCTCATGCTCAACTATGCCAACTGAGAAAGTGCTGGCCAGCTTCTATTTCCCTACTCTGTGTTTCTTCAGAATGTTTTACTTATGGGTTTTACTTACTCTTCTTTTGTGT
The DNA here is from genome assembly GCA_004027295.1 of Dolichotis patagonum. Lineage (NCBI taxonomy): Eukaryota > Metazoa > Chordata > Mammalia > Rodentia > Caviidae > Dolichotis > Dolichotis patagonum. Next base: position 209,619 of record PVJX010000261.1, on the reverse strand, counting down.
GTGTGTATGTTTTTTCATGTTTATATTTCAGTTCTTTTTGCTGGTTTGGGCATATAGCAATTATTAACTAAGTATTTTTGAGCCAGTCGATACATGTGTAGTTGTGTATTTTTTGGAAGTGTATTCACTTTTTAGGCTATTAACTCACAACTTGAAATGACTAGTACATGTCACAAGTTTTAACCAAAATCATAGATTTCTAAATTAATATAGTCAATAGTATAATAACTGATACTAAAGCTTTTCATATGCAGCTTTCATAACATTAACCAATAAATTAATTCAGAAAAATCTCTAATTCTGTATAGTGACTCAATAGTGGCACACTGTAAAAGGATAGAAATAAAATCCAGGATGTCTAAACAATGATAAACCCTAAACAGAGCCCAGCTTCAACTTTCCCGAAAGCTTTAGTTATCCAAATTATTCTCATTTTCATCAAGGTAGAAACCCAGGTTAGTCCTTCTTTACTAGGCAAATACACTTTCCTTATTGACCCACTGAAAATATGCTTTATTCCAAAATATGCTTTGTTCCATAGCTTTGCAAAAGTAGCTTTCAGACCTGCGTGAGTTAGTGAAAGAATAAGATGCTGCTCTCCACAAATGTAGTGCCATCACCCTTCCTGTTTCAGTCAGCTTTCTGTCACTCTAACCAAGTTCCCTGAGTGACATATAAAGAGAAAAGGTTGCTTTTGGCTCTGTTCTGGAAGCCCCAGCCTAAGCTCAGTTGGCCCATTACTTTGGGGAAGGTGAGGCAGGAGGGAGTAACAGGGCAGAACTTCTCACTTCAATGTCAGGAAGCAAAGGGAAAAAGAGGAGTAAGGAGCAAGGATCCCACAATCCCTTCCGGGGCACAAACCCAGTGGTCAAGGGCCTCACCCAAGTTCCTCCCTCCCAGTGGTTCCATCCCAGAGCTGTTAAAGAACACATGGGTCTTTGTGGGCCATTTAAGACTTCCACTACAGCACTGAGAAAAGTCTCAAACTGAGAGATGCCAGGTTTTCTGCCTCTCTGTTGTGTGTCGGTGAATACCTGGCCCACACATTCCCGCTCAGAATGAGTTCCGGGTTAAAGCAGAGTGCGGTGTGACGCCAGCACGCGCGCATCCTGCTCTGCCCCAGGCAGCCACCGAGCGCACCATTTTGAATCGGGCTCCTTTCTGCTCTGCTTTCCCTACTGCTCGCAGAACCCTTAGTCCACTCATACTCAGCTTCTTTATCTGCTCTGTGTCTGACCAGGCCTGCTTCACATCAGCCACTGGGCCTGCACTATCTGGAAGAAAATGCCCACGCCAAGGCCTTCTGTGATTCCCCACATCTACTTCTGGCCACTGTCCTCTGCACAGCCCTTCTCTGCTCTCTCCGAACCTTCCTCTACTTCATGAAAAAAAATCAGGTGGCAGCTTCGTCTAGTATAGAGAACATTTGCATTCAGGCAACTGAATTTGAAACCATTTTGCCAATTCACTGGGTTTGTAGCTTTAGGTAATTTACTCCTCCTTATCAGTTTCTTCACTCAAAAAAAATTAGGAATTATTGGACCTGCCTCTGTTGCAAGAACTATGTCAGATGGTTGCGGCCTGCACCCACCATGCTGCGTGTGCTCAGCAGGAGGCCACATGAACAGTAATTAGTGTGGAGAGGGCCTGGGAGAGAGGGTGCCCTCAGTGGCTGCTGTTTTGTTTGCTACTTCTCGATGCCGCCAGTTTCCTCAGACAGCCTCTTAGTCAGTGGCCTTATGTGCCAAACAGGCTGCCCATCCTCTGGAGTTGTTAAAACCTGTTCCAGGAGCTTCCGAAGCCAAACAACTTCAGTGCTGCTTTCCAACCTCCTGGTCTCCTCCTGAGGCCAGTTGGTAGCAGTGCTCTGAAAAGGAGGCAGAGTTCAGGTTCCGACTGCATTGTACGGGCACAAACAGCCCTGAGTGGTAAACACTTCCACTGCCATGTGGACCAAAGTGTGCTGACGCCTTGATATGGCACAATGTGAAGTCTTAAAAAACCAAAAAGAGAAGGGGGAAAATATTAAATCTTTACGAAATCTGGGATAACAGTGGCAGGACATAAGTAGAACAGAAATCACTCTGCTAGCAAGCTTAGGTGCCTTATGTTCCCTGTGGGCAATGATACTAAGCCCTCTGGGATTCATTTGAAGCCATCTCTTTAGCACCAAAAAAAGTCAATCCTGATGCCAGCCTGAGTTCCTTAAGACTACTATTTGCAAAAAGACTGGGCAGTCCCACAAGTATGTAGTCCAGAAGCATCCATTCTGTAGGGAAGAGGGTACACAAATTCAGATTAAGGGGCTATTATAAAACAGTAAAGACTTCTTAATCAAACCCGTGAGACGGAAGTAGATTTATCCTGACAAGGTAATGAATGATAGGGCTTTGTTGGGAGTGCTAGTTAAAACCTAGTATGACCAGCTCCATGTGACAAGGTACTAAAACGCCTCGCTGGCCTCACCCTCTTTTCTGAGGTGGATATTTTTGTTTCTGGGCATGGTTCTGATTTGGGATGTTCCAAGTTGTTTTTCTTTTTAGAAATGCAGATGCAGCCATTGTTTTCAAAGACTCCAAGTGGGTCACTCTGATTTACTCTTTTAGGATGGTTCCATTATAAAATGAGTCAGTTACTTCCTGGAATGGGACCAATGCAAAGAACAACCCTAAAGCTTAATTCACTGCAAACATTTCCCTGAATGCATGGCATTCATTGCCATTTGTTTAAACAAGGGCCCTGCAGTTATAGCTCAGGAAGAAAGCTAGTAATCAGACTGTGCAATGCTGAAGCATCTTTCAAAAAGGAGCTGATAACACACAAATCATATTAATTACATTGGAACTGCAGTACATGGCATCCTTTTATCTGTTTATAAGTTACAGAATGTGGATTTGTAAAATACACCTATGCTATGTAACTTTTCAAGAGAGGACCCACCATCCATCTTCATTTTGGCCTGTTGAACCCCACTAATAAGCCATCTCCCCATCCTGTCAAGTTAGTAGGTGCCAAAAACAAACAATAACTGAGATCATTAGTTTTGAATTTTTATCATCTTTGTAAACTAGAAAAACTCATCTGGCAATAGAGGAGACTCTAAAAGTAGATTAACTTTTCTGTGAAGTTTCTAAATTCTGTGATTAAGACAGGTAAGCCCTTTTCTCCTTTTCACACCTTTAATAATTACCTAAAACCGTGTGGATGAAGACAGTCATCTTGACAGCAGTTTGGTTTGGGAACTATTCTACTGCCGTGCGCCAAGAGAGAACGGAGGAATTGGATAAAATATAAGTCACATCTGGTTTTCTTATTAAAAATGTGCTGCTCACCATCAGTACACTTATAAGCCTATACAAGTCAAATTATGTATTTTGATTGCTTCTGGGTTTCTTTTATTAGTATGTTGGCAGGTCCTTTGAATTTTTTTCTGTCTTCATTTCAGCTCATCAATTTCTTATTTTCATCTTTCCAAAGAACTGAACTTCTCAATATGGAAGACTTTTGTTTTCCCAAAAATGCAGAGGGCTGTCATGTCTAAATTGCCAAATTCTATGCTTAGTTCTGTTCTCGCTGTAAGTGAAAATTCCCATAACCAACTGGCCATCTGATCAGTATATCGGGTTCCAACACAAAAAGACCTTATTTCATGTCTGTTTTGAAAACCCTGCAACTATCAAGAGTAGAATAAATATTTTAAAGGTGCTGTGTTGGTTGCAAACAACAATTTTTAAGAAAAAACTACAAAATGAGTCCAGGTGTGAATTTCACAATTAATAACTTAATAGATAAAACCATTGTATATAGTCTTATGTAATATATATTCAATGTTATAATCTATTGAATTAGCAAGGATTCCTACCTCCATAATGCAAGTCTAAAAAATGAAGAACAAATAAAATATATTTTTTACAGAAAAATTTCAGCTTGTGAGCATAGGAGGAATGGCAAGGTTGGAAAATGACCATCTTAACTCGATAATTACCTGAGACAAATGCCATCAATAAAATGATAAAAAAAATCACTGAACACATTGTTGCTGGAAAAAAACATTCACATATTCTCATAGTATCACCCCACACATTTCCTAATTCCAAAGGAAGAAAGGCTGCTTTATAATGAAAAGATTTGGCAGACACAGCCGTATCCAAGTGACCAAAGTTAGCACCTCATCAATCACGCAATGAAGGCAGCATGTAATTCCTAAGATGATGTATGGGAAGTTAGCAATATTATTTTCTATCCATGGAGATATAGCTAATTTTACCCCAGTGGAACAATTGACAAATATAAAATATGGGCTTTTTTCTCTAACAATATACTTTCTCCCAAATTTTTCAGTGCCATGGAAGATAAGAGACAAAGAAGATATGTCAGTGATCCTTAATTCTGAATGGATCCTATGGAAAAAATTTTGAACAGTTGGGGAAATCGAAAGATAGAACATATAAATTCAATAATATTATTGAGTCTCTGTAGAATGTTAAGTCAGTGTAGTATGTGCTTTATACAGAAGAATAACCTTGTTCCTAGGTGACACATGCTGAAGTGTCACCTGGTGAAGTTATAATGCCTATGACTTGTTCAAATGGTCAAGAAGCAAGAAACGGACAGAGAAGGAAGAAGTTGGCAACATATTTTTTGGTGAATCTGGCTCACGGCATATAGGTGGCCATGGATACTACTTTTGCACTTCTCTGTTTTGCAACTGGAATCAGCCCAAAGTGTCTCATTTGTCAGCGAAGGAGGTGGCAGACACCAACTTCTTCTTTTCACCAAGGGCAGGGTTCACAGTGCTTCTTACTCAGAATACTCACGGCCTGGGCTTCACACGGAGCCCATCACCTGGCTGGCCCTTGCCATGCATCCATCTCCTTCAGAGGCCATCAGAACAATCGAGAAATGTGGGTTGATACACCAAATCTTCTTTTGCTAGCTCTGTAGGGACCCTAGACAGTGAGGACCTTACCTGATTTTCCGATATTTTACCTGATATTAAAAGGCGAGGTATTCAACTTCAACACACTCTTCCATCACAGAATCTCCAGGGTCTTCACACCCTGAAAGGCAAATTTAATTTAGTACCAAGTAGTGTACAATGCTTTTCAGGTGGAGGAAGAGAACTGCAGAGCACCAGCAAAGGATTCAATAAAGCCATTGATAGCATCTGTGTACCTCTTATTCAGAGCACTGAGAAAACAGAGTCCAAACAAATAACCTGGAGCAGGACTTCAGGAGTAAGCGGGAAGCCTGCAGCCCGCGGGGCTGTTATAATGTGAATTAGACAGAGGAGTCAGGGGTGCCCTGGCCCCATCTAGGTATTTAACCAGGGAGCCAGACAGGAAGGACTTTTCCAGGGCTTTGTTAGAGTTGGATAGTAAACATCGTGGACTCCTTTTATCCATCAGAACCTTGCTTTGGCTCATACTCAAAATGAGAAAACTGGGCGGTAACTGTTGCTATCAGAGAGGAAGTGAGATGCTGGAGATTAGCAGAACAGGTCAAAATCAGAAGTGCTGCAGCAAGAGTGATTATGGGTAGTTCCGTCCAGTGCTAGACTTTAACTTGCTGTAAAGCTTTTTTTTTTAATGCTATAAAATCTTACTCTGAAGCAGCCTGTAAGCACATGGGCCATGCATATAGTCATGGTTGCCTCCTTGTTTGATAAATCTTCCACATGGACAAGATTCTAGGCAGAGAGAAATTTGTGTGTGTGTGTGTGTGTGTGTGTGTGTGTGTGTGAGAGATATTTAGTGATGGTACAGGCAAATGTGGAAAAGAATGTGTGAAACTGAGGTTAATAAAGAAGCACGCCATGGCTATATGTTCTTACTTCAAAAGAGGAATATTTTTTACCAGCAGCTGCATAAGAATGTTCAGGAATATTTATTAAAAAATGCTATTTTACTCAGTGAAAAAATCACCTAAACCTCAAGTCTTTCCAACATTTATAAATCAAGTCACCTCTTGCACTTCCCCAGAGGTAATTTCTCTAAGCAGGTCATTTTTATCCTGACTCGAGATTTCACTGACATTCATTTATTCAGAGTAGTCTCCAGTAAATATTAAACACACTGCAGAGGAATTTATTAAAGCTCAGAAAATAATTTGTTTTAAGATTTTATGTTGCAGTGAATACTACAAATGACAAAATACTGGATATGGCAAAATAATTCTGATTTTGTTATTTTGCCTTACTTTTTAAATAAACAGCAAACACTTTAGCTTGTTTCTTTTAGTATCTGTTTCTGAATGGAAGAGTTTTGTTTTATTTTTATGAAAAAGGATATTTAATTCTCCTACCCAATATTTCTCATATTCAGATTGTCCTCTGAAAGCTCATATACTGATATTAGAATGCCGAGTTCCCATTTCCTTTCATGAGACTTGTTTCAAAAAAGTTAGGTTCAGATATTCTAGAATAATCTAGGACCAATTTCCATTCTTATTTATAAAATAGTTTCAAAGGGAAACATTTACATAAGACAGAGCAATGGGGAACACATTTCATTCAGCTCACAGATGTCAGATCCTGTGTTTCTCTGCTCCCTGCTAAAGGGAGGAGTCATTTTTCCTTTGCAGAGTTTTTCACTCAATATTTCACCAACACCTTCAGCAGGGAGATCCACTTCCTGCGCGAGGCAGAGATGGATTGTTAAACACTAAAATATGCTCCTGTCAGATTCACTTGTCACTCAGGAAGTTCACTCTGCATCCTGTTCCCTTGATTGACTTTCATAACAAACAGCCATTACACTGCGAGACTGTTTTGTATCAATATTGATTGCTAGGAAATTGCAGTCAACTGGAGTTCACTGATGTAAAGGAATCCCCTGTGCAGTGATGGGTGAGACTGCGAGATGCACGTCATGTGTAATTTGCAAGGAACGCTCCCCAGGTGTTTTGAGCAACTCTTTTACCCAGAGAGAACAAGTTGTATTTGTGGACAGATTGGGCCCAGGTAACATGGCTGGAGGATCAGAGACCGCTGGAGAGACAACAGCAGCTCTTTACCTGTAAAGTGAAGACCAAGCCCTCAATAGCTTTAAGGTGTCTTGAGTTGTGGGATATCCACAGAAAAGCTTCTGAGGTACCATCACTGTAACACTAGGTCAAAGAGTCATAAATTCAGTCTTTTTTTCTGATCCTTTAAGTCCCATCTGTTATTCCAAAACTACAACTAACCTGATAATGGTGATGGTGATGAGGAGGAGGAAAAAGAAGAGGAGGAGGAAGGCAAATGTAATATTTGCTGAGTACTTACTCTGTGTTGGAACATACAATTTATTTTCATTTATTTTCAAGAGTGAATAGCTATGACAATACACAAATTATTGGATGAGAGCCGACTTTGATTCACTTTTCTCTTTTAATTAAGTTTATTGGTACATTTTAGGTATACATAATAATCACATTCATTATGGGGAATTTATACCTGTCTATAACACATCCTGCTGTTTTTTCCGCCATCCCCTGACTCAACCCTCAACCTCCCTTCCCCTCCTTATTTACAAAAGTTTTGTTTCCAATTTTTCTCTTTTCTCATCATTTTTTGCCTTTTCCCTTCCAGACCTTATTCTTAAATACTTTTTCCTAATTTGCTTATTTTGCATTCTCATTATTCATCAAATTCTTCTCATTGCAGAATTGCGGAGAACCCAGTAGTCCATTTTATTTAATAAGTTCATGGAGTCAGCTTTCTTTTCAGTTCAGGGGAATGTGCGTGTTACACACTGCCTACCGAGGTTATTGTCCTCGCATTCCAGCACACTAGGAAATGTCTTCAGCCCTAACTCAATTGAAATAAATTCTAAATTTTTCAATTATTTAAATCTATTCATGCTGCCAGGAAACAATACAGTATAAATCAATTCAACACAGCAATGCGCGTCTCCTCCGCTTGTGCTGCTCTTAGGGAATATAGTATTTTGAAAGGAAGCAACTAAAATTTTTCAAATCATTGGTGTATATCGAGTAAGTGTACATCAAGTGTCATAAAGTGCCCAGGCTGGTCCAACATGGTTACTCTGAAATGGAAAACAAAAAGGTAGCCTGTTTCTGGTTATTTAAGGACAGTTTTACTTATACTATTTTTAAATTTCATTATAAATGTAAAATTCGTCTACCCTACAGCAGAAAACTTCATAACAACTTCTCTCTTCATCACGGCCTTGGATTAATTTTTCTGTGAACATTGCCTAGGTGCGTTATTTCAGAATATGCTGATGCTCTTCAGAAAATTAGATGTACTAAGGTTTTGACAGAAAAATAGACACTTTGTCAATTAAGTTTAAGAAATAGCATTTAAGTCTCATTGCATGTATTTGTTAGGATATTGTGTTTGAGTGTTGTCTTTTTTTCTTGCAATATTTTCTCAATTATAGTCAAGGTAAGTTCCACTAATCAGAGAAATAAGAGAGTTCGGGTGTCTCATTAACTCATATTTTGAGCAAGTAGGAAAGTTTCATGCCTCAAACAGCTTGTGAGGTTTCAGAACAAAATAGGAAGAGCCCTTCCAAAGTTAAAGGCACAATGATCTGGTCAGAGTCAGTGATCAGATGGTGGTAATGATGCATGTGTGCTGCCTACGGCTGAAAGGAGCACATGCAAAAGTATTTTCTTCTGATGATCTAGTATGATAACAAAAAAGTTTCTGCTTTGTGGTTTATTGAGGGTGAAAAAGATATTTTATGAACCACCATTTCCAAGCCACATTGAAATAGTTTTAGAAATAAGTACATAAATTAAGACACTTAGAGACAGGATGGAGAATGAATAAATACATACAATTAAAATGTTTCAGCAATCGAACAATTTAAAAAATGTTCCAACACCAACTTCATTGTTGATGAAGATCAAGAGAATACTTTCTGAAGTCTGAGTCCTGTCTCCTCTGGTAATAGTTGTCCTTATCAGAAAACATCACTATTTGTCACTATGAAAATTTATGTTTGTTTATTTGACAAAATTGGAGTGGTGACAGTCATAATAATGGGAATAATGCAGAATTTTTCAGATTTGTACTTATCTGGGAGTTAAGAAACAACATGGAATCCTTTTAAAATAGATGGCGATATATGGCAGTGCTTGATCTAAGAAATGTCCATCTGACTGCTTACCTGGGAAGTGACTCTACCCTGATCAGTTACCACAGCAAGAGCTGGAGACTTTGATTTTCAAGTCAAAGAGAAGAAAAGTCAGCATTAACACATGAGCCACTCTGCTGGGTTAGAAGGCAGATATTGCAAATGCTTCTATCTATGAGACTCGCAAGTACTTACCTACCATCAAAAGATGAAATTACTACTCACCTAAGAGATGTGAGCACAGAGTAAGTTTGGTTTTGAGGAGAGTGAAATGAATTAATGTTTTGAAGAGCAAACTCAGGCTGAGAGCTTGGTACCAGGTATACTAATGCATGAAAATAAAAGTCATGCCCACGACAAGTAGGAGGAAGGAAAAATCCATACTTTGGGTGTGGCTCAACCAGGTATGTTGGCTAATTATATAACAAGTCTTCTTGTGATGAAAATTTTAATACAATGACCCCAGTCAGGTTTTCCTCCATTGTTTTTCTTTTGCTTTTTCTCTCCTTAAAGGTAAAATCTCAAGCTTCTGTGATTTTATATCAAAATACATAATGCTGTTTTTGTATAGCATCTATAAAATTTACTGGGAAGGAAAATGTTGACCCTCTAAATTGCTTGATGGTTTTATTTTTCTGTAAAGTGTGCAATATAGGCATTTGAATTGGGACTTTTGAGCCTGAAAGAAGTGAAGTTTTCATATTCCAAACAATGCTTTGCTACTAGTTGATTTTCTTCAGTCACATGAACCACAAAGATATATAAAAGTACATATAATTATGTCACCATGTATGCTTACCTAATGTATATTTATATATACAATTATATAATATATACCTATAAGTATGTAAGATTTTGACGTAGCAAGAAAAGACAGCAGATATCAAAGTCACCCTCCAAAGAAAAGTACTAATATTCTGTAAGAAACACTGGGAGGTGGAATCACTTCATGTGATTCACAATAGCAGCTCATTCTTAACTGAGCTGTATTCTTAGGGTAAAATATCCTAAGTGATCATGGCTGCACATGAGAAATGAGGTAGGAAAAGACTTTAGATCAACAGGCTTCAAATATATTTAGCAAAGAGATAAGTTTCCAAAGTAAAGTTCCTGTGACAGAGCCTCAATATGTACAGTATATGTGATCAGTTTTACATTGTGTGAATTCCAATTCATAGCCGTTATGTGTCACAAACTTACCTAAAATGAAGTTGTTTAAAAAGTACAAGTACAAAAAAATGAATAACCCAGATAACATTCTAATCAGCCTCAGAATTTAATTTATTAAGACCACACGTGTACTGCAGCAGGGAGAGAACCAAGCCTCACCGGAAAGTGATCCCTCCTAGGAAACCATGTAATTTTCATTGCTTTCTTGAGATGAGTTTTATTATCTTTTGTTTGTTTGATTACATTAATTCTGATGGCATGAGCAGCTATTTAAAAGATAGCAAGACATATTATGCTGGGCATTTTGGATTTACTATTAGCTTATTTTGAAGTCCTTTATTGCATGCATTGTTTTGTTTTTATTGTTTCTAGTCTATTTTTTTCTGTTATATTTTTACTATGTCTGAAGGTATCTGCAGCTATTTGGAAGACAACAGGAGGTATTATGGTAACTATTGCTGATTTCATAAGGTTTTGAAGTCCTGTGTCACTTATACTAGGTTATTTTGATTGGTTTTATTCTGTTTTATTTTCCTTGGTTTTATCCTCATTAAAATAAAAAAGAATTTAATATATTGAAACACTTAGATTCTACACAATTGAGCAAGGCTTTAAGTAATAATATAATATAACATAATATAATATATGTTCTTTCTATTGTTGCAAATGGCAGTAATTTTAAAGCATCATGCAGAGTGGCATAAGAACTATTCCTCTGAGGTTTTACAGAGGTATTTACTAGTCACCCAAATTAGTGTGGCAGGAAACATCATCGACATGTTAAAATATGTATATTGTTTTTATTACATAGCTTAGACAGTTAAATTAATCTTAGTGAAGTTTAAAGTAACATTTTTGGAATATTCTTAACACCTCTTGGCAGTAAGAAGTGAAAGCTATGGTTGGATATAAGTTGGTTTGGGGAGCTCCCCAAAGGTAACTCAGAAACGTTTCACTGAGTCGGAGGAAACAACGGAAGTATATATTACAGTCACTTGCTGTAACACTTCCTCAAATTTCAACATTATTGGTTTTCTCCTATACCAATTCAAACATAATCAAATGATTTCAATTCAGATTTCCAACCAATAATCCAGGAAACTGTGGCTATCATAGGTTTTAAGATACCAGTTGTTCATGGCCAACAAAGATAGTGGATTCGGCTGAAAGTACTCGTTCATGAGGGTAAAGAAGGAGGAGGCACAACCCAAATGAGAAAATAATACAAGAAAAGTAAGGGTGAGTCACCAGGTGCACTCCTGGTCTTTCATCCATGGGGCACTTAGGTATTTCTGCCTTAGAGAAGCCTATTTAAGCACCTATGCTGGATTGGGTGTCCTCAGACTAGTAGCTAGATGAATAGAGAACATCTACACAGTATTAAGTTTTTTCAAGTATTTCCTTTCCTGGTTTCAGGACTCCACATTGGTGATCTTTCTTTCTGTCTCCTTCTCAGATTTCTACTTGCCTACACCAGACTTTAGATTATGAAATACTTGAGGGCAGAAATCATGCCCATCAAGCACCTCAGTGTGTTCCCAGAACCTAACTCAATGTTTACCACATCGCTGGCCTCTACCAAATTATTTGTGGGATGAGTGAACATATGAGGAAATAACAGTTATGCTTGACAACATAGAAAGCAGATACAAGAGCAAGATTAGGCTAATAAAACAGGCTGAGCAACTTTGGATATGGAAAGAGTGAAAATAAAGCATGAAAATATAAATTGGCAAAGTAAATTTCTCTGTGGACCTTGATGTTTGTGTTTTGTCCCCTCTGGACAAATGCTGTAGCCAGTTTAGATTTTCTCAGCCTAGGAAGGGGTGCACCTAGACCGTTTCTAGGGTGATTCATCATCAGATATGGCTCTCAGTGGAGGAAGTGGTGATGTTGATGATTAAGCAGGAGGCATGTCCCCCCTGGAGAGATGTTCCGAGGAAGGCTTTGCTGTTCTGGAGTACTGTTTTTCATTGAGATGCAAAGTTGAGATCTTAATCTCTTGGAACGTTCCTGGTTCCCTGGATGACTCCATAACAGACAGCCAATAAAAGTAATAATATATAGCATCACACAATTTTAGATCTTTTCTCAACTTTTAGAGCACTGTCATAGTCATTAACTCATGAGATCTCCACACTGGTTTTACAAAGCAAGCAGAATATAGGATTCAACAATGGTAAAACTAAGAGTGGAAGATGAAACCCAAGCTAATTAGCTGAAAACTAAGTGTCTGGGATGGGAACCTTGTGTTATCCATCACTGGTTCTCTGTGACCAGAACTGTGTTAAATTTACAGTTGTAATATAATTTGTAAAATTATATTAAAATAATATAATTGTAAAATAATTTCTGTCTGCAAAGTCCTCCAATGTACTTTTCTGAATCTGAATAAAGAGGAAAAATATAGAAGCCTTCCTATAAATTGTAGGGGGTAACTGTGGGGAGAAAAGCCAGACTGAATGAAAAGGAAAGCCATCCTTTCATGTGAACTTACTTCTATGTGCTTTAAAATCCATCAGGAGAAATGCACCACTTACTGTCTTGGTTACACCACTGGGGCCTTGCACAGCCAATCACAGAGGTGCATTTTAAAGAAAGTTTCTGTGCTGCATTTTAATGCCTGATGAAGTGTGTGTACCGTGTGCAGCACCTTTATGCCAAAGTATTACTAAGTGCTTTCCCATTCATCCATTCCCTTACCCTTGAGAAAAAAGAGAAAACATTTTCCTCAAACCAGCTTACATGATGATTGATGTAGATTTCCTGAAAACTCATCAGATGTTTCAAAGTTCTTTGAAAAACTCAAAACTGGAGAGACACATCTGTCCACCATCAACTCAGACAGTCCAAAAATCTTTCTACATGACCTAAAACAGAAGGTGCGTGTTTCCAGGTCCCAAATCCATCCCTGTTATGCCTGTGTCTATCGCTGTGACTCTTTTGGGGGCATATTGGAGTTCTGACCTTTCTTTTTATAAAGTGAGTATTTGTAATACAGAATACTAATGTGCGTTTTAAAGATCGAATTCTCCTGCCTCATTTCTGAGAAGGGATTCTGACTTTTTCTTTCATCTTGGTGTATTAAAGAATCAGAAAATGTTTCCATCTTGTTAAATTGCTGATAGGAGGACCAAAACGGGACAGGGCCAGGTGGCACTCTGCATCAAGCCTGTAGAGAGGAAGAACTACAGAAAGGGTGGAATGCAGGCAGGTATTGTGAAAGGGATGGGGGGGGATTTTTCGGAGGGCGGATGGAGATGTGGTGTCCCAAGGGAGAGGTATTCCCAATCCTTGAAGATGGACACAATCTACACATGAAGTCCATAGTTCCCCATGGACAGTCTATATGAATTTTAAAAATGAGAAATTCAATCTCATTTTGGCATTTTGGTAAGGTCAAGTATAAAACAGGGAATTTCAATTTCACATTCAAATTTTGACTAGTTAATACCTAATCTGGCATATTTGAGATACTTTCTCTTTTTTTATCCCCAATACATGAAAATATCTTTGGAATCAATGGAAATTAAATTCATCTAACAAAATATTAGATTCACATTACATTTAATGGTTATCTAATCTTCCTATCAGTGGGTGCAAAGACTATGGTTACCTTCAGGTAGAAAAGTGACATTGTTTTAGACATTATTCCTTACCTCAAAAAACCCATGGACTACTGCCAGAGAAAAATCAAGATCTACCAGCTGTTTTGGTGAGTGTGGCAAAAACAGCAACCCAGATCTGGTACAAGGATTAGGTTTTCTTCCATATCTTTGCTTATGCTGAATCACTAAAATGTAGACGTCATGAAGAAAACCAGATTGGCACATAAACATAAGTTTTTAAACAAATATATAAACTTAGTTTGTATTTAAATTATTAGGCCTTTAAGTGGAGCTTGAGTTACATTCTCAAAAAGTAAACTTTGGGAGTGATTTACACACCACACCCCTCAGTCAGTGCTGGGAGCAACGGAGAGATTTAGCTGTTTGATAAACTGGAAGAAAGAGAATCTCCCACCCCACTTGACTCTTGCAGTTGGAGTGATTGTGTTTTCAAATGGATAATTGATAGTAGCTTGATACCAGAATTCCCATCTCTAAGTAGTTTGGTGTGGGGTTGGCTAAAAGAGATCAGGGAAATGGGGGGGGGGGAGTGGAACCCTTTCGGTTCAGAGGTTTAACCCAGAGTTTTAATGTCAAACTTCGTGATGAGTGAACACACGCAGGCCAGGAGGCTCCATCGTTCTCTTGCTCTTGGTCAAGCTCATCTTCCTAGCTGATGATCGTGCTGACAAAGTGTCTCTGATGGAGGCATTGGAAGATTGGCTTCAGACCTCAGCAGGCAGTTAGCGCATTGAAAGAACATCTTCCTCAGGGCTGCAATTCCCTGCTCTCAGCGTCTCTCTCTTTACCAGGGTCCAGGTTGGGGGTGCAGCCACGTGTATCTGGTTTCTTGGGTTGCATCATGAGCTCCAATTGGAGCCTCAAGGCAGTGATTGTTTCTCTGGTTCTCTAACAACATCTGCTGTAGATTGAATATATATATCCTCCCAACCTCATGCTGAAATTTAATTGCCATTTTAACAGCATTAAAATGTGGAACCATAGAGAGCCAATTAGAAGGGCTCTTTCCTCATGGATTGATCAGAGTTGGTATGGTGGAGGGGACTGAGATGAGTCTGAACATATGTTTTCTCTTTATCTTCCCTCTTTTTCTCCTCCTCCTCCTTTTTCCTCTTCCTCTTCCCCTCCTTCTCCTTCTTCTCTTCTTCTCTTCCCTCTTCCTCATCCCCCTTGTTCCTCTCTCTCTTCCTCCCTCCCTCCTTCCCCATTATGGCATGACACAGCAAGAAGATCCATTCCAGATGCCAGCCCTTGGTTACTGGACTTCTCAGACCCCAGAAATGTGAGTCAATAAATTGTTTATCATTATCACCCAGTCTGTTGTAATGTTACAGCGCACAAAATAGACAAAGTCATCTCTCGTTTAGATCTGTACAGAGCCTTTCTTTCACAATCAGACTATGATATAAGATTTAAAACATGATTTAAAAGTAAACATAAAATGAAGGATGTTAACAATCTATACAGTTAGCACACTGTGAGACGTAATTATTAACATGTTGCCCAAAGGGACTAAGTTAGTTTGCCATCTAGTTGCTCTAATCAGTTCATTTCTTGAATGAGAACACAAAATAACACATACTACTTAGTATTTTTCATAACTCAAGACTTGTACATCTGTGTTTTTTAATGTTCAATTACCACTTTGTGATAGCATCACCAGTTTAGAGGTGGTAAAAATCGGGCTACCAATCATTATGAAAGTTGCTTAAGATTCAGAGTGTGGAGAGCACTGGAGGCAGGCCTGTTTTGCCTTTTCTCTTCTGCAGTGCTGGATGCAATGATGATTCACACACAGTCCTGGCACCTTCGGGGTCAGACTACTGAGGATGGCGTAAAAAGAGTTGTGGCTCTTTCTGACTATTGCAAACTACTGACGGGATTTCTTCTTAAGTTGTTCTATTTAATATTTGCCCGTTTCTATTGTTTAAGGTTTTCATTTTGAGTCGGAGTCTGTCATTTGCAAAGAAAAATGTCAAAACCAATACTTTCTAAGTACTGAATCTGGAAAATATTATAATTAATAAAGATTTTCAACAGAGAAATTTAATACCCCTTTCCTTGTACCTGAGTGTACTAAAGCCCACCCAATTCCCTTTGATTTGGTAGTGACCAAGCAAATTTTTCTGTTAGAATTTATTCTCCCAGATCTAATTACTTATTTACAGGAAAAATCCAAGTTACTTGCAATTATCTGTGATTCACAAATCCATCATGTCTTGAAATACCTACTTTTTTTCTTGTGCAGCATAGACATGGGTTGTAAATTTACGTAGGAGACAGCAAAGAACGTAGAGACAATTCTTACACTAGTCATTGAGGTAAAAAATAGAAAACTGTTAGGCTATCATTGAAGTTTAAAAATGGAACTAGCTAAACTCTCTTCTTTTTAAATCTCCTAAAATAATGAAATGGAGGTGAACAGAGAAAATGAACCAGGATTAACTCAAAACAGTCACAAATCAGTAACAGGCGACATGCTTGACCACTGCGGATGGGATCATAGAGAACTCAGGAAAGAGAAATGCAACCTGATTCTTGTTCACAGCCTAAATTCGTCCTCTGAAGATAAATCTTAATGATATCCATTCACTGTCATCTCCGCCTGGGCCATACTCCTCTACAGAGCCAGGGTTAAATTTAAAAGAAAAAAAAGATTAGAGTGATTTGCTCTTTGTTTTTAATGTAGCTTTCTTTTAAAAAATGCTTTTGGGCATATTCAGCTGTACCTGTGAACTTATTTATAACATTCTAATAGAAACATGAAAGAATGGTCTTTCGTGTCCAGCAACAGGCAGAAAAAGAAAGAAAAGGAAGAAGGCGTTGTCATAGACCATACCGAGTTCCTTTTCTCGGTGGTTTTTTTAAATGGACTTCTTAGTAAGGAGATTTTTAACTGGCAGAGCTGCAGAGCCAAAGCATTCTCAGGTAATATTACTGCTTCATGTTTTGATGCACTCGGTGACCTCCATGACCAGGTCATGCATGAGGGAAAGTTACCACTGTCTGTGCGTGACCTGGACTTGTACATATCCAAAGCTGCTTCTTAACAGCTCCTTTCTGATCATGGCTCTTTCACTGGCCTTTCTATGCAATCATGATATGAGAACTTACCACAATAAAAAAACATGATCAGGATGACAACAAAGGACTCTCTAATATTCTCTTCAGTACACAACTGCTCAAATTTGTTTGTTTGTTTGTTTGTTCAATTACTTATTTGCAGTGTTGGGATCAGACACAGGGTCTTGTGCATATTAAGCAAGTGCTCTACCCCTGAGCTACACCTGATCACTCACACACTTTTTAACAGTATGAATGAATCGAGAAATTAGTGACCGTGAATATTACAATGAATGTCATCTATTCTGGCACTAGAACAAATTCAAGTAAAATGCAGGTTGGTCTCTGGAGCCCTCCCTGCTCCTCTTCCTCCTTCTCCTAGATTTCCTCTTTTCTACTGCCAGGCCTTGTGTTGCTCTTATTTTTTACCTCTTATTTTACCTCTTATTTTTTACCATTTATTCATTATAAATGAGATGAAGAAAGTATTCCTCCCAGGGTTATTTCCATCCTAGTAAGAGGCCCTGAAAGATTCAAACAGGGATAATTTAAAATGGAATTTCTGATATGATCATTATTTTTTGTATCAGGAATTGAACACAGGACCTTGTGCTTTCCAGGCAGCCACTTGTGCCACTGAGCTATATCCCCAGCTTGATATGATCTTAATAATTCTTCTGAAGACTGTGTCCTTTGTTAGCCACACATCCTGTAAATTTGATAAATTCAAAGCCATGGAATAACAGGGCCAGTTGAACAAGAGATGCATACAGTTGAGGCTCTATGTCTGTGGATAAGGTGATTTATTAAGATGTAAAGTCCCCCTGGCTAGATATATTTGTCTGTATTATTTTCTGATGTATCCCAAAGACCTCCAACACAGTAGGACCTCATTAAATATTTGATGACTGAGTAAATAGAAGAATTTATGTATTTATCTATCCATCCTTGAGACCTCAGCTTAAGAAAAAGAACCTTTCAAACTTCAAAACATTGTCTGTTTTCAACAAACTGACAGAGAGAATATGAGTCCTAGAATTCCAGCATGGAGACAGAAATTAGCATAAGAATGCTATTGATATCAGGGCTTCAGTCTGATGAACAAAACCAGAGTCGTTTTATTTCCTACACAATCTTTGCATCATATCTCACCTCTGCAACAAGGTGCATACCTCTTTCCACACTCCCTCCACAAAAGAAAGCTTGACATTTTTCACTCTAGATACAAGATGTAAGAGATGATTTAGGTGGCTCCCTTTGAATGCAGAACAGTTGCTTCCAAATTAATTAAACCAAATGCTGTCTCCATGTACTGATATGTACAGAGCTGGTTATGCTATTTCCTTCTTCCTTCAATTGGCTCTAAGCAATGCAAATAAGGCCAGCTGAGGCACTGATATCTAATCTTTTGAAGCCAGTTACAGTCTCCTGTTTCCTTGTACCATGTTTCTTATAAACAGTTGAGCACAGGAATATGGCAGAGCCACATAGCTCCAAAAATGTCAGCTGGGCTCCAGCCACCAGCTAAGAGGCTGGGACTTCCTGGGATACAAAAGTTTACATGTCAGAAACCGATGCAGGAAGCTCCTAAATCTTTCAGCCTCCTAATTCATTCTAATGCTACATCTATCAAGTTACACAGACTGGTCTTGCTGCATATCTTTCTGCCTGTATATGCAGAGGTGCTTGCTCTCTGCCCAGCTAGCTCAGCTCACCTTGTTCAAGTAATTCCCACCCTCCTCACTGTCATTCATGCTTGAGCCACTCCCTTATTCGCAAGATAATAAATTCTGGGAGAGAAGTTGAATCAAGACCTTTGTCCACATATCCTCACATGGAACAGACTTAGGAACCCTTGGCTGCCCATAACTTTAAATGTGTCTTACATTACTCTAGCTGTGGGTTGCATTGGAGGTGGTAGACTGAAATTAACTTGCTAAAATTCCAGTAACATTTCTAATGGGACTAAAAATATAAATTTTCAAATTGAAGGTGGACTGGAAAATGGACCACAATATTTGGACTACAATGTATAATGTTTGGATTATAATACAACATACCACATTCAACTTCAAACGATTGGCAGATAATTAAAGCAGTGAATTCTACAATATATTCAACAATGAAAAATGTACGAACTAGAATAATAAGTAATCATGCTTATGTAAACAAGTTTTTTTCAGAACGAAAGAAGGAGAAAGAAAAATCAAAGAGAGGAAAGATGGGAGAGAGGAAAGAGAAAGGATAAAATGAGATAGTACATGCTTACCTAACTGCATTGCTGAGGTCAGCATTAGCCTTCAGAACCTAACTACATGATGGAGTTTCTGTTTTTCTTGTATTTATATATCAAAAGCAGGTACTATTTGCGTTTTAGACTCTTATGTCTTTTAGACTCTTGTATGCTTTCTCATAATTCTTGAGCGGGGGTATGCTTGTGTGCATGCATGCACATGTGTGCATTTCCCCTGAGTGTTGTATGATGCACTCATGTATTTGCTCTGATGTATTATGCTAAGCCTTAGCCTGATAAGTGTATATGATCTAGAATACTGTTGATCTCAAGCAAATGAAAATATGAATTCTGCTATACTAGACCCAGTGGTGGTCAAAACCTGTGACCCACAGATACAAATTAGTTTCTATAAGGCAGAAAAAGACAATTGTTGAGAAAGACAGGAAGTTTCTTCAAGGAAATTTCAGAGGCTGGGGAGGAATAGGCAGTCAATGACAAACAAGTTCCATGCTTACAGATGACCACAGTTCCCTGAGTAAACTAGTTAATACCCTTACAAGCGCTCTTCCTTACTATACCACCAATAAATATACAAGAGACAAAGAGCAGTCCGAAGCGACTATTTCCTGTCCAGAGGAGAGATATACTTTATGATGGGTGCCCAATGGAACAACTCCAACAATTCTAGCATGTTTTCATGCATTGTGCACTGATGTATTCATAAGTCATTATTTGATTAGAAAGTCTTGGAAAAGCCACAGGGATATGGGAGAAGAAAAAAGCTGAAGATGTTGACAGAAAGAACAGTAATGAGATTTTTTTTTTAAAGCAGTGATAAGGAATGTACACATTCAGTTGGCGAATGTATAGCAATTCAGCAAGGGTCTGGGCTCCCGCCGTGTGCCAGCCATAGGAGCTGCTGCTGAGGAAGATGGTCAACACACCCGGAAGGAACACAGTCTAGGGCGTATTCATGATGCAAAGGCCACTGTGTTTTTGCTCATGGAGATCTGAGAGTGGATGAATTCACATAGATTTTTAAAAATAGAGTCAGATTGACTTAAAGGAAGGAGGGTATTTTAAGGACAATTTTCACTGATGGTGGAAGCAGTGTCTTGAAGACTTGCAGCCACCAGGGACAGCTGTGAGGTATGTCATTGGACAGCTTCCATTCGAAAGCTCCCACATTTTACAAGATGCATTTCAGAAACTTGAAATTTATCTTTTCTCATTTGGGATAACCTATTCCAGGCCCTTGGGAATAAATTATTCTGCCATGTAATTTCAATGCAGTGAATACTGTGCTAATACATTGTGTAAGAGAACCAGTTGCAAAATGTGTGTAAAAACACATCCATTCTCTAGCCTCAGGATAGCATTGTGCATTATTGAACTGGTATTTTACAACCCAGCCAGACAGGATTTGAATTTGTGTACATTTGCCAGTATCTGGTACTATCCCAGGAAAATGAGATGTTCTTAACGTATATGTTACCAACTTGAATGTTCTTAGAAAGGATTCCCCCGAAAACATTTTGGAAACTTCGAAAAGAAGTTCATTAACACCTGCGAAGCAATCATATTTATTTGTTTAATCTTAGAATAGCCCAGTGTTCTCTCCCCAGATCTCAAAGATTCATAGACTGCGGTCCATTCTCAGAATGGGATGACTCATAATCGAGACAATTGAAAAATCACAGCAGAATTTCCTCCCCACCCCCTTTTTACCAGATAGAAATGTAAAATACCAGACCATCTGTTTTAAAAATGAGTACCTGGCAACTGTGCTGTTCTAAACTGGAATAACAAATAAGTTTCATCTTCAGTGACAACTCACCCCATCACACTGGCCACCTGGAGGGCTGAGACCTAAAGACTGTTAAATGTGGGTGAAAGTGTGCTTCCTCAGTGGGAGAAATTTGTTATGTGGCACTAAAAAACAGCCATTATTTACTGATCCAGAGTCCATTTGCTGGCTATGTGAAATTTGGTGATTCACTTAACCCCTCAAAATGTAATTCCTCATTTCTGAACTTCAAGGGTAAAGTAAGTCAGTGATTCTGAGTCCTGGTGCATGTATAGGTGGTTTTAGCTAGAAATAAAGACCCCCTTATTTTGCCCAGAATTTCTTAAACAGAATTTGTTTAGATCCTGAAGAGTTGAAACTTTAACATAGACCCTGAGAGAGATTGTTGGTCAACCAGGTTTGACAACCAGTGGATTAGATGTGCCAGGAAGATTTTTAGTTCTAGAGTGATTTTCCAATTATATTCTAGAAGGAGCAGTGAAAGCTTAACTGAGTTTAGTCAGTGTCTCCACCAGAGGCCTCCAGTGGAGAGAGTCGTGTGGAATTCCAGAGGACCCAGCCAAGTTAGAGCAAAAACTGAGAAGCCCTGCGTCATCTTCCTCGGGAAGAAAAGAGAGTGATGGCCTAGAGTCCTAGATGGCCCTGTCATCTCATCTGTCCCCTGTGGCCACTTCTTAGGGCCTCTTTATCTATCCCACAGTCAGAAGATGCCTCTGATTTGTCAATGATCATTAATCTCATCATATCAGTTATTCTTGAAGTCAGAAGAGAACAAAGAGGTGAAAACTATTATCCTTTGAATTCCTTTTTCTCAGAAATAATAAGCAAGGGCTATCAAGCGATGCCAGAGTAAAAGATTCACCTTGGTTATTTCCTTTTAAAGATTTAGCAATTAGATGTAAAAAAAAAAAGAAGAAGATTTTTGTATAAGATTTAGTGGGCGAAACTAATGAGGGCATGAAAAATGCTGAAGGGAGCAGTTCTATCACATTTAATAATGACAGGCGATTCTGACAGAATCTCCATTAGCGATTCCTAGGATAACTTAATTTCCTGATTAAACACGTGGTTCTAAATCATATTGACATTTTAAAAGAGAAACAAATAGTGGTGCCAATTTTCTTGGGCATGGAAAAAAAAATTTCCTTTTTCATCCCTGCTGTTGGCTCATCACCTATTTCACATTTTCCCATCTCAGTGCCCAGACGGAACCGCGTGGCCCAGAAACTGCCCAGATTAGAGTGCAGCTTGACCAACTCATGAAGCTCGCCGTGCAAATTAATTGCAGATAGAAAAGAATTTACTGTGTTCACGTGATCCACTTAGCGCCGTGAGGAGTTCAGCGCAGGTGTAATGTGAATGGGGACTGAGGAGAATCGTGGATTTCTTATACGAATTTAGGCGTTGGCAAACTATGCTTCTCAAATACAGCCCACTGTCTGCTTTTGCAAAGAAAGTCTCATTGGAGCATAGCTAGCGTTCACGGCTATTTGTATGGTAGGGCTACTTTCACAGGCAGAGTTGGGTAGTGGTGATTGAGATTGTATGTCCCACAGAGTCAAAATATTTACTACCATGTCCTTTATAGACAAATAATAACTTGCCTGTCCCTAAACTACAGATTCAATAACATCATGACTGCTTTATGTAACACAAAAGATCTCAATATGTGTAGATACCTGCAGATGATAAATATGCTACGTATTTTGGATTCTGTGCAAAGCTCCATCACAGATGTACAAGGAGGCCCTATATACAGATGGGTTTTTTGAAGACTGAGTTCCGCTAATATCACTGAAGAGCTGAAAAACTCTTTCCTCTTCTCATAAAATTTGACCAGCTTTTGCACTTTAACAAAAACTTTAGTTTAATTGAAGTTCTATTCTCTTTCTCCCCCAATAAATTTGTTTCACAGGAAGGGACGAGATAGTAAAATTCTGAAACATTAACAGCCATCAGCAAGTCAAGACTTTGTTTCTGTTTCCCAAGTCACCTCCTTTTAGACTCGATGTTATAAGAAAGCATCTGGTATATCCCCAGTGAGAAAAATTAAGAAAACTCTCTTCATAGGAGAGTTTAAAATCAAAATTTTCTTTGCTTTCTTTTTAAAAATTGATTTTAGCATCCAACTTTTCCTATTTGCTTCAACTAGAATTATAGTTTTCATTTATTAAAACATGACATTTAAAATCAGGACTTTTATAGAAAGAAGTTGCTTTTACAATTTAAGAAGCAAGAAACAAAAAGTCAAGGCACATATTGTACTAAACAGTGGAACTGTGCTTCAAAGCCAGCCATGTGGCTTCTTATGGAAATATAATGAGTTAAAGATGAAATTCCATTTCTAGTTTGCATGCATCTTGCAAAGATTCTGCCCAGTAAAATGGTAATTGGAGTCTTTTTTATAATAAATATTATAATTTTTAATCCTAATATTGTAAGCTATGAAATGTCTTCTATTTCCCTAACATATGTTTTTTGTCTTGTTTCTTAGTCCAAGAGACAGAAATAAAATAAACACCTTAATGAACACAATACCAATCCTCCGGAGACTCCGTTCCTATCTTATGGCCATAACATGGACCAGGGATTTTGAAGATTCTCCCTAGAGAGCAAAAAATCTGCTTTATTTCTTAACCCAATGTGGTCTGCAGAAGTATTCAGTCTGATTTGTTTTTAAATTTCTGTAGCCTTCTGGCAAGCCCCAGTTTGCAATTATAAATGTATTTATGAAATGTAAGTGGGTTAATTTTCCCCTTTGCAGCTGATAGTAGAGCACTCCAAGATGGCAGTTAAGTTAGGGTGGGGTCAGTTCCGACACTGGGAGGCTGATCATAAAAATATGGCTCTCTGTTGGTCTTTTCTGTTAATTGCAAAAACATGATGAAGAACTCCTGTTAAGAAATTATATTAGAAAGAAAATATTTTGAATATTTCTCCCTCATGATTAGAGACCAGACATATCATAAAAAGAAATGAAACTTTGGGGGGAAAGATTTTTAGGCACTGGGTATTCGAGTGGTTAATTGCCACCAACTTGTCTGGCCAGTGGGTGGACTTATTAAATGACCATTGCTTTCTTTGGTCATGGAAACATCCTAACCGTCATACATTCCAGTGAAGAGGAAATTCTGCAGAACTCTGCACAAACTCATCCCAGCTGCTCTATCATCTGACAACCTGATGGTCATTGGGGACCTCAGCACACGTGTTGGTGGCAGTGCCAAAATGTGGAAGAAAATTATTGGATCACAGAGGATTAGTCTCTTCCGGCACGGCCAGCAGGCCAAGCAAAGGCTTGTAATCACATACAACAGCTTCAATGATATAAATTGGGAGAAAAAATATTGTAAATGCACCACAGATCAAAAACAGCAACATCTCACTATCCTGCGGTTGTTTCTCAGCAGAATGCTAGCGACGTTTGACAGAGCCTGAGATCATTGCCCAGTGTGCTTCAAATCGAAAGCTGTATTAGGTGGCACCTCTGAGCTGGATATTTTAATACAATCAAACCACAGCAAATAATGATAGCAATAACTAATTTTTCAAGTATAGATAGAACAACCATTATAGGCTAGAAGACTCTCTTTGGAAACCCAACATAGATCATCTGCTGAAATCCCTAATACTACAAAAAATAAAAAATAAAATTTTGAATTTTATTATAATTACATATATTTCTTAATTGAACAAGAAAATATTTTGTTTCCTTTAGGGCAGAAAATCTAACATACCTGCTTTTGTTTTCCAAGAGCAAATAACTTTTACACAGTAAGTTCTTAATGTTTTTGAATCAAACATCAGTGAGCTTTATATATTCTAAATCCTCTAAGAAATATCCCTCCTGGTCTCCATTTGATTATGTCCTTCTTACACACTTGGGGAGCCCGTGGTGAGATTATCTGTGCCGCAGTGTGCAAAGACAGGTTCTGCCCTGGTTTGTCAGAGGACAGGTTGGCCGCCCGCAGAGCGCTGTGCAGAGTGTAGCTAGCAGTCCGCCCGATTCATACCTCTCTGAAAGCACTGGTTTTCTAAATTACCTGGGGTAAACTTTTATATTTGTCAAGCAACGATTTTTTAATTATTATTTTTAATTTTTAATGATGTGAAATGAATATTTAAAAATACCTTTTACCTGGTTTTTAGTTATTTTGTCCACTCACTTTTCCCAATCATTTTTTTTCCTTAGAAACTATTAGGGATACCAAGTAAAATTCAAGTTTTTAGCAACCTAAAATAGTGACAGAGTCAAGTCTGGAAGGAAATTCATGAACAGGGAAAAATAGAAGTGTAAAGTAAGTTTCATGCAATACAGAGGTAGTCATCGTAGGTAAATGCTATTGTATCAAATGAATGAGTTGTGTGAAGACACGATGTGGCTTCTGGCCTGAATTTAGTATATGAAACATTAATAACCCTCCTGTGAGTCGCTTCTCACTGACTGCCCATGCATTCCTTCCGTGGAAGATTCTCTGAGCTCATTTATAAAGGTCATGCAAAGCGTTTTGGTGTAGCTAGTATAGGGGTTTATACCACAGTAAGGCTGACTCACCCAAGTGTCTCTGTGGACTGGGTCAAAGTCAGGTGATTGGAAAAAAAAGCATAAAAAAACTTAATTTTCAAATAATTAAAATAGGCTCCTTTTACTTGTTGTTTTCTTCCGAGCCCAGTTGGGACATAAGAGAAGGCTTATTTGCTCTTTAATGTTTCATATGAGATTTAAGAGAATACAGCTTCCTCTCCCACAAAGGTAGACACACCTTGGATGACTGCTAAAATAGACTGCACAATTATTATTTTTATTCTGGGTGCTGAGATTTCCAAGGATAACTTTACTTTTACCCCCAACAACTGTTCAGTCTTGTTTTTCTTTCTCTTTCTTTCTTTCTTTCTTTCTTTCTTCTTTGTTTCTTTTTCTTTCTTTCTTCCTCCCTTCCTTCCTTTCATTTTTCCTTCTTTCCTTTTTTTTCCTCTATGGGGTCAGCACTGTTTATACTCAGGCTAGAGGGTAGAAGGGGAAAGACATGACCACCTTTGGAAAACCCTGAAGTCACTAGACAAAATTTTCAATGTTGCTGAGGATTTTCCTTCCTATAGAGAAGTGCAAAGGCCTGGGACCTGGGCCTATTCTCCAGAGACAAAGCAGTGGCGATCCTCGCTTGAGGCTCCCTCTGGCAGCCAGCACCCTCAGCCCACATCTTGCTCCCATTACTGCTTTTTTCAGCTTTTGCTGACAGCTAAAGTGCAGAGGTTGCCTTGTTACCCTTGTAGTTGATGTTAGCTCAACATTAGACACTAAAGGTGGAGCAAGCACAGAAATTAGTGCACAGGGATAGGAGAACTTCAGCAGCCAAAAACAACATATGTTTTACACTTGGGGCAAGTACATAAATTAAAACTGGAAAAAGTGGGCAAAAGTGAGATAATTGGGTAATACACAGACCTGTCAAATCTGACTTTTTCAGTGAGATTCTGAGTTGAGAAACAAATAAAATTGTTCACCACCACCTTCAACTCACACTCTGCCTTTAAGAACACTTCAGGGTCCTTTTATGAGTTTTGGCTCAAGGAATCTGGCATGTAAGGGGGAAGGAGTTAAGAAACAAGGTTCCCTTAATTGCTTTATGCCAAAAATCTGTGTTTAGGGAGAACTGAGAAAAAGGGTATTGACACCTATTTGGAAATAACTGCAGACAATTGATGAAAGTCTAGAAATCATGAAACCACTGCCTTCCAGTTTTGTGAGGGGGCACAATGGGATCTATTACCTGAGTTCCGTGGATCAGATTGACCTACAACAGTAAAAGATGATAAAGACAGGCTTAGCTGGGCAGTTAAAGTTGACTTTCCAAACAATGCTTAAGAATGAAACTGGAATCAGTAGATGTGGCAAACAGGGATAATCACAGGACGCTTCAGCAGTCTAAATGAGTAAAAGGGTAGAATCACTTTTCTGTATCTCCACAAGTATATTTTGAAAGCTTTTTTTTACTGAATTACTCGCTGTGATTGGAAAACCTATTTGAATGGTATCTTCATTTATTTTTATTTTATTTTATTTTTTGTTAAGAGAAGAATATATTTATTGAGTGAAAGAAAGCTTCTGTCTGAGAGAGACAGAAGGGGTCTGCAGTGGTTGCCTTGTACCATCATTTAGATTATGGAGCATATACAAGATTAATGGTAAAAACTTTTTTCTAAGTAGTCATAAAAATAGGTATTAGATATAGGGAAATTGTTTCTCCTTCGTAGGGCCCAGATATTATTTTTTTAACAGTAATTTTCTTTTAGGTTATGTAAGTGGATCTGTAAGGTTGCCTGTTATGTTATGCCTAAATTAATATAAAAAGGCAAATTGCTATAGGTGAAATTAAAATGGACAGTGATGAAGGTAAGCCTAATACAAAGAGGCTACTACAGAAAGAGAAAAGAGGCCAAAGAATATGATGATGGTTGTTAATGAAGAGACAGAGAGAGACAGAGACAGAGGGAGAGAGAGAGAGAGAGAGAGAGAGAGAGAGAGAGAGAGAGAGTAGAGAGAGACACAGGCAGAGAGACAGAGACAGACTAGGGAGAAAATTCCATAAACAGTGACCAAAGTGTAAGTAGCAAGGATGGAACTAACAGGCAGCATTTCTGTGACAATTGGGGCACAGGTTGCCCCTATTACAAGCCCCCATGTGAAGGCAGAGTTGATTGAGGAGTTCAGAGTGAGAGTTAAAATGAGTCTGAGAAAGTGTTCAGCAAGTGCAGGAAATAGGAATTCAAGGCAACATGAATCCCCAGACTGTAAAGTAGGTCTTGGGATGGTATATTATTTTCTAATGAAATATGGGATAGGAGTTCTAAGTAAATTTTATATAAAGATAAAAGATCGGAGTGCCTCCAGCTGAAAAATAGGTTACATGGAATAGGGTACTTCCATCTCCCTCTCTTAAATGTTATAAGAACATGAAAAGACCTAAGACATCATGGACACAGAACCTGTGACATCTGACCATGGTAGAATTCATTCTAAAGTAGTGTTTAAGCTCATCAAAATAAATGGGACTGATTAAACAATCAAAAGATCAATCCAATCACTTTCACAAACTTAATAAACAACTGTAGTTTGACACTAAGACAATAGACTCATTTTGAGATGTTTTATTTAGATCCAACTCATGTCCAAGAACATGGCTTCTTAAATGTTTCAATAGTATTTTTGAAATTATCTTAACGTCCCTAAGAGTCTGATACTATAAAAGGTAAGTAAATAAAATACAACTGTAAGAGAATGTGTCATTCCTGTGAATTCTTAGTGATAACTTTTCCTTCCTAGGGAACACAAGATTTTAACACAGGTTCCTATGCATGCACAACATAGGATTATAATAATATTTCCAAGATAATTGTACCTAGAACTACCTGACTTCCTTCACATTCTGTCTTTAAGAAGACTTTCAAAGAAGTTTTAGAAAGGATCCAACCTTGCTGATGTGGTTGTTAGTAGCCTTAAAGACTATAAGCTTCCTTTATATGGGAAACTTGGCAAAAACTTTATCTCATTTAAACTAAAGAAGAGAACAGCATGGTAGTACAAAGCCTGTAATCCCGCACTTGGCAGGCTGAGGAAGGATTGTTGTGAGTTTGAGACCAGCCTGGTCTACAAAATGAGCTCAAAGCCAGCCTGACTTGCATAGTGGGAACTTGTCTCAAAATAAATTAATTAATTAATTAAATAAAAACAATCAAAAGTTAAATTGCATTCAGAGGACTAAAAAATGAGACATCTCTAGAATTTTAAATTTATTTTTAATACAACCTTACTGCAAATTAGCTCATGTTCAATAACCTTGATAAACAAATAAATGTTCCTAACAATACAAAAGAGAACATTTTACAATATCATAATTAAACAGATTAAATTATTATTTCCTTACAATTTGTGTGCTACTCAGGTTTGAACCAGAATTCTACAACTAGATTGAAACTTGTATTCTGCTCTAGTCTAGTCTGCTCTATTCTACAGAATAGATTGTCTGCAAAAGTATCACTGTTATGAAGACTGAAGGCTTTTTGAGGGCAAAAATCATAAAAATGATGCCATTGTTCAAACTTAGGAAGAAAAGGTTTCTAGCATGTTTCACTTAATGAACTCCTCACAGTGAAAGACAGGCCCAGTGTTTAGAAAACTTTATGATAATGTGGATATTTAAAATCTACTCTCATCTCTGTGGCCCTTAAAGTAGATTTAAGCTGTCATTTTTGTTTAAGCCAACAGTTACATGTACAAATATATAAAAAGAATCTCAAAAGATACTTGATGTACTGAGAACATCAGGAAGCATTTCCTGCAAAAATCACCTTAAAAGATTTTACCTTAATAATGACATACTGCTGAATCAATCTGAATTTGTTCACTTTAAGTCTTTCCTAAATCAATTTGATCCAGTGATGGACAGAAAAACAGCTCTTCTGATTGCATCAAAATACTTCAGTATTTGGGTTCATTTTCATCACATTAATTGTATCGTGAAATAAAACAACACCTACTTTAAGAGACACCATACACATAAAATGAAAATGTGCCCAGGAGTGTAATTCTCAGGCAATTTTGAATTATTTCCAACTCAGGACTTGTTGAAATTTTGTGTGGAATTGCAATATGATCTACAGTTTTATTTGACATAAAATTTTGTGCTCACTATCATTTAAATACAATTAAAGTAAATTCTTAATAACAATTACATTGTTTTTACATAATTAATTGAGAAATAATCTGTCTACTAATAACCCTCTAAATCATGAATTCTATCAATGTAGCTCATAAGTACATTTGAATCACTGTTTCTTCTTATATTTCCAAGTTCTCCAAAAGAGAGATAAGTTTCTGGTTTATTAAGTTATTCATAGTCTTAATTTAAATCATAAAGAAAGCAGTTCAACTTCTAAAACTCAAGTTAACTTTACTTTTTATTTCTCTGGTTCATTCTTAGTATTGAAAAAGTTTTGTTTCTTTGAGTAAAACTTTTTATTATCAAAGCTAACACCTTCTTTAAGGTTATTTAGCTTGTTATCCATTTGTGTTTTCTCGAATATTCCTGACTCCACACTGGTTGAGCCTTGTTGGTTTTCAGTGGATATTTAATTACACATGAAATAAACCTCAGTTGAAATTATCAAATTATTTTAAATTATTTTCTTTGCTAGAAATAGTCAACATGAGCATTATAAAATACTTATCTTACTTATGAAACATAATTAATATGTCATTTCTAGAAATCATCATGAATTACATAACCATTTCTTTACATAGCATTTATTTTGCCAAATATAGCAGTGACTTAGCAGTTAACTACTTTATTTTGGTGTTAAATATTCAGCACCAGCACAAATGACTCATGAAGATATTATTGTTTTTGCAATTGGCAAATCAAATACTAACATGAAGAAATTTATTTCATTGACTTTATATTTCAGATAAAATATACCTAATTCATAGTTATAAAAATTTGCTTATAATTCTGTGTGAATAATTTATGATTAAACCTTTTTACTACTTTTAAGAAATGTCAATAAATTCTACATCTTTTTTATTTCTTCCATAGAAAAACAAAAATAATATTTAATATTTGTTCTGCCAAAAAACAAAAATAGTATTTAATATTTGTATGATCATTACAAATCTGGTATTTTTATCACAAAATTCTTATTTTCTAGAAATTTTCAAGATAGACACTTCATTTTATATGCAAATTACAGAAATATTACAACCATTATTTATTTATTTATCAAACATTTTACAATAGCAACAATAATTGAAAAACTTTTGAATGAAGAAACATTTTTTTTAACCTGAGTAGCATTATGACAACCTATGGTAATGGAAAATTTTTTCATTTAATATCAACTTTTGCATATAAACTATTTCTATCCTTGTGATCAATTTACTACTGAAGGAGTTATAATGAAGGGTAATGCTAGAATAATACTTTCAAAACAAACTAGACCCTTACAGTCGCACAAAATACTTTTAAAATTACAGATACATCAATAAAATGCTTCAAGAATGAGAATGCTTGAAGTTTTCTCTGAAGGAATTGGACTGGGAATATGAGTTCAAAAGGAAAATCAGTGGTGTCAATTTTTTGACTTGAAAAACTTTCTGATGTGGTTTTTAAAAATGAATGACAGAAATGTCAAATGGCTATGGTGTTTAGCTTCTGTTGGGCAACTTTGAAGTACGGTGCACCAGTTGTATTTAAGGATGTCAATATTATGATATATCAGACGCTGCGACGTTTGTAACTAACATAACTGAAGATGAAGCAGTTTTAGGTTTCAATTTTAAAACATGTGTAGCTACGATTTCCAGTTAATGTATGTAAAGATCCCTGTATTGAGTACATGACTCTGAATCATCTCTGACTACATTGAGGATGGGCTGTATTTAGCACTTGCTTCATTAAAAAATGTATATAAAGATCAAAAAAAGTTTCAAATGAAGAAACCTGGCAAACACTACCTTCATCGAGTGGTGAAAATTAACATCCCAAGGAACAACATTTTGACATCATGTACCCCAGTTTGATATAAAAAGGACATCCCATCTTTTTATATTCTTTCCAAAAACTCACAAACTCAAGCATATCTTGAGAAACACATCAGATAAATCAAAGCATTTTATAGGATACATGACCATTATTCTTTAATATGATCAAATGAAAATTAGGAAAGACTGAGAAAATATCACAGACTAAAATGAAACGAGGAAAGTATGACAACAAAATCCAGTGTGGAGGCTTGGATCGTGGCATGACATGAGACAGGGACACAGATGGAAAAATCGGTGAAGTGCAAAGAAGTCTATGCTTTGGTTTTAAATATATATGAGGACTCCAAAAGTTTGAAAGCAATTTTTCAAATGAAAAAATTTCCAGATGTACAAGTAGATACAGCTTTATACTTACAACATGGCTTTTAATAAAGACACTTGAAAATAGCCTAAATGCCTCCCAATATTATAATGCATAATTGTGGGGTAATTGGCTAATAACCACTACTCATCAGTTAACAAGAATGAACTAGAATTAAATCAAGAGTTAAACCAAAAATAATAGCTTAATAAGTAAATCAACCTGTCAAATGATAGGCACAGTATGATATTTAAAAGTAAAATGTACTCAAAAGAACTGCAAATTGCATAAATCTTTTTTGTGGATACACACACTTAGAGAAAATACATGCATGCGTATATTGCACATCTACTTAAAGTTAGCATTTTATTTTTAATAGGAAGAGAACAGAATATAATTAGGGACAGATATACAGAGGGGCTTACTCTATAACATCATATATATATATATATATATATATATATATATATATATACATATATATATATATATAAATTTTTAAAGATCTATGATGACTACATTTCTCCTTACATGATTCTAAGTATAATTAACAAAATTTAAAAGTGAAGTAAGCAGGAAGCTCAAGTTGATTGCCAAGTTAGAAGCCTAACAGAAATTGACTGGTAAGAGGGCTGGAAGTGCAGCTGAGGGGTATCGAATTTGCCAGAATGTGGGAGGACAGCCAGACAGGTAGATAGGTAGGTAGCTGGATAAACAGTCAGACAGACAGACAGACAGACATAGACTGATAAGAAAAGACAGGAAACCCTCCAAGAGTACTTGAAAATCCAACTGTTGGCGTAAAATGACCCAACTAGTTATCCATCAGACTCCTGGGCCTCAACCAAGTATAGGGGTCAGAGACCTTATGAGAAAGCATTTCAGTTCCAGAACAATCAGGGAGCAAGGAATTCATGTATAGAATACAAAACTAAAGTCTAGCTGTTAGAGGTAAGGTCAATGATGGCAGAAAGCAGGAATTAAAACCAAGACTCCTTAGGTTTGACCAAGGAAGTACTAGGACAGTATTTCCCAGGTACTTACACAGGTGTCATGTTTTGTCAGTGTCATTTTGGTTCAGCCACTTAACTCCTTAGTGCCCTACAACTCCCTTTACATAATGGAGACAGAAACATCTACTTCGGAAGATGCACATGAGCATTAGATGAATTATTACTTGTCAGGCATTTAGAAGGATGCCTGGCACCTAGTTAAGTGTGATGTAAGTGCTTATAAAACAAAAATAAATAGCACCATGTCTAATAGAAGTGCTTTTCTTTAGCCACGTTGATGTGTTTCCACTCAAATAAATTAATTGTCTCATTTGGCAAGAAGATTGTGGTGCAGTGCCAAAACATTCGTTGACCTACACGGCCTTGTCTCTAAAAACTCCAGAATGTATCTTGTTTGTGGGTGTTGACAAGCACTGAAAAACGAAAAGCTTTTCTTTTTTCTTGTCTCTCTTGGAAACACTCAGTGACTCTTATGTTCTTGGTCAAATAGACAGAGAACTACAGTGGGAAAATGGTGGAAGCTTCAGAAATAGTCCAGGGTGGGTCCATTGAGATGCATCAGGATCAAAGCATTTCAGATCTACATAAAAATAAAACCATTGACTGATATAAAAATCACTGAGTTTTATTTAGGAAATAAACTTTCATCACTGTATAGTTTCAATAACTTATACTTCCAAAAATATGGCCACTATTATGGCAGTCTTATCCAAATACTTGTTATTTTCTTCTGACACTGAAAAAACAGATACACTGCTGCTAGCATTGTTAACTAAAATTTCATTAAATCAGGTATTTCCTATGCC
The DNA here is from genome assembly GCA_004027295.1 of Dolichotis patagonum. NCBI lineage: Eukaryota > Metazoa > Chordata > Mammalia > Rodentia > Caviidae > Dolichotis > Dolichotis patagonum. The sequence continues at coordinate 175,908 of PVJX010000261.1, read as the reverse complement.
CATGTTATTTCTGAGATATCATTATCTCAGCAATGTTACCGATGGTATATTATACAGTAATTTTACCGGATGATCTATTGTACAGTAATTAAAGATTTATGCATATCTTCATATGTTTCCATGCGCCAACCCAGAATGCACATGGAATGTCACTCAAAAACTGTGTGAATCCTGTCTCTTGAGAAATTCATGGATCATGCGGGAAGCTTGAATCGCTAATATCACAGAAGCGATGCTTATAAAATAATGCATTATTTGAAACATATTGTTGTTTTGTCCCTTTTTAAATTTAATATCTTCCAATATGGATACATATGCCACTTGTAGGTTATAATGTTCACATCTGGTGCTAGAGTTAGAGAACCAGGGAATGCAAATACTTGCTGCACTAAGACGAGTACTGTGGATTTAAATGAAACTGGTATGTTACAAGAATTTCAGGAATCAACTGTAAAATTTCAGGAAGTCACTGACCTTCTTTGGCATAGCACATAGACCAGTTTAATTCTTATACTAATGAAGTGCTAGGCTCACTGAAAGTGCTCACTTCTCTTCCAGAGGAGAGAAAAAAGGTTGGTGCTAAGCCTTATTTTGATTATCGGCAAAGACAAATAACAATAGTATTTACTTGCTACGTTCTTGTATTGCTCATCATTTAATCTCCTCTAATCACTGAGTTGATTAACAAGTGACTCATCATCAAGCCAACAATCGCTTTAATCTGATTAGCTGCCTTTTTCCACACACTCAGACAAATGCATCAAGAATTTAATGAATCTATCACCACATAAGAAATTTGACACCTATGAACAATATACATTGATTCCCAAGCCTATAATATAATAAATACATGTATATGTCATATACTACCCACACGGGTACATATGTGGTAAACAGATATCAAGCCAAATGTATGTAACTGCCAAAAGTGTGAACTGCCATGTATGTAAACAAAACCCATCAGCACCGTCAGTTGGTTCAATCTTGTATTTGCAAACTTTAAACAGAAATGATCAGTTTTACCTTTAAAATATTTAATTGAATACTTGAAACAAGGAATCTGAATTTTCATGAATAAAAAAGGAACTGTCAGTAAAATAACATAAAGCTGTAATTTTACATGACTTTTTTTAAAAGCCCATTACCCTTCAAAGAGAAGGGAAGCTGTAGAATGCATTAAGTACTCAAATGATTGCTCATGTTTACTAAAGGTGACTTTCCTTGATGAAGAATCACGTCTAATTACAACTTATAAAGTGAAAGAGAAACAAAACAGAAAGGATCTCCAAAATAACAAAGAATGAAGACAAATGCAAAAGTGAACTAAGTTTTGTTCATCCTGGCAACATTTGTCTCTTTCAGTAAGGAAAGCCTACTTTTATGATAAAACCTTTTTCTGTGTATTTATTTAAAGGGAGTCTGTCTGACACTAGTGCTGCCCTCCTCTGAAGGGAAGTGGCAGCCAGGGTTGACCGCCAGGGATCCCCCTGCCTTGATCTATGGGATTGGCTCAGAGATGGCGGGTACAGGGCATCCGGGTGATTCCACAGGCAGTGTCTTCTGATGGGAGTATCTCCGCCTGCTGGGATGGTGAGACGGCTGCAGGTAGATGCTGCTGCTGGTAGAATTCCCCATTTGGAAAGCTGTGCTGAATTTAGAAATGAGAGTTCAGAAAAACAGTGCTGTTGGGATGAGGGGTTGGGAGAGGAGGAAGGGAATAGAGACTCCTTCGGAGTAAAGCCTCACGGTTGAGGCAAAGGGTGGAAACAGAGTACAGTCTAGCCGGTCTCAAACACCTCAAGCATGGTCACCGGGTAAGAAGGAAGGGAGCAGAGTCCTGGGGTGGGCCTTGCACAGTGGTCTTGACCAAATCACAAGGGTAGAGATTTGGGATGGAACTGACCAGCACTGTGACCTTCTCATGGCAGCCTTGCCTTTGTGGCTGACCAACGTTCACATAGAAAATATTTCTGATCTGAGTGTTAGTGGTGGAGGTGTGCTCTACAGTGAAGTGAGAGATGCAGAGAGAACAGGCTGGTCCCTCTCAACTCTTTGTCTCCAGAGTTTCTAGGTCCTATCAGTTGAACTGCTCAGGCCAAATGTATCCATTCAGTATCTGACTGAGTGATGTTTCATATATGTAAGATCACAGGGCTGGAAAAGTTGACTCCGTGACTGAGTATTTGAGGTAACAAAGGAAAATATTAAGTCCTGTAAAAAAACAGCAGGATTCACAAAGTGAAATACAATTTAGATTTTGGGTAGAAAAGACTATCAACTGCCAGTTTTTAAAAATGACTTTTTAAAATTAGGACTTCTTTTTTTAACGAAGAGTTCAATGTCACAGTGCAGTATGCATTCCATGGTTCATAGTTTAATTTTGAGGTCAAGTTGAGTTGTATTTATCAGCTCTATCACTTGATAGTCAATCTGTCTAAATATTTTTTTCTAGAATTTTTTTCTGGTCTGTAACTTAAATATAAAAAAAGTAGTGGTATAACCTCTTAGGATTTTGATGAGAATTGGAAGTGGTAATGAAGTACTTGGCCCATGACAAGGACACAATATATTGTGACCACTATTTTGTCACAAAAATGAAGAAAGAAGAATGCACCAGTTTCTTAGAAGAATCTCTTCCTTTTACAAAACTTTATGCAGTGTTCAGTGTCGAAACTTGGGAGATCAAGAGGCCATGGTCATTAGTTAGATTTCAGTATCTCTTGGAATTAAGTTCTTCATAAGTCAACCAACCTTCTTATGAAAATATAAGCATTTCTTAAAGGGTTGTCTTTTCTGGAAAAATAGAAACCAGCTATCTTCAGTCTGATATCTCCTTTTGACTGTAGGTTTAGCAATCTTTTTAAAATGTTCTTATGGGCGCTGCTATCTCATTGTACCATTGTATTTACCAAGTCTATGTTTGTGACCCAAATTAAGCTCTTGCTCTTTTGTCTTCCAGTGGTCTAGACAGTTTCCCCATTACTTACGGAAGTTTACTATGAATGAAAGAACATATTCAAGTGGCATCTGTGAAATTCCTATACCGTAGGAATACTAAATATTCCCATTTACCATATTTTATTTTCTGTTTGGAAATGGCAGCCATCATAAAATCAGACTGATGAGTCAACTTTCAATCAACAATTACATTTTGTATTTGAGGGGAAAATGTTCGGGTATAAAGAAAATAAGGAAAATGCAACTAGGAAAAATAGAAAATAAAATTGGTAAAAAGAAAAACCTTACATTTTATCCAAATGAATTATAAAGCCACAATCCTCAATCAGGAATTGAACTAAGTAGACACTTCAGCCTACCAACTCCTGACTCAGCAACACTGAAAAATTTATTGACGGCTGTTCTTGGCTTTGATCCTTCCTTCTCTGCCACAGAAATCCTATTAATGGAAATTGCACATAAGTTTTCTGGACTTTGTTTTATAGATTTATTCCTATGTCAGCAGGTAAGAATGGCAACCTATTTTGAATCAAAAACAGTTAAGAAAATATCATTTCATTTTCCATAGAGTCTACCAGAACTAGTGTATTAGTGCACTGAAAAACTGAGAAAAGATGCAAGGAGAAGCACGATCTCTCATGGCATCTGCTGTTTCTTATTAAACTTGAGAGAGCTGGAAAAGTCTGGAGTTAAAGGTCTTCTTGAAAAGTAGGGAGAAATAGCATCATCTTGGTTACTTTTCTCTCATTGTTGAGACAAAATACCTGATGCTCAAAATTAAAGATGAAATGGTTTATTTATCTTACAGTTTTTGGAGGTTTCAATCCATAATCAGATGGTTCCAATGCAGAGTGGTGTGACTGAGAGGCAACCATTCATGGCAGCTGCAAGCAACAAGAGCAAAAGGGAAAAAGAGAAGAAAACATGCCTCCTTGGCCTTTCTTACATTGTATGGTAGCTCCACCCCTGAGTGGGTACAGCACTCACATGGCCAATTGCAGGTCTAGACAATGAACCAATCACAAATGCTAGATTCAGCCACCTCTATGATTGCATGAGACTTAGGGGGCCATCCTACATAAGCCATAACAAGCATAGAGACCTCTCTGCTCTGGCTGCTGTGATACCAGCTAGGAAGCATTTAGGTCAATCATGGCAGGAATTGATACTTTTCAGAAAACTTTAGCAAAGCCTGCCTTTAGTTTACCATTGCCATCATGACTCCATTCGACACTCTACAAGGGAAGAGTTTCAGTTTTGTCAGTCCTGAATACCGTCCTTCCTCCGTGACAGGCCTAATGGCCCCAGTTCTTAAGCACTTGCCAAATAAAGAGTACATTAGTCACAGTAGAAGGAGATAAGCATAGGAGAGGAGGGACCTTAACAACCAACCTATCAGGTCTAGAAGAAAGTCACATGTAGAAGAAATAACACAGCATATGAAGAAAAATGATGCAACATCACCCAACATTATTCAATACCTAAAAATATTTACATTCATTTAAAACATGGTGTCCTGATGTGAAACAAACTCTTACTATTAATTGAGAATATATTAAATAATATATATGTTTTATATATATTAACAAATTTAGCCATATCATACCAGCTTCATGAGATGGCAAACCTATTACTACTTTTATATTTAGGCAAAGTCATTGAAAGAAGGATGGAAGGAAGGAAGGAAAGAAGGGAGGGAGGGAGAAAGGAAAGAAGGAAGGAAGGAAGGAAGGAAGGAAGGAAGGAAGGAAGGAAGGAAAGAAGGTAGGAAAAAGAAGGTAGTTACCCAAGTGACTTGCTTGCAAATAATAGAGCTACAAGACCAGACAGTCTGAATTATGGTCTAGTGCTATTACCCACAGACACCTGTGTAATAAGGCAAATAGCATTAGAGGCTGGGTGGTAAACCCATTCAGAGATGAGCAGATTTACTACTCTTGTCAGGTAGGTGGTAAATACTGACAAATAATTTCACAAAGAACAGGCCCAAAATACCCAGTGGCATTTTAGAGCGTGAATCTAGTGTCCAGAAATTTAAAGGAATTCCCAGTTTTATAGATCTTGAGGAACAGTAAAGGCTACTGAATGTGAAACTGGAAACAGGAAATAGAGGGTCTAATCACTTGAATTAGTGACAGTACGGCAATTGAGACTCAGAAACCAAGAGCAGTTTCTTTCTCAAGGCAAAGGATGATCTGGGGAAAAAAGTGTGAAGTGAGGGGCAGTTTGACTCTGTTAGACCGGGAATTCTCAAATTCAACCTGGCCATGGTAAAAATCGATCCCAGAGATGGGCAGAGCGAGAGGGTTTACTTAAGTCTACAGATGGTGGCCAGGCAGCTCCATATCCTGAGCGATCTTGGCAGTGTGTGGTGGGGCTGGCCTTGGTGCTTCAGGAGAGGAAGGTTAACACAGACAAGCTGGAATTGAAGCCAGTGGCAGAGGAAAGCCAGAACTAGATCTGGGGCTGCTTTGAGCTCCATTATCTCATTTTCTGCATCAAGCAATTAGAGTCTGACTGGGATAGCCCAGACCTGCTGGTGAATCACTGAGATAAAGTGACTCAGGATACTCCACTTGACATTGATGGCTGGTTCAAACAACACGCCCACCCGTGGGAGCGCAGAAGCTTCAGCCCTTCCATTTGAGACAGCTGTCACATTGGGGCTGTACTTGATTTCCCAGATTTTATTTCCTGATTGGTTCTTTCTGTCTCCATTTCTTCCGTGTAATGCTTTCTCATTTTAAAGCTGAGGTCACTATCATCATTGGTGGCTTCCGGCTCTTGGTAAGTGATGAACCCCTTGGGAACTTTGAGGGATGCCGTTCTGTAAATCACAATATAGCTTGCATCTTCCACAGGCTATACAGAGTTGGAAAACACAGCTTTGCAACTTTTTATATTTCCTCATGTATTTGTGTTTGAAGGGCAGTCTCTGCAGCAAGAACATAGTAGAATGAGTACCTAAAAGACACTTCATGCCTCAAAAAATGATTCCACGTAACTGGCCATTGCAGTTTTAGTGGTGAGGCAAGTAACGTTTTCTCATCCTTTACAGATACCAAAGTAGAAGATCATGAAAGCAGTTTGTGCAAAAACCTAGGGCAGTACCCCATGCATTACTGAAGCAGAGGAGACAATACCACCTTTCAGTAGCACTGGGATATATAGTATTTTTGAACAGTAAAAGGATAATAAAAATCCATTACTATTACAACTCCCAATGAAGATTGGAAAAAAGTAGTGGTGGTTATGAGAGATCTAAGAAGAAGAGAGGTGTACATTATTTACATTAAACAGGATCTTTCTAAGAGTGACAGTTGGCGTGTGAAAATTTCCATGAATAAGCAAAGGAGTTTGGGAAATTCTTCTGCTTTAGGTATGGTACCATGATGGAATTAGCAGCTCATGTCCGTGGGGTTGTGGAGGCCCCTTCTACCTTACTGATGTGAGGTAAAGAATAAAAGAGACCTAGTGTCAGTCCAACCTGCACAGAATCCTATCTAAGGGCTCTGAAATGGTGTTCTTATCTCCTCTGAACCTTATGTAAAAAGTAAACAGGGTGACTGAGGAATAGCTTTCATTGGAAAAACTGATGCAGCAAAAACTGAGTTTTTTTTTAAAGGATGGGTAAGGCTAAGAACTCATGTGCAATATCTGATATAATATTCATGATCAACAAAGGGATTTGTTTATGCTAATGTCATTGTGGGTGGGAAAGCAATTTAGTGTTGCATTCGTGAGTATGAAATTTGCAATCAAATAGGCAGGCCCTAGTTCTTTTTCCTGCTTCACCTTCTCCTGTGCTTCTCAGCAGGTTGCACCATCCCTTTCAATCGATTCTCCAAATATGCAAAATGGGACTAATAATGACTTATTGATAGATTTGTGAAAGGATCAAGTGAGAATGTTTGTGTACAGCACATAGCACACTACCAACCAAATGGTAAACACTCGTTAAATGATATTTACTCTAGCTTTGCATTCTCATTTAGAAAAAGATTATTTTGGGGTAGGATATGACCATCCCATGATATATCACAGCAAAAAATCTCATAGAGATACGTTTTAGGCCACACACTGACACATCTACCGAGCCTTAGATGAGGAAGATGTAGGTTTTTGGGTTTTGTATTTTCAGAGTTACATAAAAGGCAATCTCCAATCAAGACTGCTCATGACAACCATAGCACGTGTGTTACTGGTATAAATTCTAAAGTCATATGATCTGGTTTCCAACCCTCAGTTATGCCATCCTAGTCAGTTGATTTTAGGCAAGTGTTGAAATCTTTATATATTTCATTCTCCTCATGCATAAAGTGAGTAACACTAGGAATATGTGCTATTCCCTTTACAGAGAGCTCAGCATGGGACCTAGGAGGAGGTAAGTTACTGAGACTGTCGACTGACTTGACTCCAGTCTTGGACACTGCCATTCTGGAAAAGTTTCTATAATTGTTAGCATTCTTTAAAAAAAGATGGTTACAAATAAAACATAGCTTTCTCCCAATCTGCTGTGTCATAAAGTATGTTCCATGCTCTTTTAGGCCATCACACTTTGAACTCATACAGCAGTGTCCTTTCTCCTTTTGTGTGTCATTTCACTTTTGACTCTCAGCAAAAAAACTGAAACCCTAAATTTTACCCTGTAATCAAAGTGCCAGCTTGAATCACAAAAGACTAGAATCTTTTCTTCCTTTTAAGGTAGCAAGGAAACATGTCGCAAAGAATATTTTTAAAAAGGCAATTCTGAGATTTATGAGTACATTATCAAAAATTCAAAGATGCTGTTTTCAAAAGCTGAAACCACCAAAGCCCCAGGCCAATCGAGATTCGGTAAAATGCAACAACCAGAGCTGGCCAGTGGTATTACTGTGGATGACATGGAGGAAGAATCACCCCCCTACAAGCAATGGTAGCTCTCAGAAAGGGGCTTGCCCTTCACAATTTAAGTTCTTTGAAGCTGTACTTCCTTCAAGAAATGCGAAGCCTTTGTGGTGATGGGAAACATACATTTATAATGAGAGAAGAACACAGGTGTGTACTAGACACGGTAGCAAAACGCGAGGGTCTAAAAGGAAGTCCTGATACACACCCAGCCTTACTCCTGCAGTGACTTTTCTAACATAGGGTACTCAGCTTTACCTAACTGTAACAGCCAGGAGGCAACTCTACCCCAGGCCACTTCTCCTCTCTGCGCTCCATTCGGCCAGAACCAGCAGCCCAGCTGGTTAATACGGTAAGCTCCCTGTAAATCCAACCATTGAGACAGGAAGCCTCATTCATGAAACAGCTTCAAAATTACATGAAGAAATACACTTACAGGACAGCTAAGAGAGTGAATGCAATGGAATCAAGTGGTGCTTAGACTACTGTTAACGTTCTGAGCAGAGCTTGAACTGAGCAATCTAACCTACCAGACTCTACTTACTGTTCAAAGGAATTTAATGCTAATATCCCTAGGTCACCCATTCAAACATCCTTAGGTATGGAAAAAGATAATTGTGTTTCATTGATAGGAGAAGAAAAAGAAAAAATTAGCAAATGTATCAGAAAAAATGAAACCAGCAAAAAACTTTAAATTAGTTCTAAATGTCCATAATCACTTAACAATTATGACAAACAATTTTATAGTTTGAAATTTCAGTAGGGATTATACAAAATGCAAGACCAGGGCTGTGGATTTAGCTCAACGGCATAAGCACCTGCCTGGCAATGTGAGGTCATGAGTTCGATCCCCAGTGCCAAAAAAAAAAAAAAAAGACTAAATAATAAAGAAAATATGGAAAACTTCCACAATGGTATTCACAAAGTTATGAATTTAAAAAAGGAACTCCATGGTGAGAAAGCCAGGGGTAACCAAAAAGAAAATATAGCTTCAGAAGATTTTCAAAAATTTTCTATTAGATGCCATACTGTAGAGAAACTACGAGAAACAGAATGTGAACTTTTCTGAAGACTTCCTTTGCAAGCTAATTGCCCCTGCCCCCACCTCCAGCAACAATGACAACAAAGACTAGAGTTTTATCCCTGCGTGACTGGTCATCATTATACGATACAGTCTAAAAAGAAGAGCATGGCGCTTGGAGTCAGGTCAAGCTGAGGTTAGCAAATGCTTAACCTTTCTAAAGTTCATAAGCTCTTAGATATAAAGACTATAAGATCTACCACGAAGCATATGGAGGGCTAAATAAGATTCGCCTAAGCAGAGTTTAAATACTGCATGGAAAATGCCGCTTAATAAATGTTAGTCTGTCCTATTCTTCTCTTCTGAGCTATTTGTTTTTCTTTTGAAATATAAATAGTCTCTTGAAGAGAAAGGAGTGTTAGTCATTGCCCTTTGAATAGCAACGTTTGTAGGCTATCTGCTTTTTAAAATTTATCTCTTCTTTCATGTATGCAAATACATGTATGCGTTACATACACACGTGTTTCTGTACCTGTTCTTGCTGGCCATGGGTAAGCTAAGTTTGGAGCAAAGAAGATACTGGTATATGTATAAACTGTTGTCAAGTTCATTAAGTGACTCGTTATTTAATTGTAATTTAATAGCCTTTGTACATCACAAGAAATAGAATTCAAAGATCCCAAAGCAAGTGATCCAGTGAATGGCCAATAATACTATATTCATATATTTCACTGTCATATAGACAAGTAGATGATACTTTTGACTAGAAATTTGACCATATGCTTTCTTTGACACAACTACTGATTTATCATCTGGCTGTAACAGGGGTGTGTCATTTTCTTAACCTCAAATTAGAAATTCACAGAATAGCTGCCTGTTTTCTCACAGCAATGTCTCAAGAATAAATTCTAGTTATATTGTAAGTAATCTGAAATTCCTAATACCAACTCAACATTTTGAGCCTTTCAACTGCCTCATTCTACCATTTTGCATGTGGTGACTATGTCTCCTTTTGAAAAAGAGAGAGAGAGAGAGAAAGGAATAAAAAGTCATGCTGACATATAACCATAAATTTGTAAGGAGGAAATATAAAAACAAAACAAGGCAAAATAAAGGGCATTCTAACAGTGCCCTGCTTCAATTTAATCACTAGTGAGCTAGGTGGCAGAAACCGTTGAAAATCAGTAGCAGTGTCACGTGGAGTTTGCAAGAGCTAGCCTGCATCAAAGTCACCATCACAAACAGATGCACCATTTCCCAGGCTGTTATAAAGGCTAATAGCAAATATTGAAGAACAGAGTGGTTTAAATTTGTATTGAAAATTACAAAGTTAGCTGGCTCACAAATACCTGTTGATGACATGCTTGGAATATTCTTCAGGGGAAAAACAAGTCATCACAAGATAGAGGCATAAGGAATAAGACTCTCAACAAGTGAGCATCAGTCATAATGAAGAAAAAAACAAACAGACTTGACTGGATGCTTTATGAGGGCAAAGGATTACAGTTCTTTACACCAGGGAGCTTGGCAGATTGTCTTATCTGTAATAGGGAATCAAGGAATATTGCTGGATGAATATGAAGAATAATGCACGAGGTCACCCTCTTGGTGAGAAGAAATTGGTTTTCTCACCTAAAATGCAATACACATAAACCTCAGGACATTAATTTATCAGGTCTCTCCTTAATGAATTACCTTTACTCATAGGATTAGAGCAGATGATATGCCACAGTTATGATTGATTAATTTCTAACAACATCCTCCTTGGTCCTTCATGCTCTGTTTGCCAGCATGGTTTGGTCTCACACTAGATGACCTCTGCTGTTGTACCCTTTCTGAGGCACAAACTTTAATATGCAGCTCTATCTACCTTGCTCCAGAGGTCACGTGTGAGATCTGCATCCCTCTCCAGCTGTCACCTCAATAAAGAGATGGAAAGTGACCCCAGCAAGCCCGTTCTTGCACAGCTCTCTCAAGCTGTCCATCTGGAAAAATGGCTCTCGTTTATTTAACATTTATCGAGTGCCACATGCTCTTATGAGAGTTGTACTTAAGTGTCATCTGCAATTCTCAAAATAACTCCACAAGTTGGGTAATGTTTTTCTCTTGTAATAAAAATGAAAAAAATAGGAATGCAGAGGTCAAGTATATCAGCCAGAGTCGGTCAGTTGTTAAAATGGCAGAAGTAGAATTTTCACTAAAGGCCGTCTGCCCTGAATCAATGCAGTGTTTCAAAGAATGTCTTCATCTTAGAGAATTGGTGAGATAGACATCTTTAGTGACAACTGAATGCTTCATCCATAAATCCTGGCTTTTTTCTCTGACACTTAATATTTTAACTGTCTGAATGTTTAAGTCACAACCTCATCATTATAATGATAGTGACTCTATTAAACTAATAAAACTGAAAGAAATTAAATTTGAAATGCTCCAAAGTCTTCAGTCAACACAGAATCATCTTTGGCTGTCCCATGACCATCTGTTGTCCAGCCCGGTTTGGCCAGGGCTTCCACCTCAAGCCTGGGCAGAAGCAGCAGAGGCATCACAGCACCAAGCCTCCACAGCCCCCTCCACTTTCCTGTCCCTTTTCTGTAAGTCATTGCTTCACTACTAGACTGAATTCAACTATATTGAAGTAAACATGGCCGCTGGAAACGAGATGCTTCGGAAAGTATGCCGGCAGGATCATAGCCAACTGCTTGGGTCTCCATCTGAACTCACTTGCTGTGGTCAAGATAGTGTCTCAGCAGATCCACATGGTGCCCAGGGAAAGAAAATGCTTCCTGAGGGAAAGAAGGGGCTGTGGGAACAAGAGAGTTTTCTTATGGGCTCATTGACAAGTATACTCAGGTAGTGAAAGATGTAGATGCTTTTAATTAGATGAAGAGGAGTAGAATAAGAAGCATTTCTTTTTAAAGTCAAGTTAGAAAGATATAGGATAGGTCTTTGTTATTGCTTATTGGTTATTGTAGTCTTCTCACTCAAGGAAACAATAGCTAGCTAGTGGTACACTTCCTAGCTTCAAAGAAGGGATCCTATAACACTCATTATTTCCCCTAATGCATTGCTATACATTTGGGTCTAAATAATATATAAGGAAGAAAACAAAACGGAGGAAAGGGAAGAGAAGAGAAAGGAAGGGAATGGAAAGGAAGAGAAGGGAAGGGAAGTGGAGAGGGGAGAGGACAGCAGGAGAGGGGAGGGGAGAGGAGATAAGGAGAGGGAAAAGAAGGAGAGGAAAAGGAAGGCTAGGAAAGGAGAAGGAAGAGGAGGAGAGATAAAGGAAGGTAAGAAAAGGAAAGAGAAGGAAATAAAAGACAAAAGAGTTGAGACAGTTTTTTTTAAAAAATGTGTAGGAAGGCTCAGAAAGAAACACCTATTGTCATATACATCCAGTGAAACTGGGAAGGTTGCAAAGTAACAAGATAGCTGAACATGTATACGGATGGGAAATTCTAATCACCACCTGCCCTTGTTTGTTAGCTATTGTGTAATCATTGTTTTACTTTCAGGATTAAATGTCATGTCATTTGATAGCATTTTGGACTCTTCCAGGGAGCCAATAATGAGTGTTAAATTGGATTACCCACATGTATCCTCTGCATTCTCTCTTTGTTCTAGCTCATCAGCTGGCAAGGAATTTTGAAGGCCCAGCCAAGATCCCGGCTTTTCACGGGGGTTGTCTCCACGTCTGTGTTTGCCCGGCTTATTCTTGAGGTGTAAAGTAAGAAGTATCACTTTGTGAAAATCATGTTTTCTCAAATTCCAAAGTTATCTGAACCTATATGAACCTAAAAACAGTCTTGGGTTGGCCCTATGGTTTGAGGTTTGAATTAAAGCTTAGGTTATTCTTATTTTATCTGCTCCAGTTTTCCATCAGTAATTATACCATTTCTAGATCTCTGTCTTGAAAAGGAGGACCATTATCATGGGTTTGAATATGGTAAGAAAAAACTAAAAATGTTTTCTGTGCATCTGCTAAAATGAATCTGGATAAACATATCTACAGGTTTGAAACACTTTAACTACATGTATATGTGGATCGCTTTGTTTGTTTCCATTTATTCATTTTAGCAAGCCATATTTATATACCAAAAAATAAAAACCACCAGTAAGTTTCCAGAACCTTTCCAACCTCAATATTACACAAATAGCTAACCATAGAGTAAAAACACTGATTCATTTACTTTAAGATGGAGAATATTCTGGATTCTTCCTGAGTGCATGAATTCAGCATAAGCAAATTTATGAGACCACATTTTGCATCATTTGTTTCATCATTACTTCTCTCTTTCCCACAATCATTAGGACAAGATTGTGTATCTGACCCTAAGACAGCCAGTTTATACCTGGCCGTGTACCTGTGAAGTATATTTCTATGGAAGATGATACACTAATTCATTTTTGACAATTTCAGTTAGGTAGTGTAGAAGTGATAAAGAACTCAAATCTTCCAGGTCCTTCTGTGAATCAAGTCAGGATTGTTACTGTTCTTAGAAATAGTCTTAAAATCTGATCCACAATAACTACTCCTTCCAACACAGGAGCTCATGCACCATCAGTATCTTACTGCATTGAGATCGCTCACTACTTTTATTTTGTCACACACTCCATGAAACTATTTTGTGAGACGAAGTATAATATGTACATTTGAGCAGTTAATTATTTGTAAGTCTTGGATTCAAATTCATCATCTTCCTCCTGATACTGTTAGCTATACTTCCTCATGCTATTGTTAGCTACACTTAAATGTAAGGAGGTAGAAATGACAAGGAAGCAGATGTCAGGAAAAGATTCACAATAAAGAAAAAGAATCTGCCAGATAACACTGAGAAAAAAATGCAACCACAGGGTAGAAAGTTGCTATGTTGATTTGAAGGTGGGACACTAGTTTGAAAGCCTAGCTTTTAGTCACAGTGGTTCCCAAAATTAAAATCTATAGACTATATTTTTAAAGGAATCTTCTTTTTTGGCTCCTGTTTGAGCATAATAGTAAGAATTTGATCCTCGATTTTTCTTTCCAAAGTATTTCCAAGGAAACTCTATCTTGGGCTACCTCAAACGAAAGTCCAATCCTTCCGCTAGAAAAAGGAGCTCATTTTGGGGGCTGGCACCTTAGCAACTTGCCCTTATCCTGGTATTCCTGGATGTTTGCTTTTCCCTGAATACATTAATAACTTTGCATAGCCCTATGTAGCCATGATCATTTCTTCTTTTAAGCAATAGAAGAGCGACATTCTATGGCTTAGATAAAGAGAAGCTGGAGGTATTTTCCTGAAGTGTGGGATTTATTCATTCAGCTGGTGTCGCCTCTCTAGACGTGTGTTAGAGTGTAAGACATTAACGTCACTGAAGCAGTGCCCCTAAGTTCAAGTATAACCTAAATAACATGAAGGTAACAAAGAAACTAGCAAACTCAGCTATATTTTGTAATCATAGGATTCTGAAGTGTGGTTGTTTTAGGTTGATACATTCACATGCATTTCTGTGAAAGACTGATAAAGTGAACAGGCAGGACAACACGGCAAGCAAACTTTCTGTAAAAAAGTAGATTGTTTACTTTTGCTATCTATTTGCTATATGTTTATTTTTGTTTCATAAAAAATGCTGACAATAGTGTTCATTATAATACTGAAATTTGGTAACATAAAAGATTGCTAAACTAATGTGGATCCAATGTGGATTTATTTAGATGCTTATTACTTCATTTACTTGTGAGCTGAAATCCCAAATAACTGGTGGTGAAGATGATTATTACAGAAAATCTGATGGGAAATTTTGGAAACCTGAAAGGAAATATGTGAATAATAAGAAGGAAAGCTATGTTAAGTGGAATGCATTCCTTGAGAATAAAACAATAATAATAATAATAAGCAAATAGACAGTTGAGAAGTTTGAGACCTTAAGATTTTTAAACTTAACAGCTGTTTCCTTAAGTACATTCAAACCGTGTCCTATATGTCTATAATATTATGAGAATTTTTTGAGGCTTTCTTCTTGTTGATTATATTTATCTATATTCCATGTGAACGGATATCTGAGTAATCCAGAAGACAGCACCCATAAAGTAAACTTCTACAGCTACTTTCATTAAAACAACAGAGCTAATCCTACCATAGAATCTCAGTGGCAGAATCAGGGAATATTTCAACTCACCACAATAGAGTAAATATTTCAACAAGATAAATATCCCTCTAAAAATGAAAACCCTTGAACTATGGCAAGTAAAAGCCACTAACCATTTTGATACGTGTTTTTGCCAGGTTTTTAGCCAAACCACAGAGCTGTCCCATCAAGTCACAGGAAGCAGAGAGAAGTCCCGAGAGGGAGAGAGACGGGCTAGATGGCAGGGAGAACGGGAGCAAGTTTGTGCTCTAAGCATAGCTTGTGGGCTTTGTAGTTCTTCACCAACTGCAAAAGGCACTTTTCCCCAGTGAAAAGGGACTCTTTCCCATCAACTTTAAGAGCTGCTGAATTTCAATTATTCTCAGGTTGCTTTTTTCTTTATTTGCTACTTTCCCTTTCTTACTTTCTATCAGTCTTGAGTGCCACCCTTTGCCACAACTACGCTTCTTTTCTCTCACCCTCCCTCCCTCTGAAGCTTCAGTTCACAGGGCCTACACCAGCACTGGAGGAAATGTCCACCCTTATTATGAGACTTTGCACAATATGATCATCACTGAGGTACAAGGATTCGCAAATAGAGGGTAGGACTTGATATTGCATTGGAAGCACTGACAGTTATAATATTGTAATTAAAAGGAAGTAGACACATAAAAATTCCAATCAGAGTTTATTCAAAATAGAGCTTAAAAGTTCACATAGAACTAAACCTAAAATGGAGATAGCTCAACCAGGGTAGAACTAACATTTATAACCTAGACTCTTTAAAGCATTAAGTTAGGAAGTATGATTGCATAAGAAGAAATGCGGAGAAACAACCTTTATGTTTATATACTACCAAATGCCATAGCTGATCACCCAGCTTTTCAAGTGAGCAGGAAAGTCACTTCAAACTGAAATTTACTTAACTATCCTGTCACTTAGATCTTGCTCATATTAACATTCACCATCATTAGTTGAAAATAATGAAGATTTACCATATAAAAACCTTTAATCATCAAAGGAAATAATGGAATCAGTATTTTGGCTCACAAAACATATTATGTTCATGTCATGGTTTATGTCGGTAAACATAAGGCCTCATGTATTTGCATTGTATATTTGTGACTGGTTCATTGTCTAGTACTTGGATTGATGGTGTCAGTGCAACACCCTCCTAGGGGGTGGAGCCAGGATGTGATGCAATGGCAGGAAGAAGGTTTGTCTCTCTCTCTTGCCAGTTTCCGCCTTGCTGTTTGCAGCTGCCACGAACTGCAGCCCCGACATGCCACCCTGCCTTGGAGCCAACTGAGTATGCACTGAAACCTCCAAAAACTGTAAGAAATAAACCTTTCCTTTCCCAGCTTTGGTCATCAGGTATTTTGTCTCAGCGATGAGTAAAAGGTAATTAAGACAGTTCACTTATAGGAATTTGCATGCTCAAAGTTCAAAATGGATATTTGTAAACATAAACATACATGTCAAAAATAACCTAGCACCTTTTGATTGAGTTCAAAATGAGTTTGATTTTAGCAAGGTAGAAACATCCAACACAGATGAAGTAGAGTCTCTTCTTGCAGAGTGTTCTTCATTTTGTTTCCTAAGTATTTTTCCATGACAGTATTTTTAAGCCCTGACTATAAGAACAATCTATGGAATGAAGGGTTTATTTTCCACAGGGAAGTCAAATAGAAGCCAAACAGAATGCACTGCCCTGTGAATTATACTGACAGAAAAATGAGGGAAACCTTTCTTTAGAGTCTCTCTTAAGAAAGGAAAAATGTGTAACTCTTTAAAATATTTACTCCAATTAAATAATTTCTAGCAGAGACCTCTAAAGTGAAGAGAACATTTTATGATTTTGGAAATGTTTAGCTTTGGGGAAAATGTAGAAATCGGGTCTATTTTTCAAGCAAGAAATTCCCTGTGACTCTGTGGTACTGAGTCCATTTTCAGGAGGCGGATGTTTCCTCTAAGCAAGAAAATGAGGGATATATTAGAAGGACTTTTATCTTGGCCACTATGTTAGTTACTTTATCCCATTGCTAACACAAAATGCCCACCACTCAAAGTTAAAGGAGAAAAGGTTTATTTAGCTCACAGTTTGTAGAGGTTTCAGTCTATACTCAGCTGGCCCAGGGCAGGATGACACAGCAGCTGGGTATCACAGAGAACAGTTCACGGGTGGGCAAAGAATATAGCAAAGCAACAATGAACAACCACAGCTCTTTTTAAACCTTTTATTTTATCCAGGCTAACATTGCACCATGAATCAATTCCAGCATCACACACTCTAGATCCAACCACCTTTGCAAAAGGCCCTCCGATGACTGCATGAGGCTTTGTGAGAATCTCCAGACACAAACACAAAGAGATGACCTAGCGAGATGTTAAGCTTTGCAATAGCGAAATCCTCTGTTTAAAAAGTAGGAGCCAGAGAACTCAGCACTAAAGTTTCTTTTCAGATGGCCATCACAGGAAAAATCATTACAAGGAATACTTAGATGTCTTGCTTTACTATCAAATTTC
Organism: Dolichotis patagonum; assembly: GCA_004027295.1. Taxonomy (NCBI): domain Eukaryota; kingdom Metazoa; phylum Chordata; class Mammalia; order Rodentia; family Caviidae; genus Dolichotis; species Dolichotis patagonum. Next base: position 158,411 of record PVJX010000261.1, on the reverse strand, counting down.
ACTAGGATAATTGAGGTAATGCTAAATATTTGGGGGAAAAAACCCCTTAGGTATCTGAATTAGCTAGGTGCTTTCTATATAGTAAGCTTCATGAATGTCCACATATCAATGTATGCATCTATGCCTCTCTCTACCCCGCTCACAAATCCAGTACAAACTCTGGCCCCCAAAGCTTACTAAGCCAGGAGAGGCCACTGGAATTTCATTGTTGCAGAAAGAAATGGACAGCAAGTAAATTGTAGAAAGAAGAGGCAAGAAGTAACACCAAGAAGTTGGATCCCAGTTGGTTCTTATTTTCGCAAACTGTTCACCAAACTGGGTGCCCACCTCTGACTCCCATACCATGCAGGATTCCTGGGGCGAGGGGCACTGGCCAAGCAGGAGCTATATCACCAGCCTAGCTGTGAGTGAGTGAGTTTCTCCACGCTCTCCTCTTTTCCTGGGCTGAAACACATGAGCCCAGCTGTCAAGAACAGGCATAAGCTATAAACTGACCTCAGTAATATTGGTTTCTCTGGAAGCATAGCCACCTCTAATCAATACTTGAAGCATCTTTTACTTGATATCAGAGTTGGCTTCACTCAGGATTGAAAGTGAACATTCAGAATAAATTGCCCCTAAAATCTAAGAGCATGCTGCAACCAGAATTGCTGTGACAGTGACATTTCTTGCCATCTGTGATCCTCATTTCTATTTATCTGAAGTTACCACCACCCAACACTCTACTCTTTGTCCCACCTAACAAAGCAGATAAATGTCAAAAAATAATTGTTGATATTTTGTATTTTTCATATTGGCAATGACTAATGTGCAGAGAAAGCTGCTGTTCAAGGGATCCTGTTACTGTTTTCTTTTTATCTTTACTGCTTTAACTGATTTGTTTTCTATTACTTTACTTTTTCATTGATCCTTGCACTGCAGTGAACCTTTAATGAAAATGTGAAGACAGAAGGAGAGGATTTATAACCGTAAATGCATTACAGTACACGTACTAATAGCACATGACATTAGTCATGTCAAAACATCAATCAGCCCGTTAATGATATAAAAGCCTATAGTTAGTAAGATAGTTATCTAAATTGTGCTTGCCCTCACCATGTTGTTTTATTATTTATGAGAGTAATGGGGCTCAAGACTAGAGAAATACTAGGCATGCTGTGAAATAACTAGACTCAGCCTATCCTGGGAATAACAATTTCTAGATTAGATAATAAATATTGGACCTACCCTGCATTTGTAATGGGAACAAACAGGTCTCACTCTTGAATACCAAGTCAGAGTAGATGAGACCAATTTGCTCTGACTCTAAGTCGTCTCCTAATCGCCTTTCCATCCTTCCATGCGATTCTTCCTCCAGTCTTTTCTTCCTGATTACCAATGACGAACCGAAGTCCTAGGACAATAGCCAGGGCTGTCACTCCCTAGCCTGGTTAGAAACATCATCACGCTTTCTTTCTCCATTTTCCCAAATGGTCCTCCTGGGACAAACTTTTATGACCTTGGAGCCAGACGCTAGGAAAAGATGCTATTTGACATGAAAAGTTAGAATAATAGAGTGGTTCAGAGCCCGGGATGAGACAGACCGCAGATTTTCTCTCACTAACTTTTGGCCAGTCTCTAAGCCTTAATTTATTCACGTAGGGAATGAGGATAATAGTACCTACGTGTCAAGGAAAGCTTTCACTGAGGGGACTAAACACTGTGGCTCTCAAAGCTTGGCAGTGCTCGTCAGTGCTGCTTTGCGAAGGCTTCACAGTATAGGAGAAGGCCTCTCCGCAGCCCGAAAGCAAACCTTCATGGTTTGCTTGAAGTGAAGTTCGCAGAGCACAGAGAGTACGATCAAGTGAAGGAAAGAATTTTAATTATAATCGAGCAATTTCTACTGGGCAAGAGGATGAAAAGAAGAGGAACAGGTCACATAAATGACGAAGTGTCATATTTAAAATCTGTTCTTCTGTTCCTAAAGGGAAAAGTTCCTGGTGGGTGCCTAGGAGTGAATGTGGCTGCCTCACACCCTTCATTCCTCTGTAATTACAGTAGTGAACCAACTGCCCAGGACACTCCCTAATCCTCCTTGAACAGCTTAGTATCTGCTCAGACTTCAGCATTTCCCGAAGGAAGTCTCCAATGAGCTCACAAAACCACCCAGTGCCTGGCCATGCTGCCCCAGCACCCTCCCCTGTATGCAGTAGCAAACAAATGACCCCAGACTGGGGTTGCTCTTCCTCTTTTCACACAGTGGATTAGACCGTCTTTGGAGACGTGTTGGGTTGCTTAGTGTTTTCTTCATGTCTCATGCAGCTCTGGCATCATGGGAGACACTTATAGAATTCTTGGATGAATGACAACAGGTAAGTAAATTAAAAGTTTCCAAAGTGAGAGACTGGAAAATACAGGCCACTAGGGGAGGGACGTAACGAAGACTAGTTTAGGATTAAAAATTAAAGTACACGTTTAATTGTAGAGATTCACACACAGGATAGTGACACGTCACCCTCGTCTTTAACCTTTGGAAGGCTGCAGATGTGTTTAGCCAATTCTCCAATGGTAGCCAACTGCTTCTGATGGATTCCAAGAATACAAGGGTGGAGGAGGAAGATTCCTGACTTTAAAATGTAGTTGGAGAAATACAGATACTCACAAGTGATAACTATGCGATGTGACAGTGCCATACAGAGCACAGGACATTCAACTCCAAGTGAACAGGTTCCAGAAAGCCTACTCAGACAGCTTAACTCTTCAACTATATCTGAAAGGTGCACACAACAGAAATAAAGAAACAGAGTGACCCTTACTCCGCATGCTCCATTTTTATTACTAGCTGCCTGCTGTGGGTCTATCAAACCTGGTTGCCTGAGAACGGGATATATTAGGTCAAAGAAGCAAAGTCTAGGAGAAACTTTAGGAATGGTTAAGACAGGAGTTAAAAATACACGGTACTGACCTTTTCGCTGCAGATTCCTCCTCCTGGCAGCTATACAACAACCAGGAGCTACAGATTACCCGCAGATTACCAGCACAGATTCCAGCACTAGAAGAGAGCCCTGCCTTGCTAATAGCTCCCATAAAGCCTGGAAATTGAGTTGAATTGGCCTGGCTTATTAACAAGTCCTTGCGATCAAAAAGACAAAGTACTCTGCCTGCATGTCTTGGACCAACAAGGTGAGGTCAAGACCTCAATTGATGTGACCTAAATATGGAGCAGTTGTGTCACTGGCAAAACTGAGGGAGGGGAGAACATCAAAGGGCAGACATCAGTCAGGCACACACAGCGCACCAGTGGACCTTAAGCGACTCTCTCTATGTCTTTTGTAGCAAACTTATTACACATATATGGTCATGTATTATTCCACATACTTGCACATGCACAATAAATCATAAATGAAAGCCATGATAAATATTAACAGTAGCATTTGAAAATGCAATGCTGTAAATAAGATTATACTTTCTGGACAAATCTGGGCTCCCTAAGACCCTGCATGCTTTGGTTATTCACTGTTCCTTTTCTGTTGGCTTCCTTGGGCATGGCATACCATAATCACTAGCACGAGTGGCGTGGACAGGGTTTATCCCTTGTAGAGTCCTGAAGACTCGTGAGATAGGGAACTCTGCATTTTTTTCAACTAGAAAATGCCTTAGAGAGCATGTTGATTGGTCATTGATTCTATAAACCAGAAAATAAGTGGTAAGAGATTTGATACTTCAATTGAAAATTTGATGATGAGACTTTCTTAATATCAAATATCTTTCTTAAACAGAAAGTTAATTTCGATCCAAGCCATCTCTTTCATCACTTCCTACACATGAAATCTGGAGAAGAGCAAAGAACCAAGGTCTCTTTTTTCCACCTGTATGAAAAATCTCCACCAAGAAACACCTAAATATGCCACACAACACATAAACAAAATTAATTTTTATTACATTAACTCCAAAGTGATTTTATTTTCTACTTTCACCATAAGTTAGATAGGCTGTGGTCATCTTAAGGACTCATGATTTAGCAATTCATGAATAAATTTCATCATGCTGGGAAGTGGGGATTAATGCCTAATTTTCCTTGATAATTCTTGAAGACATGTGACAGAGCTTTCACATAAACATATTTCTATCTCTGCCCTAAATACCAGAAGAAAGGACTGAATAATTCAGATGCAACTTCTGAGTTTTTTTACATTCTAATAAGAAAAAGCCATGTAACTTGCTCAGATAGGGATGCACACAGGTCTAGGATTATCCATGTGTTCTATTTGATTTGGGTCTGGTTTGGGTCTTTTTTTTGTTCTTGTTTTTTTCCTGCAGGAGAAACAGCATAGTAACTTACATCAATGTAATATTAATTCCCAAATAAATGGGAAACATAAAGAAAAAAGGGAAAATACTGTTCCTTTATTATGTAAGTAGAAACCATGAGTAGAGAAATTATGAAATTCAAAACAATAATTAAAATACATATTTTATTGCTTTGTAAGTTCATAAATATGAAAATTTTGCCATTAAAAATATTTTATTATCAATAATTTTTTGCTACTGAAAATTTAATGATGCATGTTTTTTCACTCTAACGTATATTTGAAATCCAGAGACTATCAGCAAAAATATCAGATTGACATCCCCTATGGGAAATAATTCTAAAAATAGAATGGAATCCTGGATCTGTTCCTGAATCCTTGGATTTATTTTTGTCCATTTTATAAAAAACAGTTCTTCTTTCTGGAAGTAAATATTTGCAATCAATACTGATGAAAGGTGTAACTTGATAAAATAAGTAATCTTATATTTTTATTTTGAAGCATACTTCACCTTTCCTCAGGAATCAACCATTATGCTTTGCTATATGGCTTTAAGAGATTTTAGTATTTCTGTTATTTTTCCTTGAGTTTATTTTACCCAGGATATCAAAAGAAAAAAAAAATTCCCCATAGGCAGTCATAGTTATATTTCTCTCTAATTACAGAATTTTTCAGGAGTGTATTCTGAAGCATTAACTTTCTGAAATGGATGTCGTTGGGGTAGATTAAGGTGACAGCTATAACACTGGGTAGGACTTTGAAGTGTTTAAAAATTCCTCCCCACACGATAAGCCTGCAGCTGAGTTTCAGCCAAGAGTCTGTAATTGCCTGCAAGTGCGATGTTTTCCATTTGTTTCTTCAGAGTTTCTTCCATTTCATCCATAGCGACAGCATTTCCTATTCCAAATCTCTTCTATGGCACAGCGTTGTTCTGCAGAGAAGAGCTTGAAAGAGTATAGAAAAGATTGTGCAGTTGGGGTTCAGCCAACTAGCATGTGATGACTGACTTGATGTATTCATAATACTTTAAAAAAAATGATTGCTACAGCTTTGCCATCCCTAGATAACTTGAGTCCCCATGAAACTATTAGGAATCAACACGAACAATGTGTTTTTAAGAGCCAACTGGGAGTAGTGAAACAAAGGAAAAAAATTGAAATACTTAAAAAAAAATCTGTTAAGGGTCAGTTATAGTCAACAACAATAATTTTAATAGCGTCACTACACCATGTTTACGTATAAGAATCATCCATTTTCAGTGTGTACAGTATTAGTAACGCTACTGCCTGGTACAACTCTCACCATAAATCAAATTTATAGCAATTGTCTCTGTCTTAAGAAGATCTCTCACGCCCCTTTACAGTTAACCCCATGCCTACCCCTACATTAACCTATTTTCTGTAGCTATAAACTGCCTGTCTCTGGAACAGTCACATAAATGGAATTATATAATACATGATTTTCTTGTATCTGGCTCATTTTTACTGACTGCTTTTGAGTTTCATCCATGAGATAGCTTGCAACATTATTCATTTCTTTTTATTGCTGAGTAGTAGTCTATCATAAGGAATGACTTTAAATGGCAGAGAATTCAGTCAGAACTGTTTTTCGCAGCATTTAAATTTTGGTGAGTGGGTTCAGTTTGTTTCCATGACAGCCAACGCAGCGATGCTATGACTGAAAAAGACTGCAAAACCACTGACTTGTGGAACACAACACAGTTTATCCAGCCAATCTTTCGACAGCTATTTACTGAGACTCTGTTATGTACAGGACACTGGGTTGCTGGAAGTAAAGAAAATGAAGTATCCCTGCTTATGGTCCTTCCAGGAAGTTGGGCTTAAGACAGTTAAAGAATAGAAGCCAGGTGCAGTGGTGTAAGCCTATAATCCATGCACCCTGGAGGGCTGAGCAAGAGGATCCTAAGTTTGAGCCCAGCCTGGACAACTTTGGGACTCTGCAAGACCTTGCCTCAAAACAAAGAAAAAAAAATTTAAGGGCTGAAGATGTAGGCTCAGTGAGGAAAGAGAGAGAGAGAAAGAGGAAAAGAACAGAGAAGAGGAGAAGAGAAGAGAGGAGAGGAGAGAAGAAGAGAGAAGAGAAGGGGAGGGGAGGGGAGGGGAGAGGAAAAGAGAGGAGAAGAGAGGAGAGAGAGAAAACAAGAAGAGAGAAAGACAGAGGAAAAAAACCAATGGACGTATTTGGTTCAGAGTGAGAGCAGCCCTACAGGAAGGAGCAGGGCACTGTAAGAATGCCTAGCAGAGGCATCCAGCCTAGTCTACGACTCAGGAAAGTTTTCCCTTGGGAGCTGCATTTTGGCTGAGATCTGAAGGACAAAATATTTGGGCAGGTTCACTGAAATAAGCAAGGGAGTGCTCTGCTCAGAGAACAAACTCAGGAGAGATTGGTGTACTGGGAGAGCTGAAAGGGGGCCGGGTGGCAGACGTAGGTGACACTGGTATGGGCTGTGCAGGGCCTCAAAGCCACCAGAAGGACTGGGATTTGATGAGGACGGCAGAGAATGTCATGAAGTCTTCAAAGCAAGACAGAGTGATATGATTGCACTCGTGTTTTCTTAAAAAAAAAAAAAAAAAGACTGGCTGTTGGATGGAGAATGGATATGTGAACAATCTCGATATTTTAACACATTCAAGAAAGGAGCTCGCTTTTAAGGGGTCTCCCACGTGACCAGTACCCCGACAGCTAATGTAGCTCTATTCCCTGCCACGTACTAGGGTTCTAGGTATTTCACCCACAGAACAGGAGCAGGCTCTGGAAGAGGCACTGGCTTCTCAGGGGTTGGTTGCAGTAGCACTGCTGCGGTTAAAAAGCGCCCTTAAAAATTCACGCTGAAATTCAACACCCACCGGGACACTGTGAGGAGACAGGGCTTTGGGGAAGAAATTAGGACACCTCTCTGGAATGGGTCAAGACCAGTGCCGCAAGAGCGGGTCAGTTCCTGCTGCACCGGGCTCCGGATTCAAAGGAGGGGCTGGGTCTGATTCAGTCTCTATCTCATGCGTGCTTGTTTGCCCTGTGCTAGGCTGTGATACAGCACAGAGGCCCTGCCAGATGCTGGCACCAGGCTCCTGGACTTTCAGTCCCAGAACAGAACTCTGAGCCAAGTAAATGTCTACTGTGTATAAACGATCCAGTCTGTGGTATTCAGGGAAAAAATGGACTAAGGCAAGGCCTATTCACAATAGCCAAGATGTAGAAACAACCCAAATGTCCTTTGATGAATGAATGGATTGAAACTATGTGGTATATAAATACAGTGAAATATTAGTCAGCTATAAAAAAGAAAAATCCTGCTATGTATTATATCATGAATAAATCTTGGGCACACAATGCCCAATGAAATAAGCCAGTTATGGAAGAAAAAACCGACATATTTTCACACATAGGCAGTATCTAAGATAAACTCAGAATCAGAGAATAGTTGCTGGGGAGGGAGAAAGGACATTGTGAGGAATGGTGAATAGCTATTGAATTTAATTGAATAGTTGAATTGAAAGGTTTGTCTATTCCCGGTGACGATCTGCCATAGAACCCTGGATCTCTAATTAACAATGTATTTTATTTTTAAATATGTATCAGAATGGTAAATCTTACGTTGAATATTCTTACTGAAATAAAAAAATTGTTGAACAAATGATCAAATAATGTTAGGTAGCATCCCTAAATTTATACACAACTTGCTTTTCTTATATGTTACAAGGGAATATTGGTTATCTCAGCAGCAAAGACACTGTTGGGCTGTGGGTCGTTTGCTTGCTAACATATTAACAGGGTAGGAAAGCAATGGGTGAGGTGAGAGCTAGCATGCTGTGTGACACGAGATAAAGATAATTTCTCTCTAACTAGAGCTGCAAACCATCTTAACCCCAAAACAAAACAGGAAAAGAATCCACTGATTATTTGAGGAAAAGGACACAAAACCCCATAGACTGCTCCTGGTGTCAAAGTGAGTCCAGGCAGCAGCATCTGACTCCGGCTCCTGGTGAGGCTGTGTGAGGAATCGTGGCTGCTCTACACCTGCTAAGAGATTTCCTCTTTCATCAGCCTGCAAATTGGTTCTTTCGTCTCCGAACTCTGCACAATATAAAAACCTTACCCTCTGTTCTGGACTGTCCGGTTTCAGAAGCAGATTCCCAACTCCGCTGCTGACGTGTTTTGCAAGAACACTAGTTCTGCTGTCGTTCCCTATGAAACCCATGCTCTCTCTTCTCCACACAGAGCACTAGCATCTTGAAGCCACAAACCTAAGATGTCCTTTATTATCAGTGACAGGTTTCTTTTTAAATTTTTTTGTAGAAGTCTCTCTACTTTTGAAAGATCTGTTGACTATTTTAGAATTTATTGTGTGAAAAATCTTGGCTAGCTGTTGCTGCCATTCATCAAAATCTTGGACGGGGTTCCTAGCAGGCATGAAATGTCCCTTTTGGATTTTTACTAATGGATTAATGGTGCTAGTAAACATTTGGGGCAAATAAAGAAAGCATGGTGGAATTTTATTAGACTCACTTCTAAGAACCTGTTAAAAATAAATGGAATCATTTAATGATTGAATGTGCTTGTTTACATTTCAAAGCTGATTAACTTAAATTTAATCTTTGTTTTCTTTCATTAGATGCTTGTGGAAGTTCTCTGTCATTACTTTAATTAGATGCATTAATAAGGTTTTAAGACAATGCTGCACTGAACTATGTGCAAATTCCAGGGAATGAACCCAAGTCTGATGAGATAAAAGCCTTATTTCCAACGTGTTAATGGAAAGCTAGTGAGTTTTTTTTTGTCTTTGAAAAATATTCATATATATATACATATATTTATATATATATATATATGTGTGTGTGTTTACTAGAATCAGCAAAAAACTGTAGACCATTATTGTACTTCCTATTTGAATTTCTTGAGTGTTCCAGAGCACCCAGAAGGAACTAAAGATTCTTATCTGCATTTCACATAATGAACCTAAACACAGTGGGGCTGAGAATAAAGACAAAAAATTAAACAAGCGTGGATTTGCTCCTACAGGAGAGAAAAAAAGACTGCGTGCATACACATAACACAAATTCCATTTTAAGTAGAGGTTCATTTCCTTTTCATCTCAAAGGAGCATGAAAAAGGACTTGAGATTCACTTTGGAATCAGATGTCTCTCTAGAATTAGATGAACCTTAAAAGAACTGAGATTGTGAACCTTGATTGACTCATTTAAAATTTGGAGAAGTGGTCAATCTCAGAAAGGTAGGAAAATACTGTACAAATAGTTACTGTGAGAGTTACTAATTCAAAACTTCACTAATTACTGATGCAAGAACCAGTGTATTCTCATGTAGAAATAACACAGATGTATGGAAAGCATTTCCACAATCAATGTTTTAAGGCTGGACATTTAGAGTTATTTTCCTTTTAATGGTTACAATTTTATAGCATTGATGTGCTTTTCTTTCTTTTAGGAATTACCTTTTTCTTATACAACTACTTGGCAGAACACACACACACACACACACACACACATATACACACACAAAGCAGAGTATGAACACGTAAACTAAAATTTATACATATGTAAGAAACAGCATCTATTACATGAGCTATAAGGTTCTTTCTTAAGAAGCACTATGTAATAAACAACTGCTATTAAAATGGTCTAATTAGTTTTAAATATTTAACCAGCATTAACAGAGAGATTCATCCCAGCCCACCTAGACTACATATTAGCTTATAATGACTTAGGAGTAATCGGGTTTCCCAGATGGTTTCACAGGAAAGAGAGGAAATAAAAACAAGACAGTTTTAAAAACAGGTACCTAATTATACACAGATTATTTTCAAATAGCTTCTCTCCTTTGAACAAAAGCAATAAGCTTAGCTGGGCTGCACTGAAGCTGTCACAACCCACAACGGAAGCCTTTTCCTAAAAGAATGGTCCTATATCATGGAAGAAAGGTGAGTAAGACTCAAGCTGGCCAGTGAGAAAAGTCCAGTCTCTGCTCTCTCTGATTTCAATGGCTGGGCCTGGGAGCAGATGGATGGGGTTGGTATCTTTTTAAAGTTTATTTATTTTTGAGCAGAGGCCTTTGGATTCCAAGAGAGATGCTAGATTACAAATGCCTGTATTCTTCCCCACTCCTTTCCAGTAGCTACCATTTCTAAGGAAGTCTTTGCCTTTGCCATCCCTTTCTCATTCCAGAGACTTTGTGAAATTCATGTCAGATCCAATTGGAGAAACTGAAAATTGTATGCCACGTTTCATGGCTTCCTTGGCAACAATTTCAAAGTTTCCAAGTTAATTTTGCAATAAAAGCAGACTGGCATTTATTTTACCTTGAAACAAATGAGCTGTTTGTTTTTCATTGTCATTATATTAATTGAAATTCTGTAGAAATGAGTAGTGGCTATTATATATTAGGCGCTGAGCTACCACAGGACTGGCTCGCATTTATTCATCCCAATACCTTCCTGATGCAGATATGAGCATCTGTACTTTAGAGTTAAGAAGGCTTGGACTTACCAAGCTAAGCAAGCACTTATCTAAGTTAAACAACTAGTAAATGAGAAGGCAGAAAGATCCATACATCCCTGTCACTTGGACTGCTGCATGGCCTGAGTCAGTACCCTATAGAAGAGAAACGAAAATAATCCATTGACAAAGATTCGGAACACAGGAGGGACAGTTAAATGGAGGCCAAAATGCAGAAGGCCATACAAGGAGTGACATTCATTCTCATCCATTGCATCAAAAATCTGTATCAACAATTGTCTTTGTCTTCCTTACGTACTTAATTCACACGGTTGCTCTATAATGATTATGAATTTGTTCATCCAGATTCTGGCTCACAAGCAACGTCTTTTTCCTTTGAATTCTTCCAAAAGGAAAATGTTTGGAATGTCCTGCCCTGGGGTCAACTTCAACATGCAAGTGAAGTACAGTGGAGTACATTAAAATGGTGAGGAAAGCTTGGAGGCTTCAGGCAGACACACCCAGATCTGAAGCTCAGCGCCTAGAATCTGGGGGACAACGTGTTTAACTAGGACTCAGTTTACTCAGTGTGGGAAAGTCTCAGGGAAAATTGAATGAGAGGAAGGGCTGCACATAATGTTATCATAGGGATGTTTATTTTCTTTCTTCAACCTTAATTTTTCTTCTTGGCTTTTTATGTTTCTTCTTTCTCTTTTCCATTACCAGTTTTCCTTCTCCTTTTTGATGTGAGAAAGTAAATAAACTGATTTCCAGGTTTTGCACATGACACACACATGAATAATGGGCAAGAAGATAAATAGATTGAGAATAGATTTCAAGACAAATGTTGAGCTTTGCTACTTATATTGTGATTTCCCTCAAAAAACCATGTAATAGGGATTTTCACTTAACAGGTGACCTTTGTTGAGTGATCATAATGAGGATTAATGCCACTCAAACAGTCTATGCATTTAATAACTTTCTAAGTCATTTATCAATTCCTTGTTGTACAGTTATATTCTTTTAAATTATGTAGGTTATGACTGTACGTGGCTTCTGTTCATCGGCTGATAACTGATGGGATAGATCCTTATCAAAAATGATTGAAATGAGAACATTTATTTACAATGAGCAAATGAATTGCAAAAACACAAGTTGTAAAAATATAAGTATCTCAAACATCATGAAATCCAGAAAAATAACGTCTTTGCTAATTAACTTTGTAACGTATATGTATAATAATATTTCCTATGTGTTTTGGCCTCGTACTCTTTGATTCCCTCATTATTTGAGAATGGTTTTATGTTTCTCTGAGTGAATGGGAGCAGCATAAACTCTTTGCTTTGGCCTCATTGATCATCTTTTTTCTGCTAATGATGGTGTAGAAGACTTGGTCCCATATCACTGAAGACATGTATCTGTACTAAATTTTAAGAAAAACTCTTAAGAAGATTTTTTCTTACATAAACAATAAGTTTTGGAAGAATTTCCTGTCTGTTAAGATCTGGCTCTAATCAATCATCTATATTTAGGATTTTTTTGTCAAGTGTCACAAAATATTGTAAGAGAACCCCAAAATGGACATTTCAAGTGAAACTTCTCAACACCTTTTCTTGGACTTTTAAATGTTGGTAGTTTTCAACTTTTAAGAAATTTGAAAATTTTTGATAGGTCTCCACAAAGTAAGATAAGTTATTCTATTTTTATTTAATGTTTACTTTATGGTTATCTTTTAAACTTTTTTCTTAAATCTTGATATTACCCATAAGTGATAAATTCTTTTAACCAATATTCAATTTACAATGCCCACGTTGCCAATTGATGCATTGATAATGCTCATATTTGAATAGCTAAATACAAATGTGGGTGAACATAGGAATGAAATATTGTCTGGAATGGCTATGGTCAGAGTGCTCACCACTCAGGATAGGACACAGCTGGAGAAGTAAAGAATAAAACCCTGTGAAGCATAGGGCAAGGCAGAGTCCTAGTTGCCTGATTCCAAGAACAACATTAGAATTCCATAGCTTATTGTGCAAACCTTTTCCTTGGTAATCCAAGAACACAAGGAATTTCCTAATGTGATAGAGTATTTGCCAAAATATAAACAGCAAATATCATATGTAAAGGTAAATTATCAGAAGCATGTCTCTGAACTTTGGAAGCAAGTAAAGTTGTGTTCTTTTTTATTAAATATCTTCTATTGGAATTTCAAATAAGCTCATTCAATTGCACTTTGCCTACTCTAGTTTCTCCTCCATTTTATTCTGAGGTTTTTAGTGGAATGTATCGGCTATGATTTTCATAAAATGTTCACTGAAAAAAAAAGCCCTCCTCAACCAAAAACAATAAAAACAAAAATCTATAAAACTGCTGCTGATTCCCATGATTGTAACACATGCCTTTTCCATTGGTACTCATTTCTTCATTTGTTTTGGTTTCCTTTGTCTGATTCTTTTCCTCTTTTTCTATATTCCCCTTGAGTTTTAGTAATTAAATGTTCCATTAAGCTCCCAAATAATTTCATAAGCCAATAAAATTCAAATCGGTACTTTATATTTTAACACTACCATTAAAATAACACTGTGGGAGTCAGGGACATAGCTCAGCAGCTCAGCATCTGCTTGGCAATCATGAGGTCACAAGTTCAATTCCCAAAAAAATAAAATAAATAAAATAAATAAAATAAAATAAAATAGCACTCTACACTTAACTTTATCTTGTGACCTACTAGTGAAGTTTTGATGTACTTTTGGTAAATTTTAATAAAGGGTAAATTTATACAGATAATAGATGAAATGTCTGCGATCCCTGAAGTATGTGTTTATCTATTGCTGTGAAACAAATTGTCCAAAAAATATAATGGATAAAAATAGTGAACATTTAATAGCTCACTGCTTCTGTGGGCTAGGAATTTGGAAGCAACTCAGCTGGGTGGTTCTAATGAGACTGCAGTCAGGGTGTGGTCTTGGGCAACAAGACCTCTGAAGACCTGACTAAACCTAAAACATGACTGGCTTCCGGGCTTTTCAAAGAGCTGGTGGCAGTGGGTCTCGTTTCCTCATAGTTGGTTCCTTCTCAAGACAGGACAGCTGGCCTCTACTAGTTATTTTAATGGTAGTGTTAAAATATAAAGTACCGATTTGAATTTTATTGGCTTATGATTCAAGTAAGAGAAGAGAAGAAACTGAACAATGAGGCACAGTCTCTTTTAGGACCTAGCCCTGGAGGTAGCACACCACCATTACTGTGCTCTTCCATTGGTCACATAGACCAACTCTGGTATGAACTCCAGTGTGAACTTGGAAATGCCTGGCAAGGTCAATCAAAGTAGATGAACTCAAGAAATATGTTATACTTTATGTTATAATCAGTGATTTCTCCCAAAAAAAGAGAGAGAGAAACAGATTTGTCAAAATAGGGTAACTGCTAACTTAAATATATGTGCAAGTGTATCTAGCCAATTTTTCTTCCTAACATAAACAGATTCTATATCAAATTCAAGTAATATTTTACATTGACATTGAAAGACAAATGGTATAAAGTTTGATATTCTTTTAGTAAAAGTGAAATCTGTAGTGGATGTTGTGCAAGATTTGATCACAAATGCATTAACTCAGCCTGAGCCTAAAGCTTAGCTACTGACTTAGACTTAATTAAGTGCTAATCACATGGGTGTGCTGGTTTGCAGGGTAGTAAAGCAGTTTCCTGAGTGGATAGATGAGAAGGTTGAAAGCCAAGGAGTTTAACCTATCAAGGAATTGCAGTTTTCCTGGAGAAAAAAAGCAGACCTACCTGTCTTGACTATTAAGAATGAGAATTCCTAAAAAGTAAAGCAATGGGTCATTTTAAAATTTCGCTAAGGACAGTGCCAAATGTAGAGTAGTGTTTTATGCATTCTTTGAGGATTTTCTGTAGAGTTTAAAATAAATATATTTAACTATTTGTCAAGTAATTTCTAAACAACTTCTATTTGAGCACTTCAGTCTTAACTCATCAGTTTTAGAGTTAAAATGAGCTACAGATTTCATGGGGTCCACCGCTAGCTCTCCGTCCACTCTACCTAATAATTTCACAGATGTACTAAATGATATTCTATGAGGGTAAGGGACATGTTCAAGACTAAAATGTGGCTGGAACATAATAAGAGTGATTAAAATACAGAATCCATATCCCAGTTGGCTCCAATCCACTCAAATGCATACTACTTGACTTTGGAAAAATCAGACACATGTGTGATTAGATTTCTTCATGAGTAAATTAAGAAAGTAATTCCTATCACATCTGTAAATTTAACAACAATGAGCAGGGTACTGGGTCCCACTGCCATCAGAAAGTGTTTAGTCTGCGAAGGAAAAGAAGGTAAGCAAAGCATGATTTCCAAAGCCTGCCTTGGTCGGATGCTCACATCCCCCTGAAATTCATATATTGCAACCCCAACCCAAAGATGGTGGCACTAGGAAGTGGGGACTCTGGAGACCTGGTGGTGTTCTAGACAGACCACGTGAATGGAAGGGCTGAGGACTCGAAAGTAGACAAGGATCGACTTCCAGGCTCACACATGTGGCTGTCGGGAGGGAGCAGGCTTCATTTCCTCATTGGCATTGCTAATGGCCTCATAAAAGGAAATTCAGAGATTTTTGGTTCCTGTCTCCCATGTCAGTACTCAACAACAAGTTGCCCTCTCCAACCCTCGGTAGACACCCAATCTGCTGTTATCACTTCTTGGATTTTTCAGTCTCTAGAACTCAGAGCAACAAACTATTTATAATCCCTCTCTGTAAGAGTTGTAGCACCCTCAGCTAACGAAGGCAGAGCCCAAATCCAATTTCTGATAAGTTTGTCACCTATGACTGCAGAGGAATGAAAGGTGGAGAGAGGGGTGGAAGTCTAGGTGAAAAATACAGCATGTGCAAAAGCCCGGAGATGACAGTAAGCAGAGCACAGCTAGGGAAAGAAACACTGACTGTGCTGGATATGGTTGAGAATCTGGGGAGCTGAAAGCGCTCCCCAGAAAATGAATGGGAGGGGTTGGGTATGGGTCAGCTTTGGTAAACATCTGGCAAATAATCACTAGTGTCACCGAATTTGTAATGGCCCAGCCTAAACATTAAGTCTACAGCTGGGAATTCCAATTCCGATTTGAACTTAGCTCTCTAAGTTCCAGTGTCTTTTTTCCTCCATCGGGGTGAGGTACTGCAGTTTTTCCAGTAATAAATATGTCTTATTTGCCTGTGTTTGACCCCACCCTACTCTGCTCTCAGAAATAAAAGTTTAAGAAAAAGAAAGAAAGAGACCTGTTCTTTCAGAGCTGATATTTTTGTAGGAGAGAAGCAAATCACACTTGGAAACAAATGAGTAATTGCAGTGCGAACAGGGCTCCGCAGAAAAAAGAACAGATGAGGGTAAGATGTGACAGAGACACAGCCATGTGGGCAGGCTGTAGTCTCTTGGCCCTAGGGGTACTGAGTCTACTGTGTCCTTTGGGATTACAGGGTTTGGCCTGAGACGTGAAGGAGGAGATGAAGCCAGCCAAGCCAAGACTCAGGAGAAGAGCGTCTCAGATGGTGGCCTTGGTCAGGATCTTACCAGACATGAGAAACAAAGACTTCTTTACTTGAATCGAGCAAAGAAACTGGAGGTAATCAAGAGGCAGAGGGAAGCAGAGGAGAATTTGGAGGACAAACAGGAGACAACCAGGAGACACGTGTCGTAGGGTGATGGGGTTTTATTTTGCATGTATTGTTTTGGGGACTTTCAGCCGGAGGTGTGAGGGAATTTGGTTTATTTTTTAAAGCAGTTTCTCAGCTGGGAAGCCGTACCCAGCTAGGTCACGTGAGCTAGGTCATTAATTCTTGGTCATGGAAGATTATCTTGTGGCCTTGTAGGGTGTTTTGCAAAATCCAAGGCCTTTATTTATTAGATGCCAATAGCAGCGTCCAAATTTTGGAAATAAAAATTCTTTCCGGACATTACTAAAAGTCTGGAGACAGAGGGCAAAGTCTGCCTGCTGAGGGTCTTGTCCTAATAGTATATCCTGGTCATGTTGTAGAAAACTGGCTGGAGAGTTGGTGGTTAAGGCAGGGAGGAAACAAAAAGTCCACTCAGAGCTACTGGACCAGTGGGATGGGGACTTTGCAGCAGTGGGCATGATGTGAGGGATGGGAAACCACACAAACCTTGGACATGTATTTTAAACAGTTAAGAAGTATTTCAGATCCAACTTAGGGGTGACATGCTTGCTTTGACAGAGAGAATGAGAAAGACAGACAGACAGACAGACAGACAGATAGACAGAGGCAGAGACACAGACAGACCTGGTTCCCTCCTCTACTGGTATACAACTAGCAGTGCCCACTTATGGTTTCAAATGTGTCCTTTTGTGGGCAGCAAATTTAAAAATTATATGCACATACTAGAGAGAGTTGAGTGACATGCCTCAGAGTTCTATTGTGTCCTCCATATTGCTTTTTTCCTTTAAGGGTCATTTATTTTCAATGTTTTCTCACCTGCCAGGACAAAGTGAGTGAAAGAGAACAAGTAGATACGGGTGTGGAGTGAAGAATTCAGTAAGAACACAGAGGACAGAAATGTTATGTACTCTGGTCTGCTCATTTGCAGAATATTGAGTATAATCTCATAGTTTAAGTTGCCATTCGTCATGGTGGCCTCAGCAGCATGTATTCTAAATTGCTATTTATTGCTGGGATTTTTACAGACAGCATCTCGGTATATCTAACAGCAATAAGTATACGTATTCATTCCACTTAGCATGTCTGAGAAGAAAATTTGATTTTTTTCCATTTCACAAGTTATGGGAGATACACAGAGTTAGGCATGTCAACAATATGAAAATTAGTGAAAAAATTTTTAAATGTACCAATTAAGATCATGAATAATGGTGTTCATTTCTCTGTGCCTGTTAGTTATTGAAACACATGCTACACTTCATAAGCTTGAGTAGAGTGTAATTTTCTTAATTTTTTCTGGTTGGATCTATTAGTTATAAGAGTCTATGCTACATTTAATCAGGTTGAGGAGGTACTAGTGCCCATATGGCTCAGGAGGGACACTGTGCCAGGAGTTATTTTTTAAAGTAATGCATTCTTTGGCCACAAAAAAAAAAAGGAGGAGGAGAAAAGAAGGTCAGGAGAAATAAAATTGTCTCAAATCCACCTCCATTACTGGTGACAAAGGAACAAACACAACAGCACACATGCCCTGGGCAGGAATGAAGAGATGACCATCTCTGGCACAGGGTGTGACCATGATGCTTAGGGACACTTGTAATTTTATCCCCCTTGTTGTATGTTAAAGTTCTGTAAGTGATGAGAGGTCCCTAATGTAATCTACACTTCAGCTTTGTGACATTGTCGACTGTTACCATCTTCATTTTTGAGCCAAAAAATTGGGCATCAGAAATTGTTTCAATAAGTTGTGTGACATCACGTAACTTGACCAAATTCACTGCCAGATGACTCTAGGTCCAAATCCCTGCTTTCTTTTACTGTTTTGCATTTTGACCCTGGTGAAGAAGTAGCTTCACCCAGAATCAAGAGATACTTTGCACAAGATCCCACTCACCATTCATAAAGCCAGGACTTGTACGGAGGACATCTCATTCTTTGTCCAGTTGGTGCCGTGGTATGATGCAGTGAGTTAATGGAGGACTTTTAACAGACCAGCGTAACTTATCAGCAATTCATTGTTCTCAAATATTTAGCAAAAATATCCTCACCAAGACCCACGAGAAGAGAAGTCCTACTCGGCTCTGTAGTAGAGACACTGAAATATTTAAATGCGGTTGTGTGTGTTCTGAGTCTTGACACAGGAGCTGAAGAGTCCTAGCAAGTCCCTTCACTGTGTGACCTCCACATGTAGTGATCTATGATCATTGCTCTACAGAGAGTGCTCATAACTACGTAATGACCAAGGCTACAGACTTTGGAGTCTAAACTCTAGTATGTCTGAAAACATCTTAACTCTGTCGTGTATCTCAGTGTGCTTAGCTATAAAATGGGTGTAAAATAATATCTACCTCAAACAAATTGTATCTGAGGCTACATAAAACTTTCTACGACAGAAATTTGAACCATAGATAATCACTGGATGTTAGCAAGTTAGCCCTGCTGGAGAATTTAGCCTTTTCATGGCTTTTGATGGTGAGAGGTCATTTGAGAAAGAATCTGGCCAACTTATTTCTGGATATTTCCTTTTACTTGTAAGTGAAACAATTAGTAGAGATCGCTTCCCAGTCATTTACCTGCAGCACTTATTACCACTTCGGGGATTTATAGACAGTTATGGATCTCAGAGTAATAATCTGTATTTATCCTCTTATTTATAAACAAGCAACTCAAGAAGTTTGGAGTGTGAGGACCAGCCCAGGGCCACATAGCTGTGGCTGGAGAAACTAGACCAAAATCTGGTCCCTGACTCCTTGTTATCTGCCCACAACACTATGTACTGCGTCTAACTTATTTATATCTCCAGTTGTTTGTTTGGTTGGTTTTAACAAAATGTGATAGACCAGAAATAGCTGTTTTTATTGATATGGTAAATGCTGTAAAAAGGCAAACTCAAATTTTAGAATTATCATTTTTTATTTCAGTTAGCCAGTCTTTCTCAACTTACCTTTAAATATGTCAGGAAGCTGAATATATAATGACAGTACATCTCCCTAGGGGAGGTGTACTTCCTTCTAACTTTCAATTTACATCTACTAAATGGGCCTTTGATAGGGAGAGATTCACAGCTCCGCGTCTTTCTATTTTGAAGGTAAATACAGTCTGAAATCAGAAGAGACTTCTGGTAAATACCAAGAGGGTTTTCCACTTGATGGTTTCTTTATTTGTCATAACTTGTAGTGGGCCCTGACCCATTCATTGTGTTTCAAATGTATTTTATTTTACTTTAGTTTTGCATCTTTCTTTGGGGACTGAACTATGTCTCTGTCCATTTCTTCACTAATTTGTATTAACTGAATATTGTATAAGCCATGGGATTAAGTGAGAAGTGTGAGTTTCTTAATAAGTTTGCCAGAAACTGGGTAAGCAGCTTGCCTCTGTTTACGGAAAGCATGAGGGTCTTGCAGTGAATTCTGGGAAAAGTTACGAACCCATACCAAACGACCACTTGCTGCCTTGGACTGCGGTACCACAAAGGACTATTCAACTGTAGCTTCCCTTCTATCATAGCTGGAAACCATGTCCAGGGAGCGTATGTTTGTTTGCAGAAGAGTAGTTGGTTTAATGTAGTCTGTTGATAATACCTCCTTGACCAGTTCTGCGTGTGCCCCACTTTTTAATTTCTTCATTATTCCATGTTATTCACCATGTCTAATTATAATTCAGCCCCACACTAACAGAGATCCTTTGAAGGCTCCTTTGTTTCTCCCCAGGATTGTAACCAACAGTTTCCACCCCAGCCCACTTTATGCCGCAGTGGTGCATCTTTACACCTTCTTCTTCCTGTCTCTCCTGTCTTCTCTTGAAGGATATGGGCCATAAAAAAACTCCACCGAAGGATTATTGCTGAGGATTCCAGACTGGAATTGGTCCAGTTCTCCCTAAGGTGAGACATTGTGGACAGGCTCCCCTACAACCACCTGCATCTATCTAGACACTTCCATCCCAATGCCTGGTATAAATTAGTGTACTTGCTAACTGGCCCCAGGACACTTTAACTGAAAGCACTAAGCATCCACTCAGAAAACCAAGCATCCACTGTGCGCAGAGCTCCCGGTTATAAGTCATGACCCATCGAGCATAGGAGATGTTGGTTGCTAAGATGGAGGATACAGAAGGATGCAGAGGGCCACAGAGCAACACAGAAATAGAGCTGGCTTGTGCGTATCATCTACTTCTGTGCTACTGCCCCTGCAGTCTGTGTCTAGCCTCCTCTGGGTAAATGTGGGGTGCTATTTCTGTGGGGAATGCTATTGCCATTATGATCTCTGACCAAAATGCCGGATTGCCAGAGATTTCTACACTTTCCCTGGGGAAATCGCATCACTAGAACTGTCTGTAACTTCGCCAAACCTTTTGCAAATGATATTTATCTTTCTTGGTATGGCATGAGCTCTGATCTGCATGAAAAGGAGGCATACTTGAAGAACTGTTAAAACAACTGTGGCCTCCGAGCCTTGGTGAGAACCAGAAAATTGAAGCTATAATGCAGTCTTTTTTTTTTTGTATTTATTAGGTATTTGATTTCTTAACAAATATGCATTGTATAGTCCAGGGAAACTAATAGAAAGTTGGAGTTTTCAACGATTCCTGGAAGGTAAGTAGGGCTTAAAGGTTGATTGACTAAGGAAAAAGTGATTTAAATTTTAGGTGATTTTGTGAAATTGATAGTGTTTTTACATTTTAAATTTTATGTGAAAATTTCAACTACTGTTTCTGGATCCAATTCCTTATTCTATTTCTAAATTATGTTATTACTTGAACCGAGAAGCACATATTTTTCCAAGTGACATCAGCAAACATCAAAAAAAATGAGTACAAATATTGTTAGGTTTGGGCATAAATTGAATTAAATATATTTTATTAAGGTCATTTTAAAAGTGAAAACAATGTTACTCAGTGTTTCAGAATTTCAGTCCTATCCTTTCTGCCCTGCTATTCATGTCTTTAAAAATTTTAATTTACAATAATTTTCAAATTGCCTCTTCTCCCATTTCAGTCTCTCAAAGTGTTGGGATTAAAATATGCATATAACAGATTTTTCCCTCTTTATTATTTCCTATCAGTTAGTTCTCACCCAAAGCAAGAGGCCCATCTTTTACAAACATGAACACGAGGCTTCGTATGTGCAAATTATTAAGAGTCTTCTATAGGCCAGAGGTCAAATGACCAGAAGAGGATTTTTTCTGCATGTGTTACAGTAAGAACGTTTGGACAATTTACAGTTTCTAGTGTCTTTCAGCACAAGTAGGTTTTTAAAAGACAGCATAGCTTACTGGGGCTTATAAGGAGCAGCAAACTGAAATATGTGGTAAATCTTTTCTTTTTTCCCCTGAGTCTTTTTCATACTAAAAGAACAGAAAGTGATACTTGAATTGCTTCACATTCTTCAAAAACCAATGAGCATTTTGCATTCCTTTTTTGTTCATTTTATCTAACATGAATATAAATTCAATATCTAGTTTTAGTTTTGCTGATAAAATAAGCATGAGAAAAGTTTTGTGACAGTGTGAATAATCTAGACATTTGGTCAATGACTTTCATCAACCCATGATGGCGACCCAGCTGGAATGAATTTAAATATAAACATGCACTGGCTCATCGCATTCTGAGGCAGGTGGGGCATAACTAGATCTTCAGAGATAACTGGTCCACAGGCAAAACTGTCCTCCGATATCAGGCTATTTTGTTCAAAACTTAGGTCAAGGAATGCTTGTTATTGGAGCTTAGTTATTGCGGTGATGATTTTCCAGGTGAATGTAGATGGCCAGTAGATAGACTTGCACAATTTAAACATGTGCAGTATGTTGTCCTTCAATGACACCTGGATATATCTGGAAGGGGAGTGAGACCGAGATAGAATCTGCAAGCTCTAAAATGTGTAATTCCTGGCCCAAGTCCCCAGGAGCGCTCTTACTGATAGGGCTTCAGCCAAGATCTGTAGCTGCTCCTCGGCAAGGTCAGGGAGGAAAGGGCGGATGTGAGAAAATCCTCCCGTTCCCTCCCTGTGTTAAGCGAGCAGCAGCAGAGAGCAGGAGTGTTCTGAGGCCTGTGGTTAGCAAAAGGTTTCTACTATACCTTTCTTTTTCATGTTAATGGATTGAAAAACCACAGCCAGCATTTTTGAATATTAGGCATATTTTTTGATGGAAAATTGCCACCCATTTTCCTATAGCAGGGCGTATTTCTAGGAGTATTTTATTTGAAATAAGGGGAAAGCTGACATTAATTATGAAAATAACGTTCTTCTTGAGAGTCAACTTTAAAGATTAGTTCATCTTTGCTTCATTAGGGCCTTCGGTAACCTTCAACACATGTTGCTATTTAAGTAACAGAAAATCCTTGCTTCTGAATGGAAATGCCTAATACAAATACAGCATTTCTACATTTTTCCTGATTTGGTAAATAATAGTAAAATGGAGGGAACACTGTAAAAATTTTTGGAGGGGAGAATCTCAATTGAATTCATGAAGTATGATATGTTCTAGTTTCTTTCCATTTTCCCTACATGGAAGAAACTAAATCATCAGCTAGTAAAGGCAACAGGAGAAAGGAAAACTATAAAGGGAAGAACTAGTATTTTTTTAAAAAAATCTATTATGAGACAGGTACATTAAGGTGTCAAGCATGTCATTTTTTTAACATTGACAGCCCTAAGTCTTGTTATCTTTATTTTGTAACAGAAACAGGTGTAAAGAATTAATCTAATTACTCCTATTTAATCAACATAATAAATGCTAGTTTTTCTGTCTCAGAGCCCACATTCTTTATCCAAGCTGTGTACCACTTACAATTTGGTTGAAACAGGGAAGAAAGAGCAGTATTTGGGGAGTGTGTTTAATTCCACAGTTTAGTTCAGGGAAATCACTCCCCATTCTTCTTTGCTCTGTCCTTTTCTCTCCATTGTCCTGTTCTTTCACATTTTTAGGTAGCCAAAGTTTCAAGAGGCAAACACATCATCATCATCATTGTGAACTCATCCAGAACTCTTCTGGATTTTCTTGATCATTAAATTAAATTGTAAAGCTTTTTAAAGGATAAAACTACTTACTAAAATTTCAGTGATATAATGTGAATAGAATTTTATTGAATGAGCACCCGCTATCTCTCCGACTACAATTTTCTCTTTGCGATCACCTGCTGTACATAGCTCAAGAGGTAACTATTTTTCTTCCAGTTTCATGTGAGAAACATAATGCCTGGAGAATTTACATTCTCATTAACTAATGGGCTCAAATTCACATCATACTGTACTAGAAAGCTTTCTGGTTGTTAATCACAATATCCAACACAGTGAGGTTTAATTTGGCTCATGTTTTAAGGGAATTCAGTCCATGGTAAGATGGCCCCAAGGCAGAAACACAATGGTAGGGCAAAGCTACTTAGTTTATGGCCCTAAGAACTGGAGCATGGAAACAGTGCCAAAGAGGAAGGAACAATGGACCGGATACAGTACCCAAAACCTTGGCTTTGTGACCTACCCAGATCCAAAAGTGTGGTCCACTAATCCCGTGGGCAACTTCCAAGCCAATTCCAGTTACACAACCAAGATTAACCCTGAAAGATACCAATGTTCAAACTCATTCCATATAACACACCAAGAATAATTACATATGCTTTGTTTATGAATGATTATATTATCAGAATTCAGTGAACACTGCTCTAAAAGACTAGACTTAATGAATTCATCACAATGTCTGTTTTATGCCAATCACTGGGTGAGAAAGGACAAAGACATTTCTTACTCCATAGGAGTTCAAGATCTTCTGCAAAAGGCACTGTGATAGTAATTATATAATTGATGCAAGATACTTTTCATACAGAGGAGGTACAGCCGAAAAACAAAGTGACTAATTTCCTGAAATCCTTTCCTAATCTAAGAATACATCTATATGAGTTTATTTTCCTCTTATGTTTTAATATTTGTTTTTCCTTCAATAAACTTGGTTTATGAGTTATAAAATCCCAGGTTTAACAAATGTCTCTGCAGTGTTTGTCTCAAGAGTGAAAGATTTCCCTATGAAACCTTTATACAATTTTCTGAAAGCTTTTCTGATTCAAATATTTTTCCTAAATATTTTGTCACTTCAGAAGAAACTTTGGTTCTAAGCACTAATATTTTTCTTGAACTCACATTAACTTACATATTCTTCTATAATTTTAAACAAAAGCTAAGTCTTAAATGAAAACAAAATACTGTGAATTTCAAACAAACCATTTAACCAAAAATGTCTGTTTTATTAGACTTGTGAAAAATCTGGTTAGGAAATCATTAGAATTTTGTAATTGTTTTCAAAATGGAAAAACTTTTGCCTTAACATAAATTAGCAAAAATACTTCCATGGTGTCCCGCTGTGCAAACATTAAATGTGTCTATGGGCAAAACTAGGCCAGCTGTAAATGGTCCCATAAATTAAGATTGTCTTTACATTCCAAATATCTCCTGGAAGTTTAATTCTATAACTAGAGATTTAATTCTAATGACTTCAGAGATCTTAACCTTTATTTAAAAATAAATATACCAGATAAAATAGCATCATTGTCTCTGTTTGTCCAGTATCTTGTGAAATAAAGTATATCCTTTGATACTGTTAAATAACCAGTGGAAATACATACCTATGTTCACAAAACTGACATGCTTCTCAGCACATGCTGAAAAGTGCTTAAAGATGAAGGTTACTTAAATAGCTGTCAACAGAAAAGTTGCTAAGTAAACTATGACTTATTTCACCACAAATAGGGTAACAATGAGAGTGAATAATTGTAACAGTTAAAGCAATGTGGGTGAATTTCACCAGGGAAATGAATGTTAATCTGGACACAAAGAACATACTCTTTGATTTCATCAATACAAAGCTCTAAAAAATTTGAAAGTCATATTTGATGTTAGAAGTCAGAAAAGCGATCCCCTCTGTGGGTGTGGACAGTGCCAGAGGGTTGGGGTCAGTGAGAGGAAGTGGCCTCAGGAGCTGGTAAGGTTCCATTTCCAGATCTGAATTATCATTATCCGTATGTGTCCAAGGTGAAGAAAAAGCACAGGCTGCATCTTACCTTTCACATGTGCTCACCCTGTGTGTGAGTGTTATACATCCATCACATTTTTAACTGGAAAACCAGATGAAAAACATCGCCAGGCTTTATCATTTAATACCAGGTTGAATATTTGTGTTTAGTTTTACTAAGCCGCGTCCCAGAATCAGGATGCCCAAAGACGAAGGCATGGTATAGCGCGCAAGCACAGTGACCCAGAGAGGGAAGGCTAGGGATGCTCTGCACATAGCTGTACAGGGGAGGAAGGAGCACCAGTGACTTTCCAAGGGCTCTTTTCAGCAGAGCCCAGCTTTATGCTTTGAGAGGAGGAAGGGCAATTCATTTACAGTAAGCACTCTCACCACCCAGCAAGCTCTCCGCCGCCTCCTCCTCCTCTTCCTCCTTCTCCTTCTTCCTTTTCCTCTTCCCTTCCCCTCCCCCAGGTGAAAAATTCTTTGTCTCCAATTCATTACAAAGTGTACCATATTCTGTAACCACTAACTTGAGGGTGCCATTGGGATACTTTTTAGAGCAAGTCTTGTCTTTCTAGACACAGTTCTTCCCCCACACAATTCTTTTCTTGTGTTTCCAACAGTTTTACAGGAATTAAAGGACCCTGAAACAATCCTCACATGGTGCAAAAAGAAGAGAAAGAAAAACACCAAGTAAACAAACAAGTAGCAAACACACAGGCTGTTCAATCTTCAAGTCTTGGTACTTTTGATTTGTCTTTACCTCTTACTTTATTATTTAATTCCCACCGAGTGTTTACGTAAGAAACACTTGTCCTAGAAGAAGCTCTTCGGCTCCTTAGTGGACAGAGGCTGTTCAGTAGCAGCATGACACCGTCCCTGACCATAGATTTGTCAGTGCAGTTCTTTGGTTTCCTCATAGCCCAAGATTTCTGATGTCTACCCTGACACAACTTTAAGTGCAGGGAAGCAGAAAGACAAGTAACTACTTGCTCACATAATATGAATATTTTTTCCATGTCCATAAATAGTCACAGAACCACATTTAATGAGTAAATTTTATTCTAACTTTTGGGCTTTCTCATTTCACTTAGCTGAACTTCTACGACTAGATTTAGAAGTTATTTTTTGCCTCTTTAAAAAAACTACATAGGTATATTTTATTTATATTCATCGTTATTTCCTTAGGGTAAATTTTTGGAAGTAAAATTACTGCATCAAAAAATTATGCACATTTGAAGGCATTAAATTGAACAGAAACTTTTTTTTCATTATTCAAGTTTTCCAAAGGGATTAATTTGACTATAAAAGAAACTCATCAGTCATAATTGAATTCTCAATTGAATTTTCTATATTGAAAAAAATTATCATAATCCTTTTTTAAAGATAAAGATTCTGAGATGGAAACGTTATTAGAAAGTAAGAACCTTTAAAGACAAAGTAGATAATAGTTCACATGGGTGGCTTATAAATGGTGAACCTCTGTGATGTGTTGCTTAATAGCCCATATTGGCCTGTAAGGGGGGTGACGGTAGGGTGTCTGCAGGAGACAGTATTCAGCTGTGCCTTGTCCAATAGGTTTAATTAATTACTTGGCTATAAGTGTCAGCTTGTGAGTTTGCAAATTTTTGATGTGCAAACTATTTAACTGACATTGTTTGGAGAAAGAAACCCAAATTTTTACAGGAAAAATCTCCAAGGAGCTTATAAAATATAAAATGGTAGATTAAATTTAACACGAGGATGGTCAACTGTAATACATTTGTAAATTATGAAGAATGAAAATATATCAGCATGAATGAAAACGAGGGTTTTTTATTATAGCTGCACAAGAGGAAATTGTGATGTAGATAATGAAGTTATCATGCTTTTAGGTTTTGTTACTAAATGTTTATTTGCTGGAAAGAGGGGGCTGATATTGTTAATCTACTCTATAAGTCTGTGACAAGAACATTGGCAGAGGAGAGTGATAATCTTAGCCTGATTCCTTACAAAACACTTTCATTTGAATTGGGCTATACCACAATAGTGGAGAACAAGAAAAGAGGTAGAAAACAAAAGAGAGAAGGCAAATCTAAGATATCTTACAGCACTGTCCAGAGCTTCCGAATGCCAGGTACTAAGATATTTGTGACATCTCCAGAAAAAATATATAGAGCCATTTGTTGGGGACATGAAGAGCGACCTGTCTGTGGGTCTCTTGTGTTGGGTACACTGGATGAAAAGTTATCTCCAAAGCCATAAATGTTCTGTATTTTGGCTTGAATCTACCAAGCCTTCGGGGCAGTCTCTGTGGAGACCAGCAGCTCCTTGAATCTGATTGCTTTGGCCTTGGGCTCCAGAGCTGCTGGAACTCACATTGCAGTGGTCACAGTGAAAGCCTTCCTGACACCTGCACTTGTGGCAGAAAGTGAAAGAGTTGCAAACCTCAGGAGTTGAGGCAGCACTAGTGATGACCAAGGGTTCTGATCTCCAGGAAACAGATGATACCAAGTCAAACTGAGAAAGCCCATAATCTGCACCAAACATATTCCATTTGAGTCTTTTGGATTCATTTTCATCCTTTATGCTATGTGTATCGCGTAGAAGAACTAGATCCTCACACTCCAGGAAGATGGTGACAAGCACCAGTCTCCTAAAAAGACTTTAGAAGCAATAGCCAGCAAAGCCGCACACCCTTACTGTTAGAGCTGGACCTGGAACTCTCACGTGGATTGTCACCTCCTTCATTACCCTTTCTACCTCTCCTCATCTTTGGCCAGTGGTTTGGCCACTCTAGGTAACTGCAGGAGTAGAATAGCTGGAGCATTCATTTTTCAAGGGTCTTTGTGTGCCCATTCACAGTTGTTATTGGCCACAGAAGTAAGAATCTCCCAAGAAAATATTCTTGGTTCCCAATATAATCCTCTCTGTCTCCGTTGTGTGGTAGCAAAACTATTTCCTTGTGACAATGAGAATTGATTATCTCAGCAAATACTGAATCTGCTTTCTGTGCTCTCTAGTTCCCTGGAAAACTTCATGAAAAATCACATGGTGATTGCCATTTCTGCCTGAGTACGAGCTTTTCTGTTTTCTGTATCCCCTTGTGGACAAATACTGGAAAGTGGACACCTAAGTACATCGCTCTCCAAAGCGATGTCTGTGAACAGTGCTGATGGAAGCCAATTTGCCTCCTGCTTTCCCCACTTGGTCACTAAAGCCATATACTTTGTTTGGGACAAAGCCGCATAAACACATGGTCAGTTGCTTATTGCACAAAGCACCTTGAGGAGTAACAAAGGCAATTACTTCCCATTCTTCCTTCTTCTTTCTCAGATGGTTCCATGAGTTGTTACTCTTAGCACTTCCGGTTGTGTTGCCAGGTCCCTCTGGGGACACTGGGGAAGCCACAGTCTTCATGGGTCTGGTAGGGTTGGACCTGGACCATAAAGATTTATGGGGAAGGCTGAGAGAGCTGGTGGGATTGGGTGGGGATGTGGGAAAGGGCTCAGCCAACATGGAGTAGCCCCATAAAACAGTGAAGATAAGAAGAGAAATTACTCCCTGAGTCCACGCCACGTACAGATGTTGTGAAGCACTAAGATGATTAAACACAAGGGGTAGGATTCTTAACTAGATTTATATATTTAAGCTGTTTGATATGAAATCTGAGGGCCATTTGTAGACATCTTTCAAAAGAATTTTCATAGTCCTTTTAGAGCAAGTAGACAAACATTATCATTCCTTTCAAACTTGGGAGGCTGGTATTCTTGGGATAGCAAACCCCTATTTATTAGGTAGTTTTCAAGTTTCAACCAACCTAGAAAAAGCTAGGAATTCATGGAATATATATGGAAAGCACTGGTATAGAGCAGCTGTGTAGCCAATTAAATTTATTCCTGTTTAATGAGACTGATTATCTGAATTTTTTCTAGCTGATACTTAAAGGAAGACATTAAATACAGCAGCCCAATTAGGACCACAGGGTTGAAGAATGAAAAGTTTTGCTAGGTGAGATCAGCATTAGCTGATACTGCAAATTTACTTCAGGCAAGGTCTATACAAATGGCAATATTCTTTTTCAGTGAAGGTTCATTGATGTAGAAATAGGAGTATTTTCTCCTGCCTGTCTGCGATCCTAAAGGTATTTTAAAATTTTAAGATTTGATTCTAAAAGCATTTATCACTTTATTTAATTCTGTGCAACAATTCTGTGCATTCATATAAGCCAATGACCACTAATTCTGTGCATTCATATAAGCCAATGACCACCTGCAAACAAAGACACTCGGTATGAAAGAATCCAGCTCTCTGCCCTTGAAACATGTCCCTAGAGGGCCTCAAAAAATTAAATTGATTGCTGCCTACTCTATTTCCGTGTGATAATGAAATTGGTATAGAAAACTTTATAATATCCAGTTACAATTATTTGTTTAAAAGACTCAGTTTTTCATCAGCAAATCTCTGTTGTCATATACAGTATAGAACAAGAGATAGAGAGATGATCAAGGTGTATGATGAATGTTTGCCCATTTCTTGCAAATTTACTTCAGGCAAGGTCTATACAAATGGCAATATTCTTTTTCAGTGAAGGTTCATTGATGTAGAAATAGGAGTATTTTTTCCTGCCTGTCTGCGATCCTAAAGGTATTTTAAAATTTTAAGATTTGATTCTAAAAGCATTTATCACTTTATTTAATTCTGTGCAACAAATCACACACACAAGAATTTAGTGGTTGAAAAGAAGAACAACCTCATGATTCTCTGTGGCGGGTTTTGGGGCTCAGGGACTGAGGCAGGGCTCCCACTAGGCAGCTTCACGCAGCACGCCTTACCTGAGAGCCGGAGGGCACTGGCTGGAGGATGCCTGGATTGTCCTGGCTTACAGTTCTCTGGTGGATCTTTCTCTATCTGATCCTTTCACTTGTGCTAGAGGGGGCGTCTTAGTGTGGAGGGCTCAGGCTTGCTAACATTGCCCCCCAAAGGCTCCTGGGGTGATGTAATATCAGAGGTCAAATAGGATCACTCCCAGCATATCCCATCGATCAGATACAGTAATAGAGTCCTAGAAGACTGCTCAGTTTCAATAACAGAGGGCACTGATCTCATTTTTGGAGGAGAAGTGACAGAGTCACCTTGAGAGACAGGAATGTATGCCAGAAGAGATTTGTGCAGCCATATTCAGAAAGTATAATTTACTACATTCATGTTTGAGATAAAGATTTTCTGCCAAATTGTAGTGATAATAGGTGTGCATGTGTGTGTGTGTGTGTGTGTTACTGGGAATTAAACTCAGAGGCTCTGCACGGAGCTACATCCCCAATTCTTTATTGACTTTCTATTTTGAGACAAGATCTCACTAAATTGCTAAATTGCCCAAGCTGGCCTCAAACTCGTAATCTTCCTGCCTCAGCCTCCCAGAGTCCTAAGATTACAGATATGTACCACCATTTCCTGCCCGTAGTAATCACAGTGTACCCATGAAAGTGGTTTTGCATTGTTGCATTCCACAGGAAAACACAAAGATATCTCAAAAAATTAAATAGTGCCTTTAACAACGGGGATTAGAAAGGGAAAGAGTAAGGAAGGCCTGACACCCTTTTTCTCCTCCCTTTATCTTCCTGTAGAGAATCAAATGAAATTCCTTTGGGGAAAATAGAACTAATCACATATTTTGTTTGTGACAAGTGCATCTGATGCTGGGTAGTCAGGGTGATGACAAGCGCCTCCAAAGTCGGTGACCTAGTAGACTGAAACATAGATTGCTCGGAGACAGAGAATACACACAGTGCCACAGCAGAAGACTGTGAGATCCTCGCAGTTGCTGGGTGGTGGATGCTCCAAAGCAAGCACAGGGGTTCTTCATAGAAGGAGAAGGCAGAGGCAGGGTGGTGAAAGAGGAAAAGGAAGAACTCACACTTCAGGGTACTGAGAAGGAAACACCAGCAAACATTCTTGAATCAGGGAGCAGATTAAATTCATAGCTTAGCTTCAATAGCCTCTGCGCTCTTTGTAATAAATATGCCCAGCACTTTAAATTCTTTCCCTATATTCCCCCAAATTTGAGGAGCATTTAGGTCTTTTAAAGATTGTAGTATTTTGTGGATAAAAAAGCAAAAATAAGAGTTTTTGTTTCATTAAAATCCATGTCATGTGTATACAGGTGATCACAGAATTTTAGGGCCTGAAAGAGGGTTTCATTTCTGTTTTCACCTACAAATGAGGATCCCACTTCCAATTTAAGATCCTATCAGCATTTTCTTTGGAATCACAACTCAGAAACAAAGAGATGTCTGCTTTTAGAGACCAAATGTGTAAATAAACAACAGTAACAAAAAGTATAACCTAGCAGACTGAAAATATTTTAAAGCGTTTTTTTTTTTTAAAAGCAAATGCTCTGGAGTTCTATTTTGGAGGAGTCGAAAGTCTTTAGAGATATTATTTTGAAAATTTGAAATTTTTTCCCAATTCCATAAGTGAATCTCAGCCTTACTACGGAGCAGTATGTAAAAAATTAATTCTAGTGTGGGTTTCTTAAGGAAAAGAACCATTGCAAATCCAACTCTCGAAGTGGGAGAACTACAACTTTACAATTCAACCGTAGCGTTAAAGAAAGATTCCTAAGGCATTTTCAATCTGCGACACCTTTTTTAAAAAATTAGTAAGAAAAATGACCTCGCTTCTAATTCGTTTTCCCAACACTGATGTATTTGACTTAGCAGTGTCTGGATCTAAATTAAGATTAGTCTCTAAAGTACCTTTTGGCAAAGGAAAACTATAATGATTTTATTACTCTTTTACGTGAACCAGGAAAGGGAATTTTACAAGCATGAAGAGGTTTTTAAGTAGAGCAGGTAATGGAGAAAAAAAGAAAGAACGAAAAGAAAAGGTAAAACCGAGACCCCTTTCCAGTGCATTGTGGGAGTCCTACATCACAGACAGAAGCACGGTGTTTGTTCACTTGGTTAATCTCATTTTTCCATTATCAATCCACGGGGTGCGTTTGCAAGCAGCTTTAAGTTGAAGTTGTAAAACGGACTGTAGCATAATGTGAATGTGAACCAACAAAAGAGTCCATTCTCTCATCGCTGCCTGGGTGCTCTTCCCATTAATGTCAGCGGGGATTGTGTCTTCACATGTAGGAAACCGTCTGTTTACAAATGGAGGAGATGCGTTACCCGCCCCTTGCCACAATTTCAATTCATCCGAATTGCAATGGATTCGTATGGGGTGTGTTTGTGTCTGCTTTCAAAAGACGTTCTTTCAGAATGGCCCGCTAATGTTGCAAACCTAATTATGGCCTCTTTTTCCCCTGTCTTGCCATATTACTAAAGTAACACAGCTGCTTTAAGTATTCCATCCTCCTTGTCTGGGCTCTAACACCTGAACTTCAAAAACAGAAAAAACAGATAGAAATAAGCAGAGCAACTGTTCAGCTCCTCGCTCATTTACATTACTTTTTTAAGGCTGGCAACACCGTTGAGTGATGTTAAACTCAACAGATTGTAAATGGAACCCAAAGTAACTTGTTAAGACAAGGTATGTTTGCCGTCCACTTAAGCACTCCTTGCTGCCGGGAGGGTATAAGGGATGCAGCCAGTGAAACTCGTGCCGTGGAAATTGCTGTGACCTATATTTTCATGTCTGACATTAATCCTTACTCTCTCTACTCTATTCACTTCTGCCTCACTCTTTGAAAGCAGGTACTCTCTTCAAGAAACAAAATAAAAATAAAATGGAAGCGCTCTGCAAATAAGAATAATGCAGATTTGTAAACCTGTTGTAAACATCTCTAAGGCGTCTTTAAGTTAAAAAAAATCAGCATGATTAATATAATGCTAGGTCTGTTGCTCCTCTTGCCTGTTTCAGCCTCTATCACTGCAACCTTCCGTCAATAAGGCTAAAATTATACAGTCGGGGCTTGTTTACTTTAAAGCTGCTTGCAAACTATCAAGAGACTTTTCAAAGCATTAGCAACCAATTTAAGAGAAAATGAGTGGTAGAGAGGTCAGGGGGAAATATTTACTTTGGAAGGTCAATTGAATATTTGAAGAGAGTAACAGGTTTGGCTTCCAGGGTCAGGTTAATGTATCTAGTTGTCTATTTGATGCTAAATAATTAAGCTCCCGAAGCAAAAGGAATCGGCATAGGAGAGCTGGCCTCGGCAAGGACAGTGCCTTTAAGTGGACAGAAACAAAATGAAGGACTGGGCCTTCTGTGGAAAGGGTCCTTTGCCGGGGCAGGTCACAGCCTGCTGTCCTGGTTCCTTAGACGGAGCTCCTCTATCAGAGACAAGACAGTCACACCCTGCTCAGCAGAGATGGGGCAAGTGTTTGTCTCCTGATCCTTGTTTGTCTGTTTCTGCAATGATTGCTACCAATTCCACAGATGACTGCTTAAAAGAAATGCGTAATACTGTGGCTTTTGGAAATGAAAGATTTCTAATTTTTGAGTCACACACACACACACACACACACACACATACATTCCAACATGGTTACTTTCTTGAAATGGAAATACAGCCCTTAATTATGTTAGTTAATTGCAATTACTGCATTTGAATTATAGCCATGATAAAAGAGTCCTGGCACCTATCAAATTAACTTTTTTTAGTTGAAGAATGTATGTCCTTTAAAGTGATTATGTTATCTGCAAGAACATTTATGCTATAAAAATAAAGGGGTGAGAAGCAGAAGAGGATTGTGCCTTTCCAGTGGTAATTTTGCTGTGCTTATTGCAGGCATAACTCTCACAGATGGACCACTTACTTCTTCTTTTTACACATCACACTCAGTGAATTAAGTGGTCACAAACCTAATAATGATAAAAATAAAAAGCAGTGCTATTTTAATATTTAATTATGTTTTTAATTGCCAGATCCCAAATCCTCTTTCCCTGCTTTATTCAATTTCAAAGTT
Organism: Dolichotis patagonum; assembly: GCA_004027295.1. NCBI lineage: Eukaryota > Metazoa > Chordata > Mammalia > Rodentia > Caviidae > Dolichotis > Dolichotis patagonum. The sequence goes on along the minus strand of PVJX010000261.1, from coordinate 124,065 downwards.
AACTGTTTGATTTGAAAATTAATGTTGGAGGCTCTATCTTCTGATTTAAGTAAATTGAAACCAAAATGTATTTAATTCACAGACTTGATCGTTCAGATTAAAAACCGTATTTCCATGGAGGAATTTTCACTGCTATTTCTATGCCCTGTGCTCTCCAGATTCTGTTGAAAAACTCAGCAAGAAATTGAAGATTGTTTTCAGAGACAAATGTTGTGGATACTCACTCACCATAAGTCTTGAAAGAAAAAGGACACTTTTTTTTTTTTTTTTGCAAACCGACATTTAGGGCCAAATTGCATCTATTACAGAACTTTTAAGAAGCACTGAATGAATTCACCAGCATTAGAATTTTTTTTCGTTAGTAAAATCCAGTTATGTGAAATTCAAACTTGTGTTAATGGGAACAACTGCAGTTAGAATGTTTGTTTTTATGTAAAAATGAAAATAAAACCTCTACTGACCACAATCAAATTCAGGTGAACAAAAGGAATTATACAGAATTGAATGGAATTTTTAAAAGTTTCATTTTTACCTCCTGGGGATTATTCTCTAAGGTGTTTCCAAGATGTTAATACTTTAGGTAACATCTGTCCTCGAAAATATTTTAGGCTTTGTAACAGTAGTTACTGTCACCACATACCACAGAAAAGAAGGATCATCAGCCAGCCTGGCTCTGGGTATAATCATAATATAAAATAGATTTTAAGTTTAATAAAGGTAAATTACGTGTCGAAAGGTAAAGCAACCTATAATTAATAGCAACTTGGCTTGTGATAGCCAAAACACATCAAAGCAGTCTTTTTCTGATTGACTAATACACAGGCTCTGGGCAATGTGTTCCTCCCCACCCTCCACCTCCCTCACCTAAAAGTTGGGATCTTTCAAGTTTAATGGTAAAAGATGTCCATTGAAAGGGTTTTTTTTTTCTTTTCATTCAATATCTGCTTGTTAAATTTCAGATTTCATAGGTCACAGTGATTATTCTAACGGAGATTTAAGCACAAGAGTATGCCTGGGTGAAAGCAAGAACTTTACACCTTTCTCTTGCAGTATGTGCAAAGGCACCAAGGCCTTTATTATCAGAAATGAAGCAAATACATATTTTCTTCAAGGGGGGGGAATTTTGTTTGCAAATGAAGATGATCCTGCTGCATTTTGCGTGTGTGACTCCTCAGGTCAAACAGAGAAATGGTGCAAATAGATTTAAGACATTAAGAAGAAATGTTTATTCCTCCCTAAAATTCCCTCCTGTTACATTACCAAGGTGGTACAGCTCTATAGCATGGATTATTCCTACTGGTCTTTAAATCACTTTAGAAAAGTACACAATAAAATAAAATAGCCCAAAAACAAAAAGAAAATTCTATACCTGTTCTAGAAAGCAATAAAAAATGTTTAGAATAGTCTTTGCCTCTTTTTCAAACACTTTCTAAAGAAGATTAGAGAGCCAAGCTAGGAAGAATTTATTACAGTCATCTTCTCAAAATTGGAAGTCACGCAGAAGCTGGTTCTTTCATTGTCATTCTGGTTGTGGTCCCGCTGTTGTTTTGACAGTGAAATCTCACTGTAGCTCATCAGCCCATAGAGAATCGCATTTGCCGAGAGAGTGTCCTTATTACCTTTCAAAGGCAATGATTTGATAATGAGTTATGCTGGGAGCAGTGGCTGGGGAGGAGTTTCTCTGCTTGCACAGATTCCCATTTTTAGAAGCTCTGTGACTCAGGCTTTGCAACAGACTTTCAAGGGAAGAGCACAGACCCCGGGTCCCTACTGCTTCCTTGCAAATCTTTTGCTTCCAATGCCCCAAGTTACTTGTCTGCTACCGCTGATCCACCAAACTAACAAGAAACATTTCCCCTAATTTCTCTCTGTCAGCTCATGCTAATTTATTTTTTAACTTTCTGTGTAGTCTTTGTTTAAAAGCTTTGGTTTCGTTTTCTGTGTTTTGGTTTTGTTCTTGCTGTTTTGGTAACACTCCATATAGACAGAAGGAAGGTAAAGTCACGTGTGTATTGAAATTGCCTACATAATCTCCTGTAGAATCATCTTTGTAAGCAACGACAGACCTGCCTGTTTTTTTTGTTTTTCTCAAAAGCCATTTTCTTCCAGGTGATAATCTCTACACATGTCAGAATAATACCTTCCTGAACTTCAAATAGTATTGAGAGAAAAGCTTCATTTTCTGTGCATCGACACCAGCAAAGGATTATTGTAATCCCCATTTTAAAGGTGAACCATTTGAGGTTTAAGTAACTCCACCAATGCCAGGGAGGGTGTCAGACAGGAAGCCAGAGTGAAATTCACAGTTGATGATTTCAATCTCGGACTAACTTCTCCATCTTTCAGCGTGTGAGTTTGTTTTCCAGTTTTCTAACCTGTAAAAACTAAGTTATTTGGTATGACTTCTACCAGTCAAAGTGGAACCAAACTCAAAATGTTAGGTCATTTCCTGACCCAGTTTTAACGCTCCCAGAGTCACTGAAATGGTTAAAAAGGTTCTTTTCCAGTTTACACTTTAGTTTTCTTAATAATCAGAAAAACAGCTTTTGTTAGACTTATGCAAGGGCCAAATATACCATTGCCAAATGTTCTATCAGGGGAAGAAGTGCTGAGTAAATAGCTTTATTTCCTCTGTTGTTTAATTAAATGTACGGATAATGATATACATTACCGTCACCCCTTTAAGGTAATATACGTGGTTTAGAATACACTTAAAGTTTTTCATAAGTGATGACTACGGAATTTCCAGACTCAGCACACAGCACATCATCAAGACCTCAAGGTCTCCACACTGAAGTCTCACGCAGCAGACAAGAAATGCTCATTTTTAGAAACCAGCTTTGTTTGCTATACACTGTAATAATAAAACCATTTATAAGCCTGCACATAAAATGTGATTTTCTTTTTCATAATGAGAAAAAAATGCATGGAACTGAAAGAGTTGAAGAATGAGCTAAAGCTTTTCATTAAAAAAAAAATAATAATAGCTCTGAATTTTTATAGGAAAATGGTCTGGGATTTCGGATTTTAGTTTAAGAAGTTTCCAGATCATGAAATGGCTTCTTAAACAGAAGACAAATAATAATGAAAAAAGTAAAATTAAGCTCTTTCTGGAAAAAAATTAATTTTATTTCAAATCCACATTGAAAATTCAGATTAGAATTTTGTGAATAAATAAAAGCTTTCTCTCCTATGTGATTCTTGAAATGTTTCATAGATTCTCATTTATAACTTTTATGGCTTGTGATATTCTGAATAATTTTCCCTTCAGTCTAAAACTTTCCATAGTTAATCTCAGGCCAATAGTAACTTCTGTATTTTAAAAAATATTTAAGAAAGAAATTAATAGAACTATTTTTGTGATTCATAAAGGGGAAATTAACATATCCTCTTACACTAAAAATATTACCCAAATAATTTTAAAATGCATGCTGAGAAAGTCAAATTTTTCTAAGGTTTTAATTCAATAGAGAATTATTGTTCTTTGAAACATAAAGCATAACAGAGATACATTTAAATGCTAGAAATACTTTTAATATATGTTATGTAGAATGTCTATGAGTCTCTAATCTGTTGATCTTAGAAACATATACTTAAACTCTTTACATTCCATAATTCCACAGCTTCATCGCAGAGCGTGGTATGAATCTAGCAAACAGTATTTCCTCCAGGTAACGGAATTGGAGAAAATTTCAATTGATTTTCAGCAACTTGATTTTCTCTGATTAAAAACAAAAACCTTAAATTTGAAACAATAAACACTCAGGCCAATTTTACATCTCTCATCTTAAATGAACAGTATGCAAATGAAAGTTGAAAAAATTCTCTAGTAATTCAGGCACATGTAATATTCTTAATATTATTGTAGGACAGCTAAATAAAAGACAGAAGGTAATAGTTGCTAATGTATTTGAGATTCAAATACATCTCTTACTTGTTATTTTCATATTCGCATTTTATGCAAAGCTTGTCTGAAACAATACTTATGTGCTATTGAAATAAAGCTCAATTAAGCACCTTAATAACTACATAGAAATAAAGCAGAAAAAAATGATCAGTAATTAAAATGAATATTCCAAAGGGGAATATTGTTCAGAAGAAAGTCCCAAAACACCTAAAAATACCAAGCAGTTTTCCTAACTACGAGTACCATTTGTTAGTAGGTGGAGGTACAATTTTTTTTACCTGTCTTTAATTGCATTATAAACCTGGTATGTCATGAAAAATTTAGAAGAAACAATCACTACACAATCCTCCTTTTGTGATTTCTGTCCTCCCATGTCTTCAATGCTCAAAGTCAAAATTTAGCAACTTATCTGAAAGAGTCGAGCTGAAGTCAGATGTATGACTTCAAATATTAAAACACTCCATGGGAATGCATATATTGCAAAACAATACAACAGTATTCACCATTCCAGCAATGTAACAAATAATTTAGTTTTTATAAAAACAGCATTTTAAATATCTAATATTTGTGGCAAAAATTCTCCATTTGAAAGCAGTGAAAAACCAGAGATCATTTCCTTTGTCTTTGTTGTAAAACCATTTAAAGTTAAAATAAAATGCCAATCTCTTGACTTGTTTAGTCATTTATCCAAAATATCTTCTAAACAAGACAGTTTAAGATTTACTTCATATGACCATTACTTTATATTTAATCTTACTCTCAGCTATTGACTATTTTTTATTAGACATTACCAATGTAGTGCTAGCTCCTTTTAACCATAAGACTTTACTAGTTTGAAGAGTCCCTCAGTTTGTTCCAGGGAACTTTTCCTTTGACTTGTCTTAGTCATTTACCCCAAACCTTCACCTTTTTCTTGCATGAATATATTCTTAGCCATTCCCCTCCTAATCTTGTGGTCCTCTTATTTTTGTACTTTGGAACTTCTGTAAAGGAGTTAAGTATTAAATAACAGAGAATGATTGCCAAGATGTTCATGGGTACCAACTTGGAATTCCTTGCCTCAAATATTTAGTGAATACCTAATATATAAACTATTTGGCAATTTCTGTTCATGCTTCTGGCCCCACACCTAGTCAATAAACAAACTCACAGCGATCTACAGATGGGAGAAATTCAGATGTATACACTGAGCTTTATATAAGAATGACCAGTCCTCTGGCCCTCTGTCCAGAGCATTAATGCTCTGTAGGACCGATCTCAGTTAACCCTTGGCAACAACCAAAGATGGGGCTGTTTTCCCTGCGCTTTCTCTTCTCCATCTCTTAAGCCATCTGTCAGCAAACTCTACCTGTTCAATTTTCACCATGTGTGCAGCAGATGCCTGCAGCCTGCACCCCTGTGGCTACCTTCCCCGCCCGTCCTCGGCACGCTCTCTCCTACAATTCTGCAGAAGCTGTCTAGGGGGCCCCCTGCTCCTGTTTCCCCCTTCACTCCTCAACGTGGTGTCCACACTGATCTTGTCAAAACTCAGGTCCCATTGTGTCACTTACTTGCTTTCTGCCCACTGTCCGTTTCCCTCAGAATAAAAGCCATTATTTCTTTGACTTCTTAGATTCTGCATCCTCCTCCCTCTCTCTCCAGTCCAAATGGGTGCCCACACTCTCCCGGGAGCCTAACACAGCCTGTGGCTGACTTTCCACCTCTTTTTCTCTACAGGTCTTCCCTCATGTGTCCCTGCACACTGACGCCTGTCCTGGACCCATCTCAGAGGGTGCTGTTCCCCCTGGCTGATTGGGACTGGTATTGCCAGCCTTAGAGGGTGTTTTTTTCTCCACCACACTTCAGCTTCTCTAACACCCTGTTCAATTTGCTATGAGGTTTAGCATCTTCTCTACATTCTGCTTGTCCAAATGAGATGCAAGCTCTATAAAAGCAGAGATTTTTGTTGTTGCTGTTTTCTATTGCATTTTATAGACAAGCAAATTACCTGGCATGTGGAAAAAAATAAGTGTTCCTTGAATGAATGAATGAATGAATGAATGAAGACATAAGCAGCAGGACCAGCAGAGCCAGGCAGGGTTCTAACCGTGCAGAATATAAGGGCTTTCATCGAAAGGCATGAAGCACATATTGGAGGGGATGAAATAAGCAAAGGGATCCAGGACCATCTTATAATTGTTTGTAATTTAAGTGCAACTTGAGAATTAGGTTTATCAGCAAACAACGCCATGTCTTACTAGCCAGGTGACCATGAAGCTCCATTATTCCTCTAGACTTCCTGCTCCTCTGGACTTCCTGCTCCTCTATACTTTCTGCTCCTCTGGACTTCCTGCTCCTGTGCACTTCCTGCTCCTGTGGACTTCCTGCTCCTCTAGACTTCCACTCCTCTGGACTTCCTGCTCCTGTGGACTTCCTGCTCCTCTATACTTCCTGCTCCTCTGGACTTCCTGCTCCTGTGGACTTCCTGCTCCTGTGGACTTCCTGCTCCTCTAGACTTCCTGCTCCTGTGGACTTCCTGCTCCTCTATACTTCCTGCTCCTCTGGACTTCCTGCTCCTCTGGACTTCCTGCTCTGTACCTCCTGCTTCCTGTTCACAAAATGGAGAGAGCGAAAGGCAGCAGATGAAGTTACAAGTGTCGCCTAAAGCATTGCCCTGCACACAGCAAGCACCTGGCGTGTTCCCTCTTGCTACCTTATTTTAGTTGTTACCATTGTTTTAGGCTGAACATTGCACAAAAGCCTACGTGATCGCTCATCCGCTGAACTCTCATTCCCATTTCTTCTCTCTTCTCCTGCATGCTTGGTTCCAAACACTGGGCCTCTTCGCTTTCTGTTAAACAGTGCAGTTCCAGCTAGAGGCTGCTCTCCCAAGGGGAAAAACAAAACAAAACCAAACACCGTTGCTGCACTTCTCGTGGCTTCTGGGAATAACCCAAACTACAGAAGCTTGTGTTTCCTTTATAGTCACTCTTTTATCAGTTTCGTTTTGTGACTTCTTCTTTCTTATTTGGCATTGCTTAGTTTTCCTCTTTTTTTCAACTGTCTGGCCTCAGCAATATAAAATACAAGACAACAACGACTTTGTCTCTCTCCTCTACTAAGGATTCTTATACATAACTTAGTGCCTGGAACATTCATTATAGGTACCCAGAAAGTATCCATGAAATAAATGGATGGATGGAAGACTAAAATCTAAAATGCCTGGTTCAGAGTACATCATTCAGACATAACAGTACATCAAAATACGCCTGATGGCTAGTTGTCTATAAGGTAGAAATGAGGTCTCTAATAAAGGGATAACCTACCAGCAAAAACTCACATTTTGTTCTGGTTCAGGTAAAATTATTGCATTGACTCTCCAACACAGCCCTTAAGTTCCCTATAGCATTAAAATGTGGCATTCCACAATGGTACAATTGCACATCATTTCAAGGTTTGGTTCCAATCTGTCTTGAAGGGTATTATTTTGGTACATGACCCACTTTCATGAGGCTCTTTTCTCTAATGTAGCCAGCATATCATTTGACCCCCTAATTACTGAAGAGAATCAGAATCCTGATCCTTTTGAAGTGCCTACAGGTAATGTGAATCATTAGAAGCATATGTCATAAAAACTGAAGACATTTTTCAAATCACTTAAATTATAATAATTAATTTAATATGCTTCATATGTTTAAAGTATATTTAGTTCCAAGCCATATGCTTTCTTACATGAAATGGAGCTGCAGATTTTTCTATTGCTTTTAAAATACAGTATCCAAGCCAGAATGTGTTCAGCACATCAAGAGTTAACATGCACTACACTAGAGAAACATGGCCTGGTATCTGTCCTAAGTATTAAGGATACAAAAAGAATTTTAAAACTTATCTTTAGAAAATGACCCACTTTGAGTAATGCCATTTTCTAAGTCAGTTCCCCCTACACTGGTGAATGCTTATGGAATCTTGACTTTTCTGTTCAAAGACTTGGGAGAACCAACCATGCTAAGAATACTGGTGTCACTGCCTAAGATATGTTACTGTCCCAGGCTCTTAGCTATACTGCAGACAGCCCCCCCCACTAAAGAATCTGGTTTTTAAAGTATTTTAGGAATTCAGCTGTGTATTTTGTCTTTAGATTTTTCTAGTTTCTCTTCATTTGTTTTACTTTCCAGAGATGTGTTAGCTATTATAAAACATGTATCCAGGGCCTGTCTTGTTTGTTTTCACCTACTTTCATTAACTATGTAAAATACAAATCACACAGATTTGAGTCCAATGTGCTACTTTGATCATTTTCCTCGTTATGTACTTTCCTTAGTTTGTTTCTCAGCTGTTAGCATCACAAGGCCGGGTAACAGTTAAGACATTGCTTCTGCAGCTTAATGATGAATTCAATATAAGAGAAAAGGGTTGACAATTCACACAGTGCCAAATGAAAGACTTTATGACGAAAACGTACCTTAAAGTGGAAATATTCATCAACCGGCATTGAATTCTCATCTTAGACTCAAAATGTTTTTGGTTTTTTTTTTTGGTTTTTTTTTCCCTTTTGAGACAGTTTTTAATCTGTGGCTTACCCAGCAACCACTGAGAAGTAGATTCATTTTACTTGGTTTTCCCTACTGCTTTCAGCAATTGTGGGGCGGCTGAGTTGAGGACAGGGAAAAATGAGGAAAGACACTATGAGATGGCAGTCACGACTGCAGGTGTCATGAACTGTTTGGGGTACACGGTGCCGGCACTCTGATTTTCATGAATTTATGCTCAGGGAATAACGACCTCCTTTTCGGAGGCAGCTTTTGTTAGACATGGGATTTTTTTCTTTTTAACCTTGACTCAGGCCTTCCAATTATTCTCTAGCTAAAGGGAAGAAAAAAACAAAAACCACTTCATTTTAATTTTCATCCTTAGGTTACGTCACTGATGCAAAAAACTGTTCCTCATCTACTATCAAATAATTGTGGTAAAAAATTATAAATCATCTTGATATTAGTCTTGAGAGACTGGTAATTAGAACTCTCCACCAACTACATAGCTACATTTTAAAAGTTCTTATTCTACATGTTTAGACATATATATGTATGATTAATGCATTTATACATACAGAAAGAGAGAGAGAAAGGGAGAGAGAGAGAGACAGAGAAAAATAGTTTTACCATATGTGTAAATCCTAGAGAATCTAGTTGACAACATATGATATTCCCTATTTGATGTTTGTAACCTCAAATTACTACAGAAAGAGTGATTTCCAGGCCATTGCATTACTCTGCTAACCAGCTGCGTGGACAGTCCTAGCTATCTGCTTCTGGACTTGCTTTAGCTAATGTCCACTGGAACATGAGAAGAAACATAAATAATTTTTCTTTTTGCAAAGACTACTTCATTACCAGCCAGCTGTAACATTAATGACCAACAGCTGTAAGTATGCCTCAGCCAAAAGCAGAGAAGAGTTAAAGCACAGTGAAGATTTAAAGATAGATGAATTGACAAGTATTGGATGAATTCATTACTGCCTGCAGTAATAGATGAGTTAAAGTATGCAGACAAAGTATTTATAGGAAGAACATTCCTGGTGTTACACATCTACTAGCATTAGGTACTTTAGTGTTAAGAATTGATCCTCAGTTCTTAATGTGCTATTTATGCTTGCAACCCTCATGCAATCAATAGTTTTTGCACATGCTATGCCAATTCTGTTAGATATGGGTAATGCATAGCTACGGTTTCATTGTGTTGCATGTACAACCTGAAAAAATTGCACTTCATATTGCCTTTGAATTGTCAAATATTTTTAGAAAAATAATTTATAATCATTTAATTCTTAAAGTGTTATTTACTAATTAGCTACACATTTTTCTTCTCGGAAAATAAACATTAAAACCATAGCTTAAAAGTTCTGATTTTTGCCAAATTAATAATTTTATAATATCCCTCAGGGTATTAAATGGATCTGTCAGAAATTTTTGAATATTACTCAACACTTTATGACACATTTAAAGTTTTGCTTTACATTGTTTCTAATTATTTTATACTGATTTTGTACTCATAATTTATGCTAATTGTTTGTTTAAAGCAATAGTGACTAAAATATCGAATAAGAAAAGCACTATTTCTAAGAAAAGCATTTTTAACTGTATGAAAATAATTTTCTCTTTACTTTTAAAAATGTGATCTATTCAAAGTTTCTCTAATTCGCTGGGTTAAAAAAAAACTGTTCATGCAAGCATGCAATATGTAAAATTATGCACTCTCTAAATTATTGCAAGTCAGTAAATATCATTGTTATTTTGTGCATAGCCCATTAAGGTTTGTACAATAAACAAATTGGGTGACAAATTTTCAAGTAATCTTTTGAAGTCAATTATGTAGGTGATAGCTGTAGGTATAAATTTTAACATTTGGGGGCCACCAGGAAGTGGGACAGAGAATTAGCAGGGAAAGAATTCCTTTCTAATCAATTCTTTTCTATTCCTAGAACAGAGAGGTGATGATTCAAATAAATCTTTTCTTGTAAAACCACAGTGCATTAACTTCTCCGAGACTTGTAGCCCTGGAGATTTAAGTTTCATTAAAGCTTCAGCACCTGCTCCAACTTCTACAAGTTTCTGCTGGCCTTGTGATTCCGGGGCCCTTGTGCAGCCAGCCTTTCTGCCAGTGGAGACCCCCTGGGGGACGCTGGTCTGCTGTCCATGATGCTGTGTTCCCATTCTGCAGTGCAGAGAAACAAGGTAAACACAGTCATCTCAGGGGGAGAAGGGGGAGCCAAAGGCACGGCTGCCTCTCTCTGCATCTGTGGCAGGAGCTTGACTGTTCCCTAGAGCTAGCTACCCCCGGCAGAAAGCGGCATCACCCTCCTCTTCTGTGCAATTGCGTGGGTCCTTTAACCAGAAACTTTTTGCTTTTCACTTAGTTTCTGGTAACCAAATCTTGTAATAAAATCAGTGAAAGAGACACACTGGACATACAGCAGTCGACAAGAAATTCATATCCATTCACCTCTTCCCCAAGCTTCTTGTCTATTTAACCTATAGTAGCAAAGCTCATAGTATCCTACTTGTTCCTGCTGTTTAAAAAGAAGTTTACAACTCATATTGCAAAATATTCTGGTAAAACCTCTGGCAAATGCATATAGTAAATCAGGCCTGCCTTTGCTGAGGGTTTAATTTGCATGCCTGCTTCCCTGGAAGCATTCCGGAGTCTTCTAAGAAAGCATTCCAGTATGTGCCTCTGGAAGAGTCCATTTGGTAGAAGGCTGTTGAGATCACTGAACTTTTCTTATTTAAGGCCAGACATTTCCCCTTCAGGCTTGGGGTTCTCCATAAGAACCTAGCAATGATTCTGGAAAGTTGGGGGGAATAGAGGCAAAGTGAAATCAAGAGAATGAAAGTGTATTGAGCGACAAAAACCTAGACGTGCTGAGTAAGCAGCAGTCACATAATGCATGTCTTGGAACAAGGTGTGCTTCTTGCTCTACGCTTCAGGAAATGAGAAGAGAGAGGGCGTATATCAGACGACGGACTTGATTAGGTTAGCAGTTCAATTAAAATTGTTAAATGTTCCCTCTGATTTATACCAGTTTGTCGTTTATTTTGCTCCAGAGACACCAGCCGTGAGTTTTCTTTACCAAGGAAGAGCTAGGGATTTTAAGAGCATTCGATTTTATTTTGAATGGGGCATTTTTATATTTCACGAGTGGGCAAACAAAGCTTTCAAGTGTGCATGCGGACGGAGTCTAGCCCTCGGCTGTCCAAGGCAGCCAGCCATGCCTCTGGAAAAAAAACAAATCACGACATCCATTCTGTCTCCGAAATGCAAAATTACAGCTCTGAAATCACATGTAGGACCTTGTGCTAATGATGAAAGGCGCTGGAAGGCAATAATGAAAGGGGAGAGATTTTTAAGTGAGTCTTTCCCCCCAAAGACTTTGGTGGTGTCTATTCATTCCACAAGCATTCATTGAGTGTGTTGTCTATGCTGTGTGCCTGGGAAGAGACAATTACACCATAGGTCATCCCTTCAGGAATCCCACAGTCTAGTGGGAAGACAGATATGTGATAGATGATTGTGAAACCATGTGGGGAGTACATGACAGAGACAGCTGAGGAGTTAAATTCCTCTCCCCACCACCTCTCCTCTGATGGGGTCAAGGTCTAGGGGAAAAAACATGCAACCACTGAACTGAGTCTTTAGGAGACAAGTTAGCCAAATAAATGGGTTTGGGATTTGGGTGGCAAAGAAGAGAGGAGTATGAGCATGAATGGAGGGGGTAGGAAAGAATCACGCATTGTTCCTGGCAGCCAAGGTGTCGAGGGAGAGAAAGGAGTGGCGGAGGGTGATGTTTAAGACGTGAGCAAGCACGAACTGGGCAGTGCAGGCTTTTGAATGATTATTAAAGAGCCTGAGTTTATTTATTACAAAGTCAGTTTTCAGGCTTTACTGTTTTCTGTCCTAGCTCTATATCTCCTGAACTACGTTCTTTAAAGTTTTTTTTTTTACTTCAATCAATTTATTTTTGAAGGAAGCTTTCTCTGTCAGTCTTAGAAGCATGGTTTAATGGGGATTAACTGGAAAATTATTAGATGACAAGCAGAGAGGAGGGGGAGTGTTGGGGTAGAGCAGGGTGACAGCCAGGGTGTGAGGTGGCTGAGCTCTCCAGGGGGTGACAGGACCCAGCCCCATGATGTACCTCACATCACATGGGGGTCCGGATCTGGCAGGAAAAGGGGTCCTGACCACACAAGTCTCAGGAAAAGTATTTTCAAGAGACAAGCAGGTCCCGTTTCAGACCAAAGCAAAAATATTTGGCTGGCGCTGGGAGGAGAGGGAGAGATGTTTAAAATGAAGTCCTAGTGTGCATGGTCTATACAATCACAGTGACTTCATGACCAAGGCATTTGTTAAATTGGACATCAGGTTCAAAGTCTTATTCCAGGAAGAGCTTCAAAACTATTGCTAGAGCTGCTGTTACACTGAACATGATTCACCCGTGAGGTTCACCCTATTTTCACAATCACTTAACAAAATTTCAGTGCAGTGCCTTCATATATATAGAAAAATACTTGGGATATAAATTATTCTTGAGCTACCTACAGAACGCTTAAAACATTCCATGTACATTATTTCATTTTTTTTTCTTTGTGCCCAATCGCTTCAGATTGTATTATCTTTGAAAGATCACGATCATGGAGACCATCTCCAGGACAAATAACTTAGTCTAATACACAAAAACACAGAGGAGACTCTTCTTTTGGCCAATATTCTATACACCCATGCTAGCCTGGTGACAGTTTTTAATTGATTGTCACCCCCTTTTGACACCACTGCAACACCATTGCCATTTCACCTCTGGGAAAATATACATTTTTTGCTGCTTGCATGGCTTTCTATAAAAGTCCCACCCAAGACCAGTTCTCATATTACTTACGTATATGAAAGGAATGTTTTCTGTCACTCTGAAATACAGTGAAGCCCTCAAATATTTTTCCATAAGTCAGACTCTGAGGACTTCTTAATGAGAACAAACTACTGGAGCAAAAAATATATAGATAGGCAGACACCATGACAGTTAGTGTTGGCTGATCCAAAAGGAAATTCTGGGGTTCTATGAGATGAAAAATAGGAAGATGGGTTCCCCAGGTGTCCCTCTCCTCACACCCTACATTGCCGTCTCCCTCCGCCATGATTACCCCATTAAATGATTACATGGTCAAAGGGGAAGACTGAGCTTTTTCTCAGAACCCCAAGAAGCGATGCCATTGATTCCATAGCTGATGGACCTGCTGTCCACTACCTGCCTGGGGGCCATGAGGGAGGACAGATGGAGGAATTGAACTGCAGTGTGCACAGCTCTCCTGGGTCTCAGTAGATGGAGAGCTTGAGATTTCCAGAAATCATTACTTTTCTGCAGATTTCTTACTGCTCTCAGAAGTCACCCGTAAGAAAACAGCCAAATCACTGCCTTTGTTCCTCCTCCCTTCTTTTCAAACTACTGACCCCAAATACTTTAAAGTCTCCCTAGGATTTTCCAAGAGGAAAAGGAATCTAATCAATGAATTCGCACTGGAATGATTGTGACTAACATGATTTTACTCTCTCTTGTGTATATTCAAGGTGTCATTTGAAACAAAAGGATAAATCATGAATAATGAACTTTTAGAAAGATTGTCTTGAAAGGATAATTCCAGAATCTTCACACAGTTCTTCGTCTATTCAAGTGGCTAATCTTACTAGCAATATTAGTTTAGGTTTTTCTTCCCTGTTGCTAATTAATTTATGTGGAAAGTAAATGCACTTTTTTCCTCCTAGCTACATTATGAGAGCAGTTATGCCAGACAGTAAGCAAATGGTAGCTTTTCACTTCTGTCTCACTGATCTTCAGTGTGGTTTTGTTGCTGTTGTTTATTTGTTTGGGTTTTTCAATCTTTATTTTTTAGCGGTAGACAGTTCCAGCAAGTAACAAACACATTCCTTGTGTGAGGTTGGTACATGTATCTTCCTCCTTCCTCTCTCTCTATCTTGGTCTCTTTCACATGTGAGAAAGTTCTAGCTCCTTACTTCCTATTACCTAACTTTAAGTTTGCTCTTTATATTTTGGGCTTCTCATAGAAAAGAAATCACATGATATTTAAGGTGGTAGGTCTCATTTAATTCACTTAACCGTATAGTTTTCCTATAAATGATTTTCCTATAAATGATTCAAGGTTATCTCTTATGGCAGAATAGTTCTCCACTGCGTGTAAATATCACACTTATTTATCCATTCAGGTGTGGACAGACACATAGGCAACTTCTAAGATTTAAGTTGTGACTTAACTGAGTTGTGCTGCTATAAATATGAGTACACCTGGGTCACTGAAATACAATGTCTTTACCTCTTTTTGGAAGATCCCTAGAACTGGAACATCTAGGTCAAATGGAATTTTTAGGTTTAGCTTTTGAGGTGTCTCCATACTGATTTCCATAGTGATTGTACCAGTTTACATTCCCACCAACAATTTAGAAGGGTCCCTTTTCCCATTCAGCCTCATCAGCATGTGTTATTACTTGGCTTCTTGATGACAGTCATTCTTTCTGGGGGAAGATGGAATCTGAGTGTTGTTTTAACCTGCATTTCTCTAATAGCCAGTGAGATTGAACATTTCTTTATGTATTCACTGACCATGTTTTCGTTTTCTTAAATGCAAATCCTCTAATTTCCTTCTTGAAATCTAACCCCGCCTTACTTCCTTAGGCAATAAAAAGAAAATAAAAGACAGAAAAGAGATAAGAAAAATTCTCATCTAGGCTCTTTGAAAAATTATACAGCAAAAAACATTTTCTTTACTCCTAATATTAAAAATGTGAATATTTGTTCCTCATTTCAAAAGTACTTGCTGGTACTGAATATGAAAGTCTTATGGGACAGGAAAGCCATATTTTTGTGAGAAAGAACACAGAACAAGGAGTGGTTTCTTATTCATTTGAAATCTAAGGGAAATTATGTGTGTCTATAATCTGTGTTCGCTAAACAGTAACTACACTATTTTTTAAAAAAAGAAGAAGAAGAAAGAGTAGAAATGGCATCTCTCTTTGGCTTAGGCATCAGCTATGTGCTACAAGAATATAAAAATATGTACCAAAATAAATCTTCCAAAAGACAATAAATAAAAACTATCAAGTATCTCATCTTTCATAGTAGAACTGAAGAAGTATGTGGTGGGACTTTACCTCCCTAAGCAACGGCTTCATTGCCAGCCTACTGTGTTCATCCATTAGGGAAATACACGATGGGTGAAAAGATGGGGCCCCAGCACCAGATTTCACACAGGAAGGGGAGAAGGTGCCAAACAGTTCAGCCAAATCATAACTCCTGGGAGTAGGTCTCCAAAACCTGCATTGTGATAAGTGTCTCTAGCTGTTTTTTATGGCTGTGTCTCATTCCAATACAGCCCTCAAATCTACCACTTAGAGCTGTGCTACCCACTGGTCTAAACCACCATGCCTCTTCCTGGATGATTGCCATGGTCTCTGGACTTGTGCTCTTGGCCTCTTTTACTTAGTTATCAAAACAGGAGTCAGAGTAAGCTTCACCCACTGAAAATCAGACGCCATCACGCTGCCAGCCCACATGTGCCAGGCCCTTCCAGCTTGCTCAGGGTGACACCGTAAAATCCACCCGAGGTCTTCAAGGGGCTTTGCCCGCATGGCCCCTCCTCAGCTCTCTGACTGCATCTCCTCTTTGCTTCCTCACTTGTCAGAGCCACACAGCCAGATCCCTCGGCGCCTTCTGCTGCTCCTGTCCAGAGCCTCTGCGTGGGTCCCTCCCGCCACTGGAAGCCATCCTGTTCACTAGAACTTTCTGCAGTGATAAAGACAGGCCACTGTGTGGTGTCCAGAACAGGACTCACATGAAGCTGGCGCCTGTGGAATGGACAGGGCTTGTCCAGAGTCACTGTTCCCAAGACTGCACTGTTCTTTCCACTCCTTTCTTTGAATCTTTAGTGCCACGGTACCTAAAATTTCAACTCTGCCATCCCACCATTTCCCCCTTTCCTTGCTTTCTTCTTCCTTTGCATTTGTCACTATCCACTGTGCTACCTGTGTGTCACCCACTTGTTGCCTGTTTGCCCCTCTAACACGCACACGCCATGAAGGCAAGGAACTTTGCTGTCGCTATTGTGAATTGTGCAGTGTTTTCAGTCACTGACACATCCCCAAGAACTTAAACAATGTCTGACATGCAGTATGTAAGTTCTCAATAATATTTGGTAACTGAATGAGTAAGTGACTATGAAGTAACAACCTTCTAAATCAGCGACTGTGGCATTTGAGCTCGTGGTGGAACTCACCTCGGTGAGAGTGTTGGGAAGTGCGAATGGTTCGACGCCTCAAAAATTTCCTATGCTTCTAGGTTCTGAAATACTCAAGCCCCAAAGAGGAGCTGTTGTTATGCCAAGCACTGCTATTCTCAGTCCTAGTTATTGCAGAGCCTTGGTGGAAATTTCTCTCTTGCTGGAATTTTTTTTTCCTTCCTTCTTTTCTTTCCTTCCTTCCTTTTTTCTTTCTCTTTCTCCACCTGTTTCTCAGGTAATATAATTCTCAAGTTGTATTAAAAAGAAAAACCCCAACACTAAAACAAAGAAATATTTAAACACAAAATTACTCCGTGATAATTGATTGGCTTAAACTATCAAGCTTACTTCCTTAGCTGTAACCACCTGGAAATTCTTATCTAATACGTTCATGCCCTTTATGTTAAGCCACATAAGAAGATAGAAATCTAGTTGACAAAAGCAAACTTCTCTTAGAAAAGCACAGAGGATTTTATTATATCCAGGAAAATCCATGACTAACTCCCAAAAAGTAAATAACTTATGAGTAACATAGGAAATAATGTATAAGCAAAGTATAAAATAACATATAAATAAAAATCCCTGAATAAATTCTTTGACATTCATCTTGGCCCTCAAAGGATGCTTCTAAAACGAACAGGAGAAAGGCAACGTTAACAAAATGTAAATTTCATCTAAGCCGCAAGTCATCTTGCTAAGGAACTGTTACAGAGTAGACCTGAATACAATTTTATTTCAATGAATATTGAGTGGCACCATTTTTCTGGTTGGTCTTGGGAGAAGATGTTCAAAACTGTACTAAACGTGCCTGTGACTCTAATGGGATAGGAGAGGAGTTATTAGTCTGCGTTTTAACCACTCCCAGCCCACTCTGCCCCTACCCGGGAAATAATACAAAGCTTGACACACATCATCTAACCATTTCACCATGATTACCTGCAGGTTAAGCACTACCCTCTGAAACAGATGGTCAATTGCCAGTGTAATCGCAGGAATTGTTATCCTTCCTCTCATCCACTGAATATGCTTTTGATACTCCTCATGCCAGTAAATTGCTACAGATTCAAATAGTTCCCTGTGTATCACAGAGCAACAGAATAATTGAGGCTGCCAGACAGCCTGTCTTTTCCCATCCTTTTCCTTTGTATAGGAAAATTGTTCTACTTTCATACAATTAACGTCCAAGAACACAGCACAAGGGAATACCACGACAAGATCTTACAATCCCATCCAAATGAAAATCATAACAATATGGAAGGTAAAGGATTAGCAATAAATTTAGAATTCCTAGAGTAAATAATGTCTGTTTTCCTCGGTGTACTCTGTCATGAACCAGAATTATTTCTGTTAGCAAAAGGCAATCTTGTTTTTGTTGAAACTTTGTCACATGTGTGCACTGTCGATGATATCACTGTTATGGAGCTTTATGACCGACAGGGCTCTGAATCCTACCTTTGGGCTATTTGCCCCTACTTAGAGTAGAGAACGCTTGTCGATAAAAGGACATGTAATATCTACCTAGGCTTAAATTTCCTCATATCAAACAGGTATAATGATTCGGATTAAACAAAGGAACAAAACTGAATTCAAGTTCACCTTGACATTTACTGGTGATTCCATCTTCACGAATTCAAATTGCAATGTCTTTATCTTCCTACCTGAGATGGTTAAATTAGGTACTAAACATAGATCACGGATGTCATAGTTTATAGCTGGTGAACAAATTATGGCTGTGGTTATTACTATTAAATTATACAACTAGTATCACTTACAGTGTTTTGTTCTGATTGGCTTTATTCTGTTTTATTTTGCTTGGTTTTATTCTCTTTATAATAAAAATTAAAAAATAA
This sequence comes from Dolichotis patagonum, assembly GCA_004027295.1. Taxonomy (NCBI): domain Eukaryota; kingdom Metazoa; phylum Chordata; class Mammalia; order Rodentia; family Caviidae; genus Dolichotis; species Dolichotis patagonum. The sequence continues at coordinate 105,496 of PVJX010000261.1, read as the reverse complement.
ATTATACAACTAACATAGTTACAACTATAATATTTAAAAGAATGAATTCACAGGGGAAAAGAAATACCCATTAAAAAGCACAACAGCAATTTGTTGAAGTCTTTTTTACTGTTTCATATTTTTCTTAATTTTATTTAATAAATTTAACTTTATTTTTAATGAAAACAGTTGTTTCAGTTTTAATATTAAAAGTTCCTCCAAAGTTACTGGTATGTCCTCCTAAAAAAAGTAATAAAACTGTGTATTAGTTTACATAAAATATAAAAGTACTTTTCAACCATTTTATATTAAAGACAAACTGCTCTGTCAAAGTAATTTCTCCTTAATGGTTTTTTTAAATCCTTGTGAATCTGAAAGAAAACTAATTCTCATTTATCAAATAATGTAAGAACACTTTCATGAAGAACTGTTCTGATATTTTTATGTGAGTTTTCTTCTTTGAAACGGCAAGTTTCTCCTTAGGAAAACTGAACAAACTTCTTATCCTGAAAACTACAAAATTTGAATAGAAACACAGGCAAACCAGCCTTCCCAGTCTCCTTTTTGTCCCCAAATCATTGCAATTTAAACTTCTTTCAACTAACAACTCCTTTTTCACTGAAATGCCATGGGTTCACATGCATGGGGAAACTTCAACCAGGTTTAAAATCACTTCACTTTTCTACATTTAAGAATCAGAAGTGATCATTTTTACTGAGAAATCTCTCAAAGTACAATCATCCTAGAAAAAAATGACTAGCCAGATTCCGGTAAGCTTTCTTTTGTAATTTTCCCTATTAATTGGTTCACTTAAACACTTTCTCTGGAACCTGATTTATTTTTTATTTGTCTTCTCGGTACAGCGTTAGAGAGTGTCTCTGAGTGGAAAATAAGATTAGATAGAAGGAAGAAAGGAAGGAAAAGGAAAAGCGCAGGAAAAAGATGAAAACTTGTCCTTGTTCTAGATGTTGGTGACTGTCTCAGCCTCACAAGCCAGGATGGTGTAACTCAGAGAATAGGTGTAAATCTGCCAGAAAGCCAGGAAAAGTGAAGTCTCCTTCAGACACACAGCAAAACAGCAAACAGGGCTTCTTTATGTTGCAATCTCCTCAATTCCTGCATGAATATGAGGTAGCAGTATTCTTTTAAAAGACATATCTCATCCCAGCATCATTCTCTCTCCGCCTTTCAGTAAACTGTGAAGGTTTGTTTTGCCAATTTTTCACCCGTCCTACCACACTGACACCAAGTCAGCAAGCTCAACGTTCCCCAGGAGGTGGCAGGTCGCCCATTAAGCTCCCAGAAGGAGGTGTATTTTTCTTTCACCACCCTATCTATCATATCTTTCCTGGAGAGGGAAGTCTAAACGTCCCTAGTCACCTTGAGTCTTGAAGAAATGGACAGCCCTTTGCTAATCCCCTCCCCAGGATCCCCTGACTCCCAGTTGTACTTCAGCCGTCATTAATCCCACCACAACATGCTGCAGTCATTAAGGCAGTCACTTACCAGCCCTCTGGCTGATGAATCTACAGAAAGGAGGAGAAAGGAAAGTTGGCGGGGTTCCTGACAAAGAATAGCAGAAAGTGCGGAGACCAGGGAGCCGTTCCTCCTGTGTCAACCCGCAGCCCACAGGGCAAGGTGATTTCACCATTTTATGATCTACTGTACTTGGCATCTGTTCTGGCCCTGGAGACGGCATCTATTTTTGGGGATCGGTTGTGTATTCCCAGATTGCCATTTTTCCCTCTGCCTCGCTGTCTGTTAAATATGCTGCAGTATATTATCACTTCATTTTGCTTCAGTTATTTCCTCTGACAGTGGTGCGGGACAGTCTGGACTCCAAGTGACTTCCTCTCTCAGACTCAATCTGTCTAAATGTCACAAGGTGGGGGGAGGGGGAGGAGGACTCTAAAAACCCCCGCAATCTGACATTTCTGAGGAAATATTTGATAGATGTTGCATTTCTGAGGCTCGATTTGCTGCAGGCGGGGAGGGCACATTTAGGGTTGAAAATCCTATTTGGTTCATGTTTATCTCTTTCTGAAAAGTGACACCATTTTCTCACCAACCTCAAACCTAAAAGCAGAGGCTATGGAGGTATGAAGATTTCTTTGTAGTGGATATTTATTAGGAGTGATGCTCCCAAACTGTAAGCCCAGATTTGAGATATCTGCTAATAAAGGTGGGCATTTATAAAACATTATTAAACCTGTTCAATAGTTTGATAATACAATACTGAAAAAATTACTATTTCCTTTTTCTAGTCCTCTTCCCTTCTCTCCTGCTCCTTTCTGTCTCACTGCTTCCAGCTCTTTCTTCTCTTTCCTGACTCTTTCTCTCCCTCCCCAGCCAGAAGGACTTAAAAGGGCGAATCTCAGCAGAGGCCTTATTGAAGGTTTTACTGCTCGCCTTCTGGGATAACTGCTGGCACTGAATGTTTTCAGGCTATTTCAGACCATCCTAATTATAGGCTATCAGGAATAGAATTAGAGATGGCCTAACTAGGTCAACAGAATCCAGCGATAACGCACCACCGTGCGGTGGGCTCCCTGGCATGAACGAGGCCTTTTACCCTCAAGCGCTTCTGCCGTGACACCAGGGAAACCTGCTGAGCTGAGAAGCAGCCACCATTGGACCAATAATGCTGAGTAACGCTGCCCAGAGACAGGAAGCGTCTGTTGCACCACAGATTTCATAACCTTCCAACTCACAGTGGCCTTTCATTCCTCTGCCTGGCTCGGTAAGAAGGCAAATGCAGAATGACGGTGAGCCTGACTAGGGAAGAGGAGGAGTTCGCAATAACACTGGTGGCCGAGTGCAGGAGGAGGTGGTCAATACTCAAGAATGCATTTCACTATCCTCTTTCGGAGGCGTCCCTCCCTCCTCTTCAAAGTGGAGAAACTGAGGCACTCCCAACAAAAACAACCATCTGCCCAAGAGAAGGCCACCAATAAACAACAGAGCCAGGAGTCTTTTTTTTTCTTTCAAAGGTTTCTTTATTAGTAGAGTCTGTGCACTTTTTGTAACTCTAAACTGAATTCTTAAATCTTCTCTCTTTAGAGACTTGCTTTTGAGGATTGTCAGCCTTCAAAGCAGTTGCCCACTCATCTGGCTAGGATGTATGCAAAGCAGAAGGGAAAACCATTCCAGATTAAACAAAAGATCACTAATTTCATTCTCTATAGCCCATGGACAAAGACATCTGGTAATCTAATAAATACTTTCATTACCAACAAATAAAATGGTAGTCTCATAAACATTTTCATTTCACTTATTATCTTCTGAAATTATTTGCAACTTTTTGTTTTGTTTTAAGTTGTTTGCATTTCAGGACATTATCATCACTAAAACTGTTTGTTTTTTTTTTCCTAAGCATTGAAGGAGGAGGAGGATATATGGAAATATCAACTAAACTTCTGTACCACGTGTCACAACACCCAAGTCTATAATACAAACCATTTGCTTTCCTCATAATTTTTTTTTGTTTTGTTTTGTAATCTGTGGCCATCAGAATACACAGACTCTTTTGAGTTCAATTCATGGTAAATACGATCCTGATTTTTAATGTCACCTTCAAATGTATTTTTAAATTGATAGAATTTTTAAGGAAAGAGATCATATTTTTTTCAAATTTGGCAGAGTTCTGACCCAGAATCCAGGGTCTCTCCTTTTGATGTTGGGTTACTTTCCAGAAGAGCTGCCAGTTACCCCAGTACCTTCCTGGAAGCCACGGCGTTGTCTTGGCTTCCTGAGCCCCTGCTTCCTGAGAATTCATTACTCCTCCCCTGCTGCAGACTGTCTCTGTCTCTCCCTTCCACTGGCAAGGTGGAGGCTGAGGGTGGAGCTGGTCACTTGGCTCACTCCAAGCGTTGTTCCCCTACTTGCGAGGCCTCTTTCGTCAGAGGCCTTCCCTTTCTGCACGTGCGTGAGTTTCTGTTAGCTCAGGAACCACAGATCCCAGCATGGGTTCCCCACCCTTCTAGGCCATCCACCCCATCACCCCAACAGCTCTGTGTGCAGACGCATTGGTCCAGCCTGGCTCCTACATGAGGCGTTGGTTGAGTCAGTCTAATAATCCGCATTGTCTTTCCTTTACTCTGATTAAAGGCTGGCTTTGTGAATCCTCTTGAGAGGTAACTTCTAATATCATATGGTAATTTTCTAAATTAACTGAAAGAAAACTGCCCAAAGGAACAAAATACCCTAGAACCTCTGACCAAACAATTTCAGAGGCTAAGTGATAGATACAGGCCTCAGTGACTTTCATATAGAAAGACTCCACAGACCAAAAAAATTACTCTGGAATATTGAATTTCCCCTAAAAATATCGTGTGGTGTGGTGTGTTATATTAACAGCAGATCTGGGTTAACCATCGTGGATACTCAGTGTGTGCACATAAGCTCACAGGTACAATTTTACCCACCATAAATATACGGATACATACATGTTCTGCGGGTGTGTGAACACCTTGTATGTCCAGTACATCCAGTGTGTAACTGCTAAGGTCATTCTGTCTAGGAACAAAAGTGTGACTTTTCTCCAGGAAAATATATATATATGCCAAAATGTATATACACTTCAGAAAAAGAAAAATATTATGATGTTTTATGGATGGTGTCGCCCCTGGATGGGGAACCCTGGAGGATGTCCTATATCACAGAAAATCCACTACACTGCTGATCCTTAGAGGAGAAACTGAAAATGTGTGTGCAGCAATCTCTATGACCAAGGTTCCGCAAGCAGCAGCTCGCTGTACTAATAAATGTCTGGACGTGAATGACCACCACTATGAGTACCTCTTGCATTTGCAGAGGCCAAAGCTAACTTGTATGAATCTCATGATGTCTCAGTAAGTTAGTATTAAAATATTTATGCAGGTTTTCTTTTCCTGAAGTGTGTGTATATTTTTTGGTGGAATATATACATATATTTTTTTTCAGCGCATGTTGCTCTACGTTAAATCTGAAGTGGGAGTATATTTTTCCAAACTTGCTAGTAGAAACAATAAAGTTTACATAACTATTATTAAATAAAGACTCTTCTTCTGTATACCACACAGCCATGATCATTGTTTCTCAGGAGTCTGAAGCATCCGCAGGATGGAGGGTCACCAGCGTGTCCATGTGAACCCTTCATTTATCAATTTGCATGCTGAAGAGAAAAAACATAGGAATAAAAATTCACTTTTCTTGTATAATTCTAATATCGTTCCTGTGGTATGTATGTTTCATTCCCACCAATAACTGAATTGTCTAGAAAAGCTGTATTGCATTCATTAAATAACTTCTATCAAAGAAAAGAAAAAAAGAACTATGATTTCCTGTAAGATTCATAGAGGTGGATCCTCTAAGAAGAGAAAAAAAGAGCCTTGAAGTATTTGCCAAGAATTGAAATTTCTGTTGTATCTGGAGTTCAGGTGTCTTCTTGGTGAGTCTTATATGGGGGAAGAATTGGAGACAAAAATGGAAGTTTTTGTTGTTATTATTTTGCTTTGTTTTTTGGTATTGAGAACATTCCAGAACTTTCACACTGGGCTACATCTCTGGTCTCTTTTTAAACTTTAGTTTTTATTATTATTATTATTATTATTATTATTTTATTTGAGACAAGTTCTAAATCACCAGGTTGCCCTGGTTGGACTGAAATTTATGATCCTCTTGCCGCAGCCTCCCAGAGTGCTGAGGTCAAAGGTGTCACACACCACACGTCTGCAATTTTTCTGCTGTCCATTTTCAGAGGGAAATAGATTGAGACACTGAGCAGCCAGAATTATCCTAGGGAAGCTCAGTGCTCTATGCAGGGGCTGTCAGTGATTTCAGATCTTCCAGAAACCTCACTAAACACTCCTAGTTCAAATCAAACTCAGCCTCACCCAGCTCCTTGCTTGGCCACTATCTGCCACTTGTCCCCAGCACTGTGCTACAGCTGAAGATACAAGAACACACACTCTGCTTCCCCAGAGCTTCTAATCCAGTGAGAAACAAAAAGTTGAAAAAGTGAATAAACAACACATCGTGGTTAGAAGAGAGAATCTCAGAGAGTTGCTGCGGATGAATTGAATCCCTAGCCTTTAGAAGGAAGAGCTTTCTAAATGGTAAACCACACAGCTTTATGAATGCCTGGGATTGCGTGGAAGGGACCCTACCTCAGACCTGACCAAGAGGCGGCATCAGAAGAGCTCTGTGGTGTGGACACCGGGTGTGGGCAGAAGCCCAGGGGAAGAGAGACTTGATTGCAATCACCAGGCAGGGCACACAGCTTCGGCCAGCACCTCCAGCGGCTGGGTTTGTAGCTTTCAACCTTGAGGGCATTCTGGAAATTCTTAAATAAGGGAGACTCATGATCGGGTTTGTTTTGCGTTGTTTCCTCTGTGACCAAAAACAGTGCTACGAGGATTGCAGAGAACAGTTCTCAAGACAGAAGAGTTCTTTATGTGGGGAACACATTTATCTTCATCGCCATTGTTCAAAGAAGACCCAACCAGGAGGGGAAGACTCTCCAGGCCTTCGTGCTGGGTGTATTTATTAGCACAGGGAAAAGAGCGTCAGTGCGCATATTTAAACTCCCTCAGTGTAGGTGACTGCTCGGCCCCATCGATCACTTATTTTTGACTCTTTTTTGGCAACAAAGACCATGTCTGTTTCTTTCCAGTCTTGTGTGACTCAGGACTAATATTCCATTTCTCAGAATACCTGGGGAAACCCCACAGTCAAAAGACTTTTTTTCAGCCCAAGCAAACTTTTAATTTAAGCTTCTTTTCCAGTGAAAAAAAAATTTTGAACAGACCATTTTGTGAGCAGAGTACACAAAGTGACACCTTTTTATCTCCTTCTTTTCCTGTTTTAGGAAATGAAGGTGGGTGAATTTTACTTAAAACATCTTCAGGCCAGATATTTCCATGTTGGGTGGTGGACATGATGTATTTTAGTCTCTGTTTTATCATTTGCGGTCTAGGCAAACACTAGTCGCTAATATATATCAATATTTAAACTTCTTTTCATGCAAGTTTATTTTTTTCAAATTTGTACCTGGTTCTGAGGGTGGAACCTTCAGAATAATCATTCCCAAAATAAAACCAATGCTTTTATAGTTCCCTAAAAGCTTAGTGTCATTTTACATTTGCAAATTAATCCAGGAGGTGGGATTAAACTGCTACTCCTACAGAGTGCCCTTTACTTAGAATATCCCACCACTAGTTATGTTTATTCTTTTCACAGAAAGCATGATCTCTTCAGGTTTTTTTTTTAATCCCGTAAAGATTTTGTCAAAAGAAAGTATTTGGGAGGGGCCAAGGATTTCGCTCAGCAGCATAAGCGCCTGCCTGGCAAGTACTAGGTCATGAGTTCCATCCCCAGCAGCAAAATATATATATATATTTGGGGAAGGTAATTGTGTTTAAAAAGTAGAAGTAGAGTTTTCAAGCAATCAGATATTCTCAGCACCCATACTTTTTAATTGCTTTCACAAAACATTCTCATATCAGAACACATTATTATCAAGAAGGTTTTCTACCTTGTAAGTTTTTTCCCTTTCCATATTAATGAAGTGTTTATCCTACCTGTGACCATTCCTGGCCACCTGTCCTTCCCTATTGCTTCTCTCTGTCCTTTGTCTGTCAGTTTAAAATATCATCATCCATCTAGTCAGAATGGGTAGAATTTGTCAACCCTAACAATACAGGCACTCAGGCTGGGAACAAGACCCCGATCACTACAGTTAATTCCCTAAACAACCCACAAGGCGGGTGTTATGTACTGCTTCTGAACAAAGAAACCAAAGCTCAGAAAACTTAAGCTATTTGCCTATGGTCCTAAAACAGAGTCATCAGAATCCATAGCTGATGTAGTCTCTGTTCAGTCACCCAATCGCTAAAAGCATGAACATTCCTAAATAATTTCCTTTCCATTTTCTTGATCAACAAATCATTCATTTGTGTTACATTTACTGATGTGCTTCAAATGGACTCAACAAAGAGTTATCGAGCAGCAACTCTGCACCAAGCACTTGTCAGGGTATGGATGAAGAGCAGTGTGGCACTGAGCTATACCTACAAGTTCAGGTCCTGTCAGCCCCGGGGTCAGTATCCTCCTCCTCCTCCCCCTCCTCCTCCTCCTCCTCCTCCTCCTCTACCTCCCTCTCCTCTTCCTCCTGTTCTCTTCCCCTCCTTTTTCTTCTCTCATGCCATGCTCTGTCCTACTATCATGCATTTATTCTTCATATCCTACAGTGAGATACTTTTCATATTTTCAAGCTACACACATCGTTCAAGACATCATTTAAATATCCTTTTCAGTGAGACTCGCTCTTTCCTCAGTGAAATGGGGCCTTGTGTCTTAACTTTTCATATCTTCTCCTTTCCTATCTGTTTGCTTTTGATCTCATCAGCCAGTTTGTAAACACAGGGACTGGGAACACATCCCTTTTGTATTTCTCACATAGCACCAAGCCTGCAGTAATTGCCGAATTAGTCTTCCATCTACTCATTAGCAGTAAGGAGAGGAAGCAGTGGGCTCTCATTGGAACCTGACTCATGGCCTGGCATTCTGGGACTCTCCTCATTTCTAAGCACTTGGCCATGTCCGGTGTCATGAAGCATGGAATATCACTAATCTAATTCTTCCCCGCTACAAGAAAACACAATTTTAAAAATATTATTAAAACATTATAAATCACAAGAGTAGGCCGCACACACAAGAACATGGGCCAACTGTTATCTTCCCAGATTCTACGTAAGCCAATAAACCTTGTCTTCTGTAGTATGGACATGGTTATGGGTTATGTAGAGCTATTGAAGTTGATACAGGCAGGGTAAGAATGAAGGTTCTAAAGATTTAATTTGCTTTCTTTAAAACAAGAAACAACTCTCCGAAGCCCTTGTATAATACTGTTTTAAATCAGGCAGCTTTCTCAAAGAAACCCTCTCCTTAGATGGCTTCTTAGATAAATAAAGAATCTTGCAACAAGATTCAAGTTCAACAAGCAGTGACTGTGTGTCCTTTATAGCAAAGCCACATGCAAGACTTGCTGGCACAGCGAGGGGGGAGGAAAAGCTAAAAAAGCTCTGTGTCTTCTAGGAGCGCCAAGCTTTGGGGTTTCCCACCAATATTAGCTATCTTGCCATGAATGGCACAGGAGTCTAAACCATTGTGTTGCTTTGGTTAATCACCTGAGGGAAAGGCATCTCCACACTTATTCCCACAAAGCAGACCTCAAGCAAAGTAAGGATTCCGAGAAAGGTTTAGGAATATCACAATTTCAGGAAGCAACTAATAGTGAAATTGTGAAGCCGATAACCCTGCTGTAGACACAGGGGTTTTCCTTTCAGTCTCCTTCACTACATTCAAACTCTGATGGTAAAAGATTACTCGTAGGTGTGCTACCCGGCTGGCAAAGGATGAAAGTTTCCAGGTAAGTTGGAGGGTATGGCTTCCAGATCTTCTGATAGCATCATCAACCGAAATCAGTTCTAAGTACAGAATCCAACATTAGTCCAGTATCCTGCCAAGCCTGTCTTTCACAGAAAAAAGGAGACAAGAATCATGTGGCAAAGCCTTAGGTTAGAACCAGATCAATCGTGTACACCTCCAGGAATTTCTATGTCGGAAGGGAGAAGTTTGGAAAGATAAGCCTTTCGTCTTTGGCAGCCGAGTGTGAATATACTCAGGAGCTTTACCGTGGTAGACGGTCAATACCTTCCACGTTCACATTGAAGACACAGCATGCCGGGTTCTTGCTTCTTTGCAAAAATTGTTAAATGCAGGATATCATTTTCTTTTAGTTCTAGAATGATCAGGAGGCGTGAATCTAACTGACTGTGAAAGGGACCAGAAATGAGCATTTCTGTGATGGAGTCCCATGATTTTTGCTGGAAAAGAGAAACTTACACCTTTTCATGTGGTCTCTAAGTAGATGTGATGCCTGAGACATTTCAGCCAGCTCTGAACAGGTCTTTGTGTCTCTGACGACCTTTCTGCACCCTCTGTTAAGAGTTTGGAGAAGGAAGTTAACAGGCCCCGAGATCTCGCTGCTTCCTATTTGTATTTCCAGGAATAGCTTTCAGGGTTACTCTGTCACCAAGATTCACAGGATTGAATGCGGTCGCACTGAAGGGTTCCGTGAATAGAAAATGAGTGCCTTACAGTGAAAAGGCAAATGTGTGGGCACTGTAGACAACAGTGTATTTTTCAATAACGTTATAGAGACGGCTGCAGTGGTGGATGGTTAGACGACTGACACAAGTTTTGAAAATAATAAAGCTGAAATTTCCAATTTATTATGACTGTCATACATTTTCTTTGCAAACTGCTGGCTCTGTTGCCTACTGAAGATTCATATGAGCAATCTATTTTCATGTATTTTGTCAGTAAAGATTCACGAAACAATATGAACTCACATAAAGATGACTTACCTTGTTTTCTTCTAGGAGATAAAAGCTTGGATCAAGTCTTGACGACTGCTTCTTAAAAAAGAAAACAAAGAAAGAAAAGCACTCAGTTATCCCTGGGTCCTCAGTGAAAGTAGAAATAGAAATGTCATTTGAGATTTGGATGCTTAGTGACCTAATGAATTTAGAGAAGAATTTTGGGAATTTGGACAATTAAGTTTTATAGCGTACCTCATATTTCAGCTCATAACATGTACCTAGGGGACTTTGTTTCACTTTTCAGCTGTTACCAATCTTTTCAAAATTTGAGAAGCAAATTTCAAAGCACTTGCTTTGAATTAGAAATGCTTAATTTATATATTTAGCTTATTAAAAATAGAAATAACTATGGAAAAATTAAAACTTATGCGCTGCTAGTATAAATCAATTATACCTATAAAAATATAAGTGAAAACCTGTTATTAAATTACTGATGAGGTAAAAGGAAACGTATATTCTTTATGTAAAAACTGTATACATATATGTATGTGATATATACAACAAAACACAGTTTGTAACAATGAATTTTTACAAATTATCATACATGTATATGATGAAGTTTATCACTTTAACCATTTTGCGTAGAATTCAGCAGCATTTGGTATGTTCACACTGATATGAAGCCATCCTCTCTACCCATTCCACAATTTTTTATCATTTTCCAGTACTGAAACTGTGTACTCATTAGCTACAAAACAATTCCCTTTACTTCCATATACACTCTTGAACAGTCCTTGTCAACTATCATTCTACTTTGTCTCTTGACTCCTATAAGTAGAACTGCATAGCGTTTGCCTTTTATGAATGGCTTATTTCACTTAGAACAATGTCTTTTGAGATTCATGGCAGTACTGTGTCATAATTCCCTTCCTTTTCAAGACTGAATAATATTCTGTTGTATGGATATACCACATTTTCTTTATGCAATGACCTGCAGACAGATACTTTGGCTATCATGAAACATGCTGTTCTAATTCTGGGTGTCTTGATACCTGGGTGTCTGATCTGCTGCTATAATTGCCAATCTTTTGGTTCTATCCCAGAAGTTGATTTGTTGGATGTAATTCTATTTTTATTTTATTTTGTTTTTGAGGTACCCTCAGTCTGTTTTCCATAGTATTGGCATTATTTTACATTTCCACCATTAGTACACAGGAGTTCCAATTTCTCCGTGTTCTCATCAACATTTGTTGTTTTCTACTCTTTTACCCTAGTAATAGTGGAGTATTTTATCATGGACTCCATTTGCATTTTCCCAGTGATTAGTGGTGCTGAGCAGCTTTTCATGTGCTTATTTTTCTTTGTATATCTACTTTGGAGAAATCTGTACTCTACTCCATTACTTATCTTTAATTGTGTTGTTGAATCTTTAAAAAGGATGTATTTTAAAATTACATAACATGCATCTGAGCAAGCTGAATGCATGGTATGATTCTATTCTAATGTATTCTAGGAAAATCCAGGAGACCTCGGGATACAATGATTTATTATAAAACAGCCAATACCTCAAAGACTTTCTGGGTGTTACCAACAACAGAGAAGATAGGATGAGGGAACAAGATACTTAGGAGTAGGAACAGGAGGCAGAGACCACTGGGTTAGTCATTCAGGCATATTTTGCCAATCATTGTGTTACTTGTGATGAGTAGGTTATAAATTTAGGAAGAGAATGACTCACTTTTCCAATCCTGTTGGTTGTATTACAAAAGACATTGCGTGCACTGGACTATTTACCAGCAGTGAGCACCCAAACATAATAAATCAGCTCGGTACGTGTGCTCCAAAGTTGTCAAGCAGGGCTGACTTCTGTTTCTAGGCTGTGCTGTGCAGAAACACCCTGAGATTTTCTTTAGAGCGGGTCACTGTGACCTCCAGTGCTCTGACTCCGCCTCTCAAATCCCTCCTCTAGCTATGGAAGTTCTGCCAAACTTTCTGGAATACAGCAGAAGAGACTGCCCTGCTGCTTACTGGTGCCGCTGTGGTTTCCGAGCTGTGTCCCCTCTGCCCCGTCTGCCCCGACTTGTCCATTGGCGCGTTTCTGCTGCCCCGCCAGCACCCCCTGCAGCGGTGCTGCGCACCGCGCCTCATCCATCCTGAGCACGTGGCCAAAGTCAGGGGGAGCCGCTGCGGCAGGCCCGGCTGGTTGCTTGGCTGGCTGCCGGGAACCTGTCCTAAAGGCTCCTTCTTGCTGTTGGAGATGAAATGAGGCTTGGGGAGGATGCTGTGACACTGTGCAGGGAGCTGGCTGCGGTGCCTCTGTAGTCAGCCTAGGTCCGACCATCATTACCGGATCGGACCGACTTGCTTTTCAAGTCCAGGTGGATGTGCATTTGCAGGGATGCCCTCAGGACTTTCTACTTTAAACACATGCAGGGCAAATCCCGTTTTGGAAACTCTAAGAGGTTGTTTATTTTGCCAACACTGTAAAGGTTCTTCCCCAGGACACAGACAGAACTTTTTCAACCACATGGAAATCATACAGGTTTCTTCTTACTTTTGATGTCTTCCTGAAACGCTCTCCATCACAAATTCCTTTCTCCTGGCAGCTCTTAGCAATCCCGGCCACCATGCTACAAAAAAGGAGGCAGGTACCCTGTGGCTAGCATCCTGTTCTTTGGAGTCAGACACACTTAGATTACATCCCAGCCTCCCAGCTCACTACTCAAAACCAAGGCAAGTGTCTCAGACGTATAGCAATCACGTCCTTTGTTTTCCAGATGGTGAAAGCTAGAGTTACCTGATGTTCTGATGTCCATGTACATACATTGCAAACACATGCTCGGCATAGTCAAAATTCAGAACATGTTTGAAATCATATTATTTTGTTAATCTTGAACTGGGAGATGAGATGTAAGATTTTCAGCTACTATCAATGCGTCCATTCTAATAAAGACAAACATGCAATCCATTACAAGACAATGGAAAAGATATGTGGAAGTTAGTGAAATAAAAACTCTAAGGGGGAGTCAATTAATTCTGCTGTGGTTGCAGAAACCATCAGCACTTTTGTGGATGCCATCTTTTAGGATGGAATTCAACAAATGAAAAAGATTCTGATGAATCTTTTACTGTTAAAAAATTTCATACTTAATGTACCTCTCAAAATATTCCTTTAATCTATGATACTCTTTCTTTCCTCTATTCCAAAGTCCTAATTTTGTTGAATCTTTTAAGGCTTCCTCAAGTGTCTAATATTCCTTGATTCTTTCCATAATGTTTGAATAAATTAAATATTATGTAAAAATATACGTGTGTGCTGAGGTCTGAAAAATTTCTCTTATATAGAAATTTATTTTGGCATAAGCATTGCTGTAATAGACTATAACCTGTATTAACATGAGTGCTATCAATCATCCTCGGAGATGAATATGATAAAATGTTTCCATTTTTGATCCAGTTAAAGCTAGTAGAGCTAGAAGAAACAAAAAATCATATGGGCTCTCAGCTTTTTTTAAAGTGATGTACATTTTCATCCTGTGACTACTCAACTGTTTCTGAGACAATAATATGCCAGTTGAGCTTGGGTAAATCTGCTGATATAACGTAAAGGTCTTACAACAATAAACAAGACCTATAATACCGGGGCCTGACGGCATCAGGATAATTAGACCCATCAGTACACTCTGTAACAACCAAATGAAAGAAAACCACAGCTCAGAAAGCTAGAGGCACGTCGCTATCCCACTTTTGCTAAATAACTCCAGCTAGATAATATTCAGTGATAATGAAAATAATCAGTAAAGTTTACTGCGTAAATAACTGAGGCAAATTATACCTATAATAATTCCAGAAAAACAAAACCCAGAGGCAGGACACAACACACTCCCAAATTGCTCTCACTCACAAAATACTGCTGTTACTAGTACTGAGAATCTGAAAACCAGCTACAACATTCAGGGATATTGTTCAGGTGTGAAGGGACAAACACATACCACGGGGTTCTAGCAAAAAGTCATGATGGCCTGTAGCGTCTAATGTTCAGGAACAAAGGTGGAGATGTGAAAGAGAAACGAAGGGATTGGCCTCTGGGGACTAGAGGAGACATGGAAATGCAGAATTGTCATTTCTGCTCTGAAAAGTAATGATACATGGATTAAAATCACAGAGCAGGAACTGGCTGCTGTGTGAACGTGATCCATTCACAGGCCTTGTTTGACCAACTTGCTATAAAATGATATTTATGTGGTTATAAGGTTTCACATGAAAAGTTAGATTTCGCTCTCTGTTTTATAATTGGGCCCCAGGGCCATCTGTGAGCGTACGTTTCTGATATCCTTTCCCTCACTGCCTCCAAGTGTGCACTCAATGACCGTCTTTGTCTTCCTGTGAGTGCCCACTCCAATCTTGCACCCTGTGTAAGCCAATCATCCCTTCCCATCTTGTTTTTCTCTGTGGCACAAATAGCCCTTAGAACTCTACTTTCCAGGGCTCCAAAGCTCAAATCTCAACCCCACGATTCTTCAGACTTCTTAAGACATATCATGAACATCTTAACCTGCTGCAAAAGACAAGTCAAAGCCTTACAAAACCAAGACTTTATTGGGTTTACGTCTAAGAAAAGATACTTGCTTTGAGAAAAAAAAAATGTTGTAAGAGATTACTTGAATACCCCTCGCTAAAATCAGAAATGATGTCTGATGTGAGGGACAGACAGATCTCCTTTTTCTCCAATGTCCGTGCATCCGCGGACGATCTGCGGATTCTCTCAGTGGTATACAGCAAACTCTCCTGTCAGTGGTCAGTGCAGTCAGAGGCAGGACTGTGGCAGCGGCCTGGTGGGAAAAAGACTACAGCTTTGATCCCCAGTCCTGATCTGAACCTGAACCTTGCTCTGCTCAGATAAACAGAGACTATGTCAACTGTTTGTATCCTACTTGCTTTCCATGAGTTACGCGACTTTGGACACATCTCCTCATTTTTTATTCCCTTTTGACATAAGCTTGGCTGTGGGAAACTTCAGTTTCCCCGCGGGCCTCTTCTGTGGTGAAGACAGACGGGGCCGGGCGGGGGGCAGGGAGCAGTAACACTTCCTGCAGTCTTTGGCTATAAATCCGCAGAGTTCATCTCCCTTGCTCCGCAGCCCCATAATGGTACTTTCAGCTTCTGTTCGGACTTGTCTTCCAAACCCAACCCAGAGAATGTAACACCCTTCATCCAAGGGACGTGCTTCACCATCATGCCTTTCATTCACTAATGCCTTGGGAGATTACGGGCCCGAATCCAAAACAAGACTCCATACATCCCAAAATTACTTTGCCGCATTACAGCCACCCCTGTAAAGCTTGGTGCCACCACATTCAAATACTGTGTGTTACACTGGGTCACAGAGAACACACGGCCATCACTCAGGGCTCCTGTCTCTTCTCCATGCCTTCTATTGGGCTTCACGGGAGCCAAGAGTCTCCTCGCACTGTTGTCTGGGTCCTGGACCTTGGAATTCCACCTCAGCCTTCCACTCTCCTCTTCAGTGAGGCAACTGCTCACAGCTCTGCAGCTCTCCTCAAACCCACGATGTGTGCAAAGAAACAAGAAAATAAGCCTTCTTGGATACCTGTTTTTCTTTGTTTCTTTCATTGGTTGATTGGTTGGTTGGAGGGAAGATTTTTTTTTAATGTCTCTTAAATACCAGGACAGGGTATGTTTGCACCTTCAAGCATTACACAAGTCCAGTGAGATACAAAATTTGGAGATTGCCCCTTTGTTGCTAAGCAGTGCAGGTCCTGGCAGGAAACACCCCAAGCTTAGGTCAGAGGAAGCTGGCAAGACAGAACCTGCTAAGGCGGACAGCATAGGGCAGGAGGACGTGGTCCACCACAGGACGCTTTGTGCAGACAAGTGACACACAGTCGATGGTACTGGAATCCTAGGATGAGATTTTTTCAAATGGAATTTTAGAGGACTTGCTTTTCTCTTTGCAAACCCTCCAGTGTTTATATAAGGCACTCACGTCCAGTAGCCTGATTTTAACATGAAAAAATAAGCAGAGAAAGGAGACAGAAATTTTCTAAGATTTCTTCATTGCAAAGATAAAGTACTTGGTGAACAGTACAAAAATCTCTCATGTTTAGCCGCCAAGAAAAATGCCTCGGTCATCTGAAAGTACTGCTAATGTGTATCAACAGTTCAGTGACTAGGAAGAGAAGCAAAAGTCAGCACCGCGGCATTGACACAGGCTGTACTGAAAGACGCTCTCCACTGTGGATGACGTGGAACAGTCACTGGCTTAGTAACTGCTGAAGGAGGAGATTTGCTTTGATATGCCTGTTTGCCTTATGATAACCAGGAAAGAGATGGGCGTCCCAGTAGAAATCCTTGTCTGTACAGTCTAATAAGGACTCCTTGCCGGAGTCTCTACGTCCTCACTGTGTTTTGTTCATAGATCGCTGCGGAGTTGGGAATTTCTCTCTGGTCCCCCTCCCAGCTGTCTGGCACACTGAGATCATGAGGTGTACCTTGTGCCGGAAAGGAAAAGTAAATATTAGGCCACTGTAACTGAGGTCATAGTTTCTCCATGTCTAGACACCCCAAGAACTCGCTGCCTCCCAAAGCTGACACACTTTTCACAGACTCACGAGTGTGAGGATCGCTTTGTATGGGGTTACAATTTCAGACAAGCTTCAAAGTGGCATTTCAGATTTTTGCTGTACGTCTCTGCTCAGGTTATTTCTTCTTCCTCCACCCCAAACAAATGACTCTCGACAATGAATTGACAGGTAACGTGACCACTGTCTTTCATAGTTTCACTAATCAGGTGCGTGTCTTTAGGTTTTTGTAAACTAGCTACAATTCCACGCCTTTGGTGATGTAGCTCTCTCCAACCACTTGAAGATTATGAGTTTAAATGAGAAAGAGGAAAAGAAAAAGTATCTAGCAAAAGCATCCTGACAAAACAATTGCTTACTGTACAAAAATTGAATGGAAATTTGTTTTTATGCTTTTCTTCTTATGTTGACCATTTCACTTAGATTCTTTCATTGCTTCACTGTGTCACAATGTATAAAGAAGTCGAGTTTGACGAAAGACACACACACATGAACATGGGTTTTTAAAGACAATCCAGGGAAATAAGTCTTTATGAATGGATCTTAACTACTCTATGCCTCTGACATTCAAATTCGATATAGTTATTAAACTATGTTTGGCATAAATTTGCCAAATAATCACAAATGCAGATCTATATGTGTACTTCTCCAAACAATAATAATATTACTTGTTCTGCCAATAACCAAGTAAAATGCAGGCTCTGTGCATGTGTGTAAGAGAAAGAGAGACAGAGAGAGAAAGAGAAAGAGAGAGAAAGGGAGGGAGACAGGGAGACAGAGACAGAGACAGAGACAAAATTGTAAAAAAATACTCTCTAGGCCTCAGTGAATATTTTAGGACATAATGTATTTTTTCAGTTTCTATTCTGAGCATACTATGTTCCATAGTTTCTGTGTCTTCAGGTGATCCACAATGAGTTATTTAGAGAAGCATTTAATAACATATTCCATGAAATGTGATTGCCAATGATAGTTCAGTTATTTATGTTTTTAAAATCAGAACTATGATACTAGAAGTCTTAAAAAAAATCACGAAGCCCTAGTGAGGTGTAAAGATGCCCACCTGTAATGCCAACACTGGGAGGCTGAAACAGGAGACTGAAAATTCAAGCAAGCCCATGCTGGGAAATTTAGGAGTAGAGTAAAACCCTGTCTCAAAATAGTGAAAGAATAAAGGTTGGTGAGGCTGCTCAGTGCAAAATCAGGTATGCAATCCTCAGCACCACAAAAAAAGGAAAAGAAGAAAGGAAAAGAGGATGTGGAGTGAGAAAAAAGAAGTTCTTACTCCGCACAGTTGCTGTGAACACTTTTAAATTATTTTGCTTGTCTGTGGCTGGTTGTTCTCTGTGGGAATGTCTTCTCAGGGTTATCAATGATTTTACCTTTTTGATTGGCTTTGGGACAAAATAAAAACAGCCTCCCTGGTGCCAGCAGAACACCACCAACAAAAACAACAATAATATTAGGAAATGGATTATTTAAATCACTTTACACTAACACCGGCAAATACTACCCAACTTCCTGTGGAGGAGGACTACAACCTAATAGCAACCGTGTTGCAGATATGAGCTCCTTGCCTTCGGCAAGGCAATGAGTTTCACTTCTCTCAAAAAGGAAAAGGCTGTGTGAAACGTGCTATTTGTTTCACTGCTTTCGTGGGCATGGTTTTCCTCTTGCTGGCAGCCTGTCCCCACATTCAGCTTCTGTTAAATAATTTTGGAGTTTTTCCTAAAATTTTGAACTTATCTCTAGTATTATAATTTATGCCTTTTTATAGTGAGTTATTTCTATGTCTCTTTCCTTCTTTGGGATTATTCTGAAAGCAGAGATTTTCGGGAACTTGTCTATCTAATCTATTAGCGTGGATTTATTAACAAATCAATAATTATCTAATGTTTTAAGCTATTTACTATTTTGAAAAAAAATTAATTTAACTCCCTAAATTAACAAAATAGATTGCAACTAAAATAAAGGATTGAATTTTAAAATAATATTAAAATGAAAAAATATCATTGTAAGAGTCAAGAAAAATTGTGTTTTTCTTCGCAATTGGATTTGTCTTCAGAAAATACATTATTTGATTGGGGTAATACTTTGATTAACTGCACAGGTTAAGAAGTAACACCCCAAAGAGCAAAACTGAGCAATAATAGACAATTGCTGAATTTTAAGTAATCTAGTTCAATAAATGTACAGCTTTTGCTGTCCTGAATCAGGTGAAGCATACATGCTAAAAGCAAACACTGAGCTGTTTCAGAAAGTAGGAAGAATTTGGGGACTACATGCAGGAAAATAGAAACAGAGAAAAAGTGGAAAGAAAAGATGTTCACATGTGAAAGGAATCTGGGGAAGAACTGAAATACCCAGTAGATATACTGTAAAGTTTTGCCGTAAAATGTATGTTGTAATATTTATTTCACCCTCTTGAAATATCTAGCAAAACCTACATAACTCACAAACGCATCAAAGATTTGAATCTATATTTTGAAGAATCCACTGGAATGATGAATAAAGTTTCATGATCTGTATGGGGCAAGACCATACTCCCTCTCGGTCGGTACAAGTACAACGAAAAGCAGACTCTAGAGTGATGTAGAAGTAAGATAATGCTTTAACTTTTAAAGAATAAGAAAATAAAAAAGCGTAATGATATCAGCCTTAATCATAAGAAGTTTAAAATTCTTGTAGCATAGAAAAAAAAACATACAATAAAAATATGCCAAGAAAAATTTGCAGGACAGGGTTAATTAATGTGTCTCATAAAAATTCATGAGAAAACATCAAGACACTAATATGGTAAAAAAAATTGAACAGACAGTTGATAATTAGTAAACAAACATATGGGAAGATGCTTAAACTCACTGTTCATTAAAAGAATGTAAAATGAAAAAGTTACCCTTGAATATTATTAAATTAGTAAAATGTGAATTTAATGCTACAACCCCAAGTGAATGTAAATCATTGCAAAGTAATGTGAATTTATTCATTGCTATTGGAAGTTAAATTGAGCAAGTATTTTAGGTAAAAAATTATGTTTCAAAATCTAAAGACTGGTATATACTCTTTAACCTAATATTCTTGGAATTTATCCTGAGGAAATAATCCAAAAGGCAGAAAATATCATATGGATGAAGACATTCCTCAATGTAACAAATTAAAACTGTTGATTTTTCAAGGCAATAGAATTTCAAATGCTTTCTAAATTTTATTTTTACTTATTCTAGTGTCATTTAGACTATTTTTTTAAATGACTCCTCTAAGTTTAAGATTTTTAATAAGGTCCTTTGCATTTCTCTATAAAAATAATCAAGAACATCTTTTCACTTTATTGTGCATAGATTTTTCTCAAAAGTAGAGTAGATTCAGTACAATTTATAAGAGTACTTTGGCTTCAAAACTGTTATGATGTTGAAAAATATATTAATACTATTTCTTGAGCTTAATTCATATGTAGAACTGTTTTGCTTTTCATTGATACAAGATTGACTTTTCAGATCAAGATTGAGACTCATTTTATATCTCCAATAATATAAAGCTAAGAAGAGAATTATTTTCATAATCACCTTTTACTAACAAAGTAGGATATTCTCTGTAGTAAATTTTGAAAAGTATGAAGATGCACAAAGGACAAAGTAAAATTGCCAGCCTCCTACAACCCAAAGGTACCCATTTAATAATAATTTGACATCTATTAATTCTGTATCTTTGAACAAAAATGAATAAATAACAGCTGTTCCATCTTATAAAATGCTTTTGACTTTATATTGCAAGGCAGTTTTTGCGTTTCATTAATATTCTATCTCATCATAATTTTTAACACTGTCCTGTATTTATCTGTTATTTGCTATCAAATTTTGGGTCAGATCTACCTTTTTTAAAGGGAACATCAAATAAGAGAAAAGTTATTAGCAAATACTGTATAAAGAGAAATGATACTACCCAACACACTTTGATCAACAATACTTCTCTCCACTGAATTCTCTACCAGTCTGCTTTACGAAACTAATGTCAAATGTTTTCATTTTATCATGAATTTTTACTGCAGCTGAAAAGTCAGTATTCTACCATCAGCCATGGCCTTGCATGTGAAAAAATAGGCAAAGAAATTAAGTAGAGAACACTGACTTCAGGGAATTGGATTTGCATCTATTCACTAAGTATACATGTTTGCATGAGCTTCAGAAAAAGGAGCTAAACCAGTTTTCACTCGCTCTTGGCAATCCACATTTCAAAAAGTTGACAGATCCAAAAGTCTAAAATACTTTTCATGAGATAGCCAGGCAACCAGAAAATCTCTTTAATGCAAATATATTTCACTACTAAAATCACAGTGTAATTAACCTGCTATGTTGTTCCTAGTAAGACGTTAAGATACGAACGAGCCTTACTCCTAGGTGAACTGTTTCATGACTTCTATTTTACTGAGTATTAAAGCAATCCTATCTCTCCTTCCAAATTAAATGCAGTATTTTAAAATGTTACTGCAAGGTATCCGGATTTTCTTTTGACAAAATTCTGATTAAGTCCGTCTCTAGCATAAAACTGATGTAACCTCAGGAAGCTATGTTAGGGGCTAGCACTGTCACTGTCATTGTGACCATAAGCAAGCAATTTAAGATTCTCAGGACTTTACTTTAATTGCCTGTAAATAAAAAGATTGCACTGTAGCATCTCCAAGACTCCAAGATTTGATGTTTTGGGATTCCAGTCCATATACCTGGGAAGGTATATGGTGGTAGCCATTTATTACAAAGGACTCACTCTATGCAAGCCCCAAAGATTGGGTAAAACAGTCAATTTCATTGTTCTCAGATTTACATACTATCCCTGAGGAAGATATGACTAAATACTCAGTGAAAGGAATAAATTTATGAGTAAACTATGTAGGGCACGTGTAGGGCAGAAACAAGATTATATTTCTGTGTCAATATAGTACCCATGGTACAAAGCTCAACAATTTCTGTTCAGCTTTCTGTGTTCCTTACTGTTGTAGTCAGGGGTTATACACAGAACAATTAGAATCAGTATATGGAGTTTATAATATTATTTTTATGGTGATCACCCAGAGTTAACGCAAAAAAATGCAGGAAATCTATCCACAACACTAAAGACATAGAATATTTAGCCAAGGACCTGAATCCCACCGCAATGTCCCACATGAGTCCAGATGAAGACCCAGAGCTGATGACAATGCCTCCCATGAGACCAACTGGAGGTCTAGAGCCCACAAGAAGGACTCATGCCAGTCTCTTTTACAGATCCGTGCTGGGTAGGCCCAAAGGTCAGCAGTGGAAACTAGGAAGTCAATGCCAGCAGGGTGAAGGAGCTGTGCTGATAGGTTGAGGGTTCTATGCTGGAGCCAAGAAGTCACACTCACAACAAGATCAGGGCTGTCCTGAAAAGCACCACAGCCATCCTCAGCGACACGGAGGCCTCGAGCTCCCCCAATGACAAGCACAGTCGAGTACATGCCAGGAAGCCAGTGTGACGAGTTCATCCTGGAAACCAAGCGGCACACATCTTCCCCTCCGGAGCCAGGAAGCAATGCTCGACGTGAGGACCAGAGCTCCTCCAGGAGACCCAGTGGCTCAAAAAGTAACACATAGGAGAACCCACAGTGCCTTAGTGCCTCAATGCACTAACCCCTCTTTCTCTTCCATGTCTCTATTTATGCTGGCAACTTTCCTCAGGTGGAACATCTACTCTGAGCAGCATGGTGATTCAATTCCACTGGTGTTAAGTTGACCACCAGGTTTTAATCTATAACACTTACTATATATTTAACCTTCAGCTTGTGTATGCAAAAGATTCTAACTGCAAAGATAGCAACAAGAGGAAATATGGAAGGCCAAATACATAAAAGAAAAACGAAGTATTCTAGTTGCTAAAAAATTATTCCAACATTGGTCTTTTCCACATGTTACTTTACTTTCCCTTAGACAAGTAGCTAAGGATTCTTTTGCCTTGAGAATGGAAGAGGACCTGATAGTTCTGATCCGTGGAAAAGGAGGAATCATCAACTTGGAAATAATTCAGAAAAACATAAATAAAGACAATGAACAAGGGCTGGGAATTTAGCTCAGTGGCATAAACACTCACCTGGCAAGAGCGAGGTCATGTGTTCGATCCCCAGTACAAAAAAATTTTTTAAAAAAGACAATAAACAAACTCCAGAAATTACAGAAAAAAATAGTTAAAAGAATTCTATATATTGTGACTGAGCAGAGACTGAAGAATACATGACCCATTCAGGAATATTTAAGTATTTAACAACGTTTTGTTACCCAAGATTTAATTCAATGTACTTGAATAATAAAGCTAGCCAAGGCTGACTGCAGGAGGAGTTTACCTGATGGAAAGCAAATCAAAGACATATCTTTTCAAATTAAGGTTTAGTTGATATGCTTACAGAAATAGTAGGTTGAAAAAGAACATCATTTTCTTTTGTCCAAAATATATAAATTAATGCTAAGGAAATCAAACAAAATTGTCTTTTAGCTCCTTGTTTGGAAGTGAGCCAGAGAAAATAGTCTAAAGGACTTTCCAACAAATATCTCAGCAACTGTTTATGAAATGTCAACTATGCACAGAAATACTACTCCAGGTCCCAAAAATACCTCCACAAATGAAACTGAGTCCTACCTTCACGAGTCTCACACGCTATGAAGGAAAGGAGATAAGAGAAGCAATAGACAATAATCGTCAGCACGGGGTGTTAGTAAGTGATTACAGAAGGGCATAGGAGAGAGAATGATTGGGGCAGGATGTAGTTTTTAAAAGTTTAGGAATATTATTTTTGATAGGCTGAAATTTGAGCAAAGACCTTAAAGATATGAAGTAAAAAAAAAAAAAAAAGAAAGAAAGAAAAAGAAAAAATGAAGCTTTCTGAGGACAGTTTTCCAAGAGAGAAAATAAGGACTGCAATGATTTTAGAGCAGGAATATTTTTGTCTTATTTAAGGATAAGCACAGAGGTCAGTGTAGAGGATGTAGAATGTACTAGGGAGAAAAATCCAGCGAGATAGCAGAGAGCAGATCACAGTGAGCATGTAGGTCAAGATAAAAACTATGGTTTTTGCTTTAAATGAGATGAAAAGTTATTGAAGAACTTTCAACAAAAAGTCATATTTCCAAAATATTTCAAAAATAAAAATCTTCCTGGTTGCTGCAGGAAGATGAAACTGTAGAAGAGCAAGGTTAAAAGCAAAGACACCAGTTAGACTGCTAATTAGTTCACCAGGGAGGTTTTGGTAGCTTTGACTACAGTGGTGGGAGCAGGATCAAGAGAAGTGGCTGGAACATACACACAGTTTGAAAGGGAAAACCAATACTTAATGATGGATTTGGATATAGAGGTGGGGTAAGGGCGATAAATATGGTATCTGTGATCACTGCTAAAATGCAAGTGCTACCAAGGAACAGATTTGCACCTGTTTTGATCACTGAAGTGTTCCAAGTACATAAAACAGTACCCAAGACAGCAATTCCTCCATTGGTAAGTATTTGCCAGGTAATTTTTGGTATAAGATACTTAGAAAAATGGATTTGCCATTTTGTGAGCTAGAGAACACTGTCAGGAGAGCAGGTTGCAGGGGTGAATAAGGAATTTGGTTTTGCAAATACTAACTAGAGGCATCAATTATACAACCAAATAAAAGTGTAGAGAAAGCAAAAAAAAAAAAAAAAAAGTAGGGGAGGCAACTGGATGCACAAGTCAGGAGTCCGGGGGTGGTCAATGTTTAGGGATTAACTCTAATGTCCTGATAATTGATTCTATTGAACTGCATGTAAAGACCTGATAACTGAGCATAGATGGGGAAGATAGGCTAGGAAGTACCAATATGCTCCACTATTCAGAATTTGAAGAGATAAGAAAGGCCCAGCAAAGGCCTGAGAAAGAAAGCCCAAGAAGGTCATAAAAGTGGAAAATGCTAGAAACCGAGAAAGGATCAATTACTGAGGTGTGGCCTCGGGCCGACAGATCAGTTAGGGTGAGGTTGGAAAACCGTTGCTTTTTTCTTTCGTGTCCCTGAGAAGAACAATTTGTGTTGGGACAAATGGGGGATATAGTCAATAAGACACAAAAGTAAGCTAAGCAAAATGACCATGAGTGTAGACAACACCGGTATGTAGCTTTACTTCTAAAAAGAATGTGTAAGTGGAGGAAAAAGAATTGAGGGAGAGTCTTTACACAAATGAAAAATTAAAACATGTTTGCATGTATGTTGGTGACCTAGGACAGAAGAGAAGAGCAGGGAGGCTTCACATGTAAGGAAACTGCAGAAAAAAATTCTTGAGACATCATAAATGAGTGAAATCTACAGGTCACAAGGAACGGCACTGGCCTTGAGGCCAGCAGGCAGTTAAGAAAAAAGGCGAAGTTTGTGGGTGTAGATGCGGGTATATATGGATTTGTTTTCTTTGGAAAATCATGTAAATGTAGGGAATAATGTGTCATGATGTAAGACTTCATCATCTCATTCATCACTGAAGAATAAAAAGTAGAGTCAGAACTCAGGAGGCTGAAGCAAGAGCATTGCTCTGAGTTCAAGCCAGCTTAGGCTACAAAATGAATTCAAGGCCAACCTGAAATGCACAGTGAAACCCTGTCTCAAAAAGACAAAAAACAAACCAACCAACAAAAAGAATAAAAAATATGGAGAAATTAGTGGAAAAAAAAAAGAGGCCCGCTGTGTGAATAGACAACAAACAAATGACTTGGATGGAGAATGCTGAAGTCAACGCTGGCACTGCTAGATATTTACATATATGTGTCCACACATACATGCTTGTGACGTATCTATGTGTGTGTGCATGAATATATATGAATTCACATTTATTATAAAATTCCTGACACTTACCGAGTAAAACCTGAAAAATCATTACTTATTTCCAGTTCTCGACATACTTCACTGTCATCCCTCTTTCTCTGTTGAATCCTTCATACCTATTACTTTTTCAATTTACAGGGTTTATTACCCAATGAAATCTAACACTTTCTTCCAGTGTACCTTTTGTGCTGTGGCCTGTGTCACTCGTTAATCTTCCAAGGTTTCCCTTTTGTTTTATCATGTTGCTAGTGTTTGGAATTTAGTGTATTTTATGTAAGTTACAGTTAACTTGTTTACTAAACTTATTGACTGAGAATCGTCCTGTTGTATCAGCAAAACTTCTGAAGTAATCCGTCTTTGGTTACTCATTGAAAATATCATCTTTATGATTGTGTTGGCTATCTGCTCATGTCATTGGTTCCCGTAACATCCAACGCTCTTTTGCTAACAAAAACTTCACCTTCTTTGGGGGAAAATTATCAAATCGTTTTTCCATGTGCTTTTCACAGGGCTGTCACTGACAATTATTCAAGCCATGACCCAAGAGGAACGATCTCACTCACTGGGCTGGGTCAATTTGATTCAATCTAACAAATACGACGGGGATTGATTTCTCTCACAGCAGCTCCTAGAGATAATCCAGAAGGTGTTCTGGTTTGTATTTTAAGCAATAAAATGAAGTAGTGTAAGAGAAATAAAAACAGGTAGAAAGAAGATGAGGAAACTCAATGTTTCACCTTGTTTATTACCTTAAAACCCCGGGTCACCTCCTTGCTCAAGGTTACATAGACACTTTAACCCCTTAAAAGAGTATTTGTGTTGCAAGGTTTATCCACCCTGAATTTTTTTTTTATTTTAAAGAGAATAAAATAAAAGAGGGCAGAGCAAAGCAGATCAGAACAGAACAACATAAGCAAAACAGCACTTTACAATAAGACAACCAGACATTAACAGTAGCTATCAAAATATCTCTTTCTCTGCTATAGTTGAGCATAGTTTCAAATACAATAATATCAAACATAACACAATAGTATAAAACCATTCAAGAGAATGAAAGAATTACAGGACACTCTGAACCAAATACAGAGAATGATCAATGGCTACTATAATATCTCATTACCATGCTTCTACTCTGCTATTACCATCGGTTCTATTATGTTGTGTCTTATTGGGATTTTAATATATGTGATAGTATAAACAAAATTTTTATTGAAAATATCCACCCTGTATTTAACCTTTCACGATTGAGGACACCAAGATAATGGTAATTTTAAGGATTTGCAGGACAGCTGATTGCCGGCCTTTGGCAGTATCCAGTTTTAGGCTCCTGGAGTGAGCACATCTCCAGTCACCTCAGATTCTGGGAAAAACAGAAGTTTGTAGACCACTCCATGATGAGATCACCTCTCCCAAGCAGTAACAATTATCCTAGGAAGGAACCAAGGCAGCCCACTCCAGAGCAAGGACAGTCATTCCACGGAAACCAAATTGCCCCTCAGGCTGCAAGAATTCCTCCAGAGCTACAAAGTCAGCGCTGAGACAGTGACCAGTAGGACCCTGGCCCACCTCGGCTGATCTGTGAAAGCCATCTCGTGCTTTGTGAGCTGGTCACACATAAGAGCATGCATCCTCCCTTGTTCGAACTGGAATTCCTCTTCTGTTTTCCCTTACTGCTTTTTTTTTTTTGTACCAAGAATCGAACTCAGGACCATCTGCTTGCCAGGCAGGGGCTTGTGCCACTGAGCTGTATCCCTGCTCTCGATCTTAATTTTGACTCTGGAGTAAACAATCTGCTCCACAGACCAACTCGACGTCTCATCTCGTTTTCCAGGAAACCTCTTTGGACTCCATATGACAACCAAAAAAGAAAAAAAGAACTTCTCTGTTTCCTATTTTTTATATCCCATTTGTTTAGAATAGCCTCCATTCTGTGAGCTACTCAGAAAATCTTGCAATTGAACAGTGCTCCCTGCTATTATCTGACGCCAACGAACCCTAACTTGTGCACTCGTAGTCTAATTCCTACACATATGGGTCATATTTTGTTCTTTTCATTCTAGCCCTCAGATTCATTCATCTACCCAAACCAGCTTTACAAAATTTCATTATTAGAAAGTTATAGTGATTTTTCAGACCTGAAATACAAATTTCTCCTTTTTCCTCTGTTTTTAATCTTCTTCTAAATTATTTTTGCTCTTTTTGCATAATCTTCTCAATGAATTTAGAGTCCAAGTTCCAAAAAGTAATCCTATTGGGAAACTGGATAGGGTTTCAAATAATTTTTAAATTCATTTTGGAAAAATTGATGTATTTATAAAAGCTCTATCATTTATTAACCTGGTCTTACTGTCTGTTCATATATTCAGATGTATTTCCATGCTTTTTATTAAAGTTTCTTTTCTTGCAGATTGGCTTCATATTTCTTCTTAGGTTTAGCCCCTGAAATTCTAGTTTTTATTGCTGTTGGGAATGAGATATTCCCCCGCTAGCTGGCATACAATGGAGTCATGTTTCAGAAAGTGGAGAGAAGCTGGTCATTTCTTGGGAGACTCATGAAAGGAAGGCATTTAATATATGACAATATATGTAGGTAGAAGTTTGGACTTTTGGTCTTCATAAATCATCACATCGGCAATGAGAAGAAAATATACACTGTGATATACTGAAAGCAGACAAGAAGCTTTACTAGGTCCTTCCACATTGGTGGAATTCCAAATTTCTATCTGCATAATTTGTCATATATTAAATGCTGAAGTCTATAATGGAAATTTAGTCAAAACACATTAGACTGTAGTTCCTGAATATATTGGAATCTCGTTGCTATAGTTTTGCTGATTAACTACTCAAAATATGACTAAAGATGTTATCTTTGAGTAATGAAGTGTGATGTGACTTGCATGTTTTTTGAAATAGTTTTTCTCCCACCCAGTTAGATCATTTGGAGTATTCTAGCTAATCGCTGCCAAAACAGGGCCATATGAGACTACAGTCATTGACCTTCCATCAGAGGTTGCCATCTATGTCTGTGTTTCCAGTTGATTATTTTCTTTCAGAAAAATTGACTTTTATGTTAGTGCAACAGACTGAAGTTAAGTTGCTTTCCATCTTAATCTCATTGGCGTCTTGTCTAGATTTTACCGAAAGGTTTTTCATGTCTCTTTTCTCTACTTGATTCTGAGATTTTGCCTAAACTTCCAGGATATCGCTCTTCAGTAACTATCACAGAGGCCATTATGTCTTTCAGGGCAGACCACTGATTAAAATGTTATCTAATGCAATGTCTAATACAATCCCTAATGCTCGGAAGGCACAGAAGGACTATTTGTTGGAGGCGTAAATGTAAGCTTTAAAATATAGCTTCTTAATGAATGTTATTGTTTTCAAGAACTCTGCAGACAATTGCTGATGACTTACCATATGACAGATACCACACAGGGGGTTAAGGTTAGAGCAATAAACAAGGCAAAAAAAAAGTCCTACTCTCCAAGAAGTTCTGTTCTAGTGAGAGGGAACAGTTAGTTCAAGGATAATTACACAAATAAGATCATTTCATAAAGACAAGATAGAGCTTCAGCAGCCATTTAAAATTTGAAAGGATAACAGAGGGTGGGAACTGAACACAGAAGATGGAGAAAGGGCTGGCTGTGTGGTAGGTGGCAATTCACATGAGTGCAAGGACAAGGAAGAGCAGAGGAGAGGGCCGAAGGAGGGAATGTCACCTACACCAGATGCTGTAAGGGAGCAAACAGAGAAAAGACTGCTCACTGCTTCTGGAAACATGTACGTCACTGGCGACCATGCTAAGGTCAGCAAAGGGGTGAAGCCTGCACACACACACACAGACTAGTGTTAGAAAATATGAAGAAAGAGGAGGATAACAGACACAGGCCACATTCTTCTTATAAAGAGTTGCAGAGAAATTATGCGTAGCCAAAAGAGACTGTAGGTGAAAAGAAAGTTTTGTTTTAATGATGTTTAATACTGAGGCTCATTTGCATGCTAATTAGAATGGACTGGGTGAGAGAAAAATAGATAATGCATAAAAGAAAGTATGTTATTGCAGGAGAAAATCTGGGGGGAAGATGAGATGAAGACCAAAGTGTTCTAAAGAATTTCATTTTAATATGAAGAACATAGAGTATATGATTCGGGTGCAAAAACAAAAAAAGATGAAATGAGTAGGGAAGATAAGGCAGTTCTTACCTGATTTCATCTACTTCCTGCTGTACAGTAATCCATGAAGTCACCATCTGAGAGTGAATCAGGAATGGAGAACTGCAGACATTAACAGAAAAGGGGAAGGTTGAAATCATTACCCAGATTGGAAACATGAAGCCAAGTGAAGAAGTTAACTGCAGCAAGGTCTTTGGATAATGCAATAATGTGTGAAAAACTAGCCCACTCACTACAGAGACATGTTTTCCCCTCAGTATTTAGAGTTTTGGGTAAAGGAGTGAGAACATGGACAGTACAATTTGGCATGGAGTTAGGCTTGGACCTTTTTCCAGAGAAGATGAGAAGAGGGTATTAAAAAGGACAAAGGTTTATTTGCAATGAGAGGTTACAGGCTGAATCACAGAACTTAGACTAAATAAAGCAGGAGCTAGGGACTTGTTAAGCATGATGCAGAGTGAAAAGGTAGTGTAATCCATGGGCTGAAAGCATTCACAGGATCCAAGGCTTGCTGGAGGAGAAGCGGGGAGAGAAAATGAGACGGGAAGAGCAGAAGTGAAGGTCAATACGTAGGAAGCCTGATCTAGAGATTTTGGATTTGCTACAATTCTTGGTGCTGTGAGAAACACGGCAGGCAGTGTGAGTGGGTGGTTGAGATCACTGGAGCTAAAAAGTCACAGTTAAAGTGGTCTGAGAGATGAGTGCGTTAGAGAACCAGAATGCTCAAGTCACTAATTATGACAACGATGGCACTGGTGCAGAGAGAATCAATCAGTGAGCTAGATATTAATGAAAGGAATCAATGAATGAATGGCACACGCTTTCAAGAGGCTCTGAAGGAAGAAAGAAGGAGAATTTGGGAGCTGCATGATGGTTGGTGGGAGACTCCCATGGACATTATGCCTTGAAAATATAAGAAATGCGATCGTAAGAAAGATGTGGGGAAAATCACACCTTTAATGCGCAATATGTTTTAGTTAGTGCCAAAAGATGAAGAGAATGTGCACAAACAAAGTGGATTAAAGTAGCTTGTTGATAAGGAACCACAGGGTCCAGAGGGCTGGTGAAGTGCGATAAAGAGACACATGGGATGAAAGATTTTTCTTTCATTTTCTTTAGAAATGAAGCTTGGAATCTTTAGATTCATAATGAATGAGTGCGTTGTAAATAGCACCTTATAATCTGTTTTACATTAGCCTTTGTTGCAGAAACAATCATGATAATTCTTTAAAAATTCAGTAGCGGGCCTGGGATTTAGCTCAGTGGCTTAAGCGACTGCCTGGCAAGCGGGAGGTCATGAGTTCGATCCCCGGTACCCAAAAAAAAAAAAAAAAAAAAGAAATTCAATAGCGGGTGGGTCATTAGGTTGAAATGTAATTCACTCTGAGATGTACTCCTTTGTAGCAATTACTAACAATTTCTTCTGTGTTGTTTGAGACTAGGAAACCTGGGAAGGCAAACACGATAATGTAATGCACACTGTCTTATTTATTTATTTATTTATTTATTTATTTTATTTATTTATTTTTTACTTAATAAGGTCCTGGAGAACTTTCCATAGCAGTAGGCATACATTTCCTTAATCATTCTTATACAGGCTGCGTATATGAGACATACCCTATAAAAGCGTCAATTTAATCTTATACTGATAAAAACTATTCTTGAAGACTTAAAAGAATCAGAACTAATCCTGATTATGAGCATCTCTGTGAAGTGTCCTAGCCAAGACTAAACAAGAGCCAAATCAGAACAAATCAGTGAATGACCAGGCGGGAAGGACTGCCTTTCGGAAAGTGCCTGACCTGGGTCAGTGATTTGCCAAGTTCCCTGCCACTGACACACAGGGACCAAGCAGAGGGTCAAAGCAGTGCTGCCATTGTAAAGGAAGTGTTTGAACTGACGTGAATGAAACTATTTTGTAATGAATTAACCAAGAATGAGCATGATGATTCCTCTGTGAACTGTGATTGTGCGTTGGTTTCCAAGTGCCCTAGGAATCACATAGTGTTATCCCCGCCCCATGAATAATTTCTATTTGTCTCATTGAGCTACATGTATTTACTTATTTAAGTATTCCCTGCAGCCAAAAATGGTAACAAACATGACAACAGACCTTCTTAGTGAAGGGCTCTGTATCTGCACATTCAAGAACCAGCATTTCTACAAATTAGATTTTATAGAAGTTCTCAGTTTATAAAATAGATGTACTTCTAGGGAAAAATGATTTTAAAGAGAAACCTTTTTTCCCACTGAATTTATTGCAAAAATGGAAGCCCCATTGCTTCCTAAAACCTTACTTCCACCAATTTTTTTTTTTAATATTAAAAACAAGCAACCAGTTTTTGGAGATCGTGTAAATCACTGTGCTGAAGCACGCAGCCGATCAGCTCTTTTCCGGCTCTGAGCTGTCTCTCTTCCTTTCCTTTGACTTCTCTTTTGTCTTTTCTATCATTTTGCAGAGGTCTTTCTTCAGCTATAAATATTCAAACTCCATATTTAGCCTCTAGATTTTGGCTTTTCTCTTTTCTATATTAATTATTTTAAACAACTTGTGTAATAGATTCTTTTCTTCTTTGCCTTGCATTTAGTCGTTATTTTTCCATTTCTTTTGAGCCCCAGAATCTCAGTCAATGCTGAGCGCAGATCTCCTCCAGGGCCATGGAGGTACAACACATGACTCTGTTATTGCCTCCCAGTGAGAGGATTTCCACAGCTGCTTCAAGAGTTAGCTCGGAGTAGAAGATGTGTGAGACCGTCTGGGAACAGATCTTCCTTTTTCCCTTGGTTTGCAGCCATGAGAGCTTTGGCTTGAAGCTACTGGTGCCATTTTACCAGCTGGTAACAGGACTTCATGAGTAAGATGGCAGAAACAAAAAAAAAACACCAACTTGGGGTGCCATCATTTGAATCCGTGAACTGTCTACCCCTGAAATTTTGACCGTTACTTTATCATTGTATTCTTATCATCCTCACTGTGGCTAGCATTAGTTATTTTAAGCCACTTGAGCCAGGCTTTCTGTCAGTTATGAAGCATTCATAACTGATGGAGGAACACATGGGAGAGAATTCAGTCCATCCTCGCATACACCCACGGCGACCTGGGGTAGAAAAGAACCACGAGAAAACCCAGGCTCCCTGGGCCTCCTGAACCACATTACGTATGTGAATGTTGCAGCAGGAATTTGTTGAAAAGTTGGGCACTGAGCAGTGACTTAGTTCAGACAGGACAGAGTGGGAAGAGATTAGTGTGGCTACAGGGAGAGTGAGTAGGAGGCTCTAAATAATCCAGGTGACAGATAGCAAAGGTTTAAACCTAATGGGAGCAGGGGAGAGGAGGGAAGTATCTGGATTTAAACTATTTTATGGAAAGATTTATAGAGCATAAATCGCAGGCGTTTCCATCTTGAACATGGTACCGATTATTTGACTAAGCAGTACGATTGTTAATGTTAATTCAATGTGCTTCTTCCACGACCTGAAGCTTTTTCCCCATTCGGGTTTTACAAGGCCCAGGACTTATCACTGGAGTATCACAGATCATCCTGTTTTCCCTCGCCATTAGCATTTGCCCATTCTCCCAACCCTTCTCAGATGAACGCAGTAGAGAGAATGATCACCAGTGAAACTGCTCCTTTCCTCATAGCCAGCCGAATTCATGTCTTAATTGCTGCAATGGGTCTCTTTGCCAGCTGGTGGTTAGAGTGATCAGTTAATCCAACCACCCCCATGACATGAAGGGAGACATAAAAGTTATTGCTCTGGGTGCTGCTTCAGGCAGCCTCTTTCATTTGGCCTTGCTGTCTCCCGATCTGTCAGAATGGGGAAAGGATCTCTGCCGAGCGTTGATCTCCCGCACAGTCATATTCAGCTCTCCAAGACACGGCGTTTTCCTAGATAATGTGCTTTCATGTTTGATTTGATAGAATTTCATGAAGTCCCGACGTTGTTTTGAAGTTGTCATTAAAGAGCCTGTGGCTTTTACATTGACTAAACTCTGCCTTCCAAAATCACATTCTTTTAAACCCCTGAAAGTGTCTGCAATAGTGGTTATCATCTCTCTCTCCCTGAATCTACATTGGCCAATGTAGGCAGCCCGCATAGGAAAATACCAGTTTGCCTCACTTAATGAAAAGATGCCTTCCTGAGAAATTACTCAATTTTTAAAACACGTCCCATCCTATTTTTAAAACTCTGGGAAGTGGACTATTTAAAAGAACTCAACAGCTAATCTTTTTCTATGTGAAGCGGTAGTCTTTGTGTAATGCAAATATTCATGGGTGAATTTATCTGCTTTGCTATCTAAAACTTTTGGATTTGGTTTTCATGAATGAGATGTTCATATTATTTCATTTTAATGACCACTAATTATAATAAAAAGTCTTTCTCAATCAATCTAAAGGCAAAGTATAATATTCAGTTTCTGAGAATGCAGTGTTACATGTATATTTCTATTCCGTCTAGAAGAACATCTCTACACTAAATTATCCACAGTGGTTAACACGTCACTAACATTAATGGCGTGAGAAAGAGCAGGTAATTAGAATCTTTCTTACATGACAACTGTCAAACAGAATCACTTGTTTTTCATTGTCTGCTCTCCATCCAGCTATTAGTACACTTAAACAAATGAAATAATTGTTTAAATTTAGATTTGTTTGCGGATTTTTTCCTATTAATTATATGTGTGCTATATGAGAGAACAGGAATCCAGACTTTTGACAGCATATTGCTGTATGCAAGCTCATAATCAAAGCTTCCCATTACTATGCAGCTAAACTGTTTCTAGAAAGAAAGGAAAAGAGGTATGGGGGAACACGTATTGCACAGTTATACGTTACAGGAATGTGTTTGTCACGTTAAGATATGGAGAATGACAGGGAAAGGAAAAACGTATGAGAAAGGGAATGGGATATGAGTCCTTAAATCTGGAGTCACTTAGATAAGGAAGAACTTGTTTGGTGACATGAGTCAAGAAAAGCAAGGAGCTGGAGAAGATTTCCTCTAGGCATTTTACTTCCATGTTAAAAATTCTCAGTCCTTATATATCGGCGTAGGTGTGGGAGTCCTCAAAAAGTGAAACAAAGCCCAGACTTTGAAAGGGTTGGTTATAGAAGTTTCTGAGTAATGTTTGCCTTCAGGTTTCAGGATTTGGGGTTAAAACTTGCATTATAAAGAAGAATTTAAAAGCAATCATAATTCTGGTAGTGCGTAGGTAGTGCTCACAATAGGTCTGGTACTCAGTGGGGGAGACTGTGAAGATCCTTGTCCTGATTCTTCCACATCTTCTCACACAGAAGCATTTTCTTTATGTTGCTGCTGCCCAAGAAGCAATTCCTTTCCTCCCTCCCAACACTGCCAGACCTTTAGCTCTGACTTGTCTCTCCCTCACTGAGTTTTTGCCAGGCTGATGGGAATTAGCATTTCATCAACTGGGATTTAAAACAGGAGGGAATCTGTTTTAAAAATCATTTTAGGCATATTTACAGTGTCTTATTCCTGTGAATAGATGCATTGAAACAATATCATATATCCATAAAATGCTTTTGTTGATTCAATAGTCAAATTTTTTATTTCACATAAGCACTGAAAGATTTTGCATATTTGTTTGCTAAGGTCTCAAACTATATTTCAATATATAGTTTTCAGCAGACACCGCTAATGCAATCAGTAGCCACCAAGAGGAAAAAATAAATAAATCCAGCATAAGTCTTGTTTCATGAAGCTGTGCTTGGGGCTAGGGTTGAAACCCAGTGGTAGACCACTTACCTAGCATGCGGGAAGACCAGGTTCAAACTCCATTGAGAGGAACAGGAGAAAGGAGAAAGGAAGGAAGAAGGAAAAGGGAACAAAAGAGAGGGATGAGAGATCAGAGAAAAGGAAAAGGAAAGCTACAATGGTAGAGGAGGAAAAATTAAGAAACCAAAGCAAGCAAACAGACAATGCAAATGATACAGTGGCAGAAGTGGCAGTCTGTCTCCCAGAGGGATGCTCCTGGCCCCCTTTCGTGGACACTGCTTTTAGATCTGAGAAGTCTCCCATATGTATCACGGCAAGATGAGTGGCAATAATGTGTTTCCATTAATCAGATTTTCATGTCCATTTGAAGCCAAAAGTAAAATAAAACCTGGCAAGAAAGAGGGTATAACATCTATAAATTTCACACATGACCTTAACTAGAAAATTGCCCTTTCATTATTCATATATTTGCCATCTCTTCAACACTAGAGTGGGGTTATTTGTAGACATTGGATGCTCAAAGACTTTTGAGATGTCATAAACAATATCTAGCATTAGTACTGAAGTGGCCATATTGAAATATGATAACAGGGACTGAATATGGACTTGGGCAAGCATAAAGGTCTTTCTTTCCTGATTAGTGAAAAAGAAAAGTTATAGCAGGGTAAATCAAGACTAAGTAGGCTATTTAACATTTTTCTCTTTTTTTGTTCTTTTTTCATTTTTCTTCATACATATTTGCAGCACATGATGATTATATTCTTGATGGGGGCCCCGTGCATGTGCACCAACCATCTTCACTTTTTTTCTTCCCCGTCTTCATCCATCCCTGGGACCCCTGCCCATATTCTTATTTGTGTGTATCCTATGCTGCACTCCATAAATGCTTCAAATGACTTGAAATTCCATGAGTAAAGAGCCTTTGGTGAAAGTGATATGGTGTCGGATTGTATACATTTAAATACATTCAGTATTTGGATGTGATGGGGGATTATCAACCATGAGATTTTAGTAGTTGTAGAGCCAACCACTTAATTAGGCAACTCTTAGGGGAATATTGGTTCATTGGCTCAAATGCCTACAACAAATACAAGATGACAATTTTCAGTCATGTGTAAATCTAGGAAATTAAGTACAGAATTAAATATTAATCAGGTATAGAATATTTTTTTAAATACCATGGGAGGAAAACACTCAGTTGTTAATTAGGAATAGGAATGTTAGGGAGGAATGAGAGGATTCATGCTACGTATATTCTCAGGGAAACATTTCAATCATGGTAGGAAAATAAAATGCAATGTCAAAATCATTATTCTTCACTCTCCCTTTTACCCTAGCACAGGTCTGACATGCTATAACACATTTTATCTTCTGTTTTCTACTTTCATCTATAGCATGTATGTTATCTGGAATATTTAAATTTTTTTACTAGTGTACACTGCCTTTTTTAAGCAAATAGAGCTGGTGATAAGTTTCTAAACTTGTTCTAGAATGATCCATTTACTTCGTGAAAGCTCTCATTCCATGGTTCTTCAAGACTCAGTGGTCAGATTTACTCACCATATAAAAGCAATGGTGTGTGCAGATTCACCACGGCCAAACAGAGGAGGAGCCATGTTGGAACTACCCAGAGAAAATCAACTAAAAACACAGGTAATTGGAAGAAAGGAAGGAACACACATCCTGATCCCCCAAATCAATCTGAAAGAGGAGGCTTGTGGATCATACAAAACAAAGATTTATGACTTTATGATAACAGGGCAAAACAGTCCACAGAACTGCCCATGGCATGGTCTCCTGCATGCAGAGCAGGACACTCACAGAACATGCCTAAGTAAATGCAAAGGACTTGAAGTTTTCCTATGCATATTATCAGACCATAGTGAAATGAAATTGGAAATCAGTAGCTAAAGAAACCCCCCAAACTCTATAGACATAGGAAAATGGAAGAGAAGTCCTCTGAACAACCAATGAGATACAGACAAAATTAAAGATGAAATTAAAAAGCATCTTTATGGAGTGAAATGGAAGGAGTCGTGTGAGGGAAATTTGTAGCAGTGGACTCTCACATCAGGAGAACATTGAAAGCTCAAATAAGCAATGCAATGTTGAGCCTCAAACTTCTAGAAGAAGAAGAAAAAGTCTAGCCCAAAACTCAAAGAAGGTAGGAAATTCCAAAGATCAGACCAGAAATTAATGCAATTGAGAATAAGAAAATAACCCAAAGAGTCAGTGAGTCAGAGTTGGTTCTTTTTTGGTACCAAGATTCTAACTCATGGCCTTGCACTTGCCAGGCAGGTGTTGTGCCAGAGCTATATCTGCAGCCCTGGTTCTTTGAAAGAGTAAGTAAAATTAATAAACTCTTAAGCAACTATATCAAAAAAAGGAAAGAAAAGAGTCAAATACATGCAATTAGGACTAAAAGAGCAAAATCACAATGGAGCTTCCAAAAATCCAGAAGATTGTCAGTAGGTACTTTTTCAGAATCTTTACTCTAATAACATGGAAAACCGAAGAAATGGAGAGATTTCTGCCCACATGTGAATTAGCAAATCTGAATCAAGGAGATATAAAAATTCTACATAGCCCTATATCAGTCAAATAAATTAATGATATAATTAAAGACTTACCAACAAAGAAAATCCTAGTGAATCCTAATGGATTCACTGCTGCATTCTACAAGAAATTTGGAGAATATATAATGCCATTACTCCTCAAATTCTTTACTAAGATTGAATGGGAAGCAACATTCTCAAAATAATTCCTGGAAGCAAATATTATCCTCATATAAAACCAGAGAAGGACTTAATTGGAAAAGAACTGCAAGTCCATCTCTATGTCCATCTGCAAAAACCCTCAGTAAGATACTGGTAAACAAAATGTAGCAAGTCACCAAAAAGATTATATACTACGACCAAGAAGGTTTTATCCCGGGAGGCAGGGATGGTTCAACATATGCAAATTAATAAATGAAATATACCATATCAACAGAGCCAAAGACAAAAATCACATGATCATGTCATGATCATCTTTCTATGTCTATTGAAATTGTCAATAAACATAAAAAAATTTGGTAAAGTTCAACATTCATTCATAACAAAAAAAACTCTACAAAAAATTAAAATAAACAGTTTTTATTTCAGTCTGATGAAAGGCAAATCAATAGCCAACATCACCGCATACTAAATGGTCAAAACGGAAAGCTTTTTCTCTAAAGTCATGAACAAGACAAGGATGCTCACTATCACCACTCTTGTTCAGTGTGGTTCTGGAAACACTGGCCAGAACAATTAGACAAGAGAAAGAACTAAAAGGAGTTGAGAAAGTGACAGAAGAAGTAAATTATCATCATGTGCATATGACATGGTACTCTACATAAAAGGCCCCCAAAACTCCACCAGTCTGTAACAGCTAAATCTTGGAAACAGCCCAAATGCCCATCAATTGATGAATGGATAAAGAAGATGTGGGGTTTTTACCCAATGTAGTATTCCTCGGCCATAAAGAAGGAAAAACTCAAGACATTTCTAGACAAATGGCTACACCTTGAGACCATACTCTTAAGTGAAATACATTGAACACACACATGTAAATACCACATAGTTCTCCGGTGTGAGAAACTGAAGGCGAAAATAAGGACCAAAGTGTATACTAGATATTATGAAATAGAAAGAAACTGTTCAAATGGGAAGGGATGCAAGGGAGTGGGGAGTAGGAAAGAAAGGAAAAGGAAAGACAAAGAAAGAGCAAGGCAGAGAACGGAAACACAGCTTTTATAAATAAGGAGGGAGAGACGGATTGAAGGGAAAGTAGGAGAATGAAAAGAAAAGGAAGAATTAAGGTATGAACAGGTATAAATTTCCTATGATAAATGTGATCATTATGTATATTTGAAATGCAGCAAAAAATTAGACTTAAAACAAAAAAGATACAGCAGATCACCTATTGTTGATACCGCAGTGCCTAAATATTGATCATTCTGGAAGACTGGCTAATGACTCCCCCCTTAATTGTTACTCTATGAAGTTTTCATATCTATACTTTCGTCACTGAAACACTTATTTCCTTCTTTGATTTTTTATGTGCCTGTTGCCATGATGCAGTATCTCTGGAATGATACCCTATGTTCTCAGACATCATTCAAAGGAGACATTTCAATCTACCTGAACTCGTTGTGTAATCTGCTTTTATAGTCAATGAAGTTGTCAAAAAACAACGACAAAAAGCAGTGGTGCTCTGTAGTGGCGCATCCTGGCATCCCCACCCATGGAATGCTGTGATGTTCACTCACGCTTTCTGCAGAGGGAAAGCAACTTGACGGTACACAATCACCCCCTCTCCCAGACTCCTGCATTATCTACTTCGTGCCCCTCAAGTCCTGCGGGCTGTTTTGTCAGACTGGGCCTTGAAGGAGAGAGCAAAATGATTTAACAGTGCCATCTGACTAGGGCATGGACTTACCTCAATCTTCACTTGGTGACATTTCAGAGACATGGCACTGGCCATCTGAGAAGCTCCATTTTATTCTCTACAGAAAAGAGAAATCTCCTAGATGAGAAAAAATCAAGCGAGAATCCGTTTTGGCCAGCAGGTGTAACACGGAGAACTCCCAAGCGTCAGTGAGCCTGGCTCTCACACTGTGTGAGTTATCTGTTTGTTTTTAACCCAGTTTTCCACATGCAGGGTAGCAGGAGTGTCCACTGAGAAGCATGGGCAGTGTTCCAGCAAGCAGTTTATCCTCTCGGACAGTAGAACGAGGCAATTCATGCAGTTTTACACTTTAAAATCATCCTCGTTTGTGGCAAATGCATAGCGCGTGTTTCAGTTTGCACCAATTTGCATGACTCCCAGATACAGTTTAGGCTCTGGAAATTGGTTTGTACTTTTTTTTCAAATTTTATTATACTAGCATGTGAACAGCATGTTCAGTGGTCTCTATTTTGTAATTTTGAGCAAATACTATGCATTTTACTCCCCTGACTTGATTTTGTCGAAGTGCAGTTTCTACATCCAGGGATGTATGAGTGAGTCGATAAATTTCCACCTAGGAAAAAACACGGCGAGTGGGTTATGTTGGAAGAGACGCCCTGAGCTCACCCACTCATGTGGAGGTTTAATTCCACACTGACGGTGCTGAGAGAGCGAGGCCTTTCAGACATATTTGGAGTCCAGAGGGATCTACTCTCAGGCGGGTTAGTGTTTTTCTCCAGACACTGCCAGCCCTCTCAGACAGAATGGGATCTTGAGGAACCGATGAGCTGTGGTGTGAATTTGCCGTCCCCAGCCTCCCATCTTGTTTCTTCTCACTCGACATGAGCTCCCTTGCACACCCCCACGTAATGCCATCCACCGCATCAGCATGCAGTCAGAACCTGGCCTGATTTTAGATTTCATGGATTCAAAATCAAGAGACACACAACCCTCTTTTCTTTATAATTTACCAAGCCTCATATATTTTGTTATAACAACACAAAATGAACAGGAAAAAGTGGTTATAGTGTTAGTCTCTAGCTCCTTCCACAAAAGGACCCTGACAGCCACCAGGCAGTAGATGGAGCAGGATTTGGCTCCACAAGTGTCTTCCTCACATGCCTGCTTAGTTTTCATTCCACGTTGCTTAGTGTGTGGTACAGTGACTGATTCTTGCTTCGGAAATGTACATGTGAGTCTTGTTTTGACATACACACTTACTTTAGAAAAAGTCTTTGAATACAGGAAAGACTGAGGTAGGATTGAAGTTTGGATCCAGTCTAGGAAACATAGCAGTGAAGACGCTCTCTTAAAAGAGAAAAGAGCTAAGGATGTAGCTCAGAACAAAAGCCCTGGGCACAGTCCCCAGGACTGACAGAAAAAATGAGGTTAACATGAATCGATTTCGATGGAGAACTCTGACATAATAGGAACTTTGTAAAGCATCTTGAAACTAAAAATTCTTGCTGCTCTTTCTCTTTGCGGGCTCAAAGATCCCCTTCTAGTAGCTATGCAATAATCTTTTGCACAACAGCAATTGTTGTATTGTTTTAAACTCCTCTTCCTTAAAGATTATTTCCTATTTAAATCCTATTGTTTAAGAAATGCTGTAAGTGCTTCAGCAATTGATATATAAAGCCCCCATTCTACCAAATTCAGAGAGAACCTATTACTAAAAGAAAAAACAAAGGTAGAGACATTGTTTTCAGACTACCTCCATAAATAAAATATACATTTGACACAACATTTTCTCTATCTCCCGTGCATTTGAGCATGTTTGTTTATCAGACTGTTTGTGACATCTTGGAAGCTATGAAACAGCCTTTGTTTTAACGAATTATATATAGAACAGTGACTTTTTAATAAAAACATAGGCTAACCACGTGGATATATTCATTTATTCATATTAGATAAATGTCTAAAATGTGTCTCCATTAGGAAATACTTTATTTCATTTAGACAAGATTGAATTCCATGAAATTTACATGTTAAATATGCTCCCAACATAATTCTGATGTACAGCAAAGTTGAGAACCTTAGTGTACACATAGGAGTTACAGTGATACAACATGACACAGGAGGAAGAGTTTAGAGAAAAGGTAAGGGCTTGGGTATAGCTCAGTGGCACACATGCCCGCCTGGCAAACGTGAGGTCGTGAGTTCAATCTCCTGTATGAAAAAGCAAACAAACAAACAATCCAATAAATAGAGAAAATATATGCAAATCGATTGGAATGCCCTTCCTTTGTCTACATCAATTAGCCTATATAGTTTTTTTTTCCTTACAGTAGCTGCATATTAGAATATACTGTAAGTTTTATTGCTCTATTCAAACCTCCCTGTACTGACCATCATGAATTCCTTCTTGATGTCTATAATTTGTACTTGATTAAGTACATTATGCTTCTTCATGTCTCCTTGCTTTTCTATGTGTCTTTTTTCTTCCTGAAATATTCTCCCATCTTCCAAAATTTTATTCTAGCATTACTTCTCTCAGGAATCCATCTCTGATTTAGCTCATATTTTGCTTTTCTTTTTCTCTCATTCTGTAGTTTTCAAAATTTTATAAATCTACACAGTAAATACAGAAACTCTGTTGCCTATCTGGTAAAAAAAATATATATAAGCTTTGGAAGAAATAGAAAGACTAAAAAAGATTGAGAAGAAAAAAGTATTGTATCTCAGCATGAAAAATGAATCTAAAAGTATACTTTGACTTTATACGATTTTCTATGTTTTGTATGTTCTTTGGCCAATTAATCTTGTTTTAAAACTGTATAGGTAATAATCAATTTTGTGAGGTCTTGCAAAGTAAATAAATGAATCTCATACTGGAAAAATAAAAGATAGATGAAGAGAAGTGAAAGAAAAGAGTCAAAATGTGTTACGTCCACGTACCAGTTCCTTGCAGTGAATGTTCTCATTATGTACTGCAAACATATACC
The DNA here is from genome assembly GCA_004027295.1 of Dolichotis patagonum. Taxonomy (NCBI): domain Eukaryota; kingdom Metazoa; phylum Chordata; class Mammalia; order Rodentia; family Caviidae; genus Dolichotis; species Dolichotis patagonum. Next base: position 62,397 of record PVJX010000261.1, on the reverse strand, counting down.
AAGAAAAGTCAAAAAATGTAAAGGTTGATATTATGACACTTAGTGCAGTCGATATTTGAGACAAGTGAGGTCCTCGAGTGATCCCTCAAGCTTTGTCATGTAAGACATTATCCACTGTGAAGGTCATCAGGGGATATTTTTAAATTAAAACTTCTCTCTAAGGGCTATATGCTCCTTGAGTGATACAACAATTTGAGAGAAGGGCAAAAAATACTTTCTTCAGTCTACCCTGCACTTCAGTTGCACTGGCTGCATCTATACATAGCTGGAAATATATCTTCTATCAGCCACTGAGCAATCCCTTTGAGGCCTTTGTGCCCCTGTGATAAACTGTAAGCAAAGGCGTGTTGGCCGGTGGATGAAAAAATATTGCAACAAACCTTGAAGACAGAATTAAGTGAGAGTCTCCTGTGGCTGGAGTTATTTGTGTCCATGTTTTATTTCATTTTATTTCAGCAAAGATAATGGCTATATCTTACTCAGTTTTGCACCTTTAGATGTTAGGATAGTACCCAATTTTTAGTATGTGTTCAAAAACTTTGAATTCAATGACTTTGTATACTTTCAGTGGAAAAGAATTTTTATTTTTCATAGTTAACATTATGTTTGTGGTTTTTAGGTTTTTTTTAAATTTTATTTTAAAGGGGGTAAAATTAAACACAACAAAACAGAACAGAACGGGACATAAGAAAGCATAAATTTCAAAGCTAGACAACCAGAGATCTTTACTATCTATCATATTGTCTCTTGTTTTCTTCCAAATGGCTGTCCACATCTTTGCCTATGGGGAGCTCATACTAAATACCATAGCCAATGTTTTCACAAGATGTGTAATTAACTGGCCCCCACTTGCTAACGGGGGGGATACAGGACAGGGGACAGGATGACATGAGATGTCTGATTCTCAGCCAACACGCCAGCAGGCTCACAGCTGCCCCCCAGAGAGGGGAGGAGCTCCTTGTTCTCCCGGCAGCCCGAGTCAACCACACGGTGCAGGTCCCGAGGAGCCAGGGTCTCTCCCCTGCAGGTCCCCGAAAGTCTACTCATACTCACCTGCTATTTCTTTCTGATGAATTGACTGTTACATTTCCAAAGCTCTGAAATGGCCAACAGACCACAGAAAGAATTCTCTTTAGGCTCCTGTTTGAAACCAGCAGCTACAGCAGTCTGCTGGCCTTGCTTCAGGGCCATGGATAAGAACTTTTGAATGTTGTTCAACCTGCTTGCAAAACAGGATAGCATGTTTAAAGGAAAAATTTCTTGTTGCTTTTCCTATTACAGGGTGTTATGTAATTTCACATATATTTCTGTTCTTCTCCTCAACATGAACAGACAACAAAATACATATGTAACATAGATCTAATAGGTAGGCAAACTAAAATTGAACCTAAGACTCAAGACTCTGAATGTAGCAAATTTGGAAATAGCAATTTTCATATCCCTACTGTTGAAATACGGAATCTATTTTCTCAGTTTAGCTCTTGACTTATTTTCACAACACAATTCTAAAAAAATGAAGCTACATGATACCCAACGCAAGGACCAAAGTCGCCTTCCGCTTTCCATCTGGGTCTCTTGGGTGGCAGCTCTCGAGACCATCTTTCATGGGACCCAGTTAGGCTCCCACAAGGTGCTCAAAATGTTCTGACAGCCCCGTGAGGGCTGTCCTTCTCACGGCTGCTTCCCCATCCAGCCACAGGAGCAAGCCATCGTGGACAGTCCAGCCAACATCTGACTGCAAATGTGAGCAGAGACTCCGTGAGTGCAGAGTACTTCAGTAAGTAATATTAAGTTGACGTTTCAAGGTAGGAAGTTTTGAGTGGGAGTGACAAAGTGAAACACCAGAATGGAATTTGTTATTAGAAATGAAAACCTGTGACAGCAGTATTGTGAGGCATGTGGGACTGGCTCTGGAACAGGCAACACGAGAACAAAAGAAACTATTACTGAAACTTCATGAAATCAAACTTTTGCTAAGTAATGGAAGAAATGTTAGTGAATATGTGTCCAGCTACCCAGAAAGAAACACGAGAGAGAGAGAGAGAAAAAGAGAGAGAGAGAGAGACTAAAATTCAGATGACTTGAAAGTCTGCTGATACACAGTTTTAGGTGGACAAAAAATTGTCTAATAATTTTAAGGACATGATTGATTGGCACCTCTACTCTCCATTAAATTTTGACAAGAGACCATGTTATGCAAATTCATAGATGTGTGTTTTGTCCAATAAAATGAACCATAGTAAAATTCACAACAATGCTCCAAAGGTTGGAAACAAATTACATTGGCAAAATCAAAGTCAACTTGGATTTTTTAAAAGGGAAAAGTTCAAAGCACAAAGGGCCTGCAGGTGCTTAACCATGCACAGATGGGAAGGAGACTGAATAGCATTTAGCTGTCAATATCATTTCTTTCCTTTTATAACTAAAACAAAAGGATGCCACAGTCTCCAGAGGCCAGTTTCAGACCATGGTAAAAGACAAAGCCCCAAGGTAGAATGAAGGGATATGGAAAAGTGTTCCCACAAAGCAAAATGGAATAACTACACTAATAACTAGTTATTCATGCAGAATTATTTTAGATTAGTTGATTCTATGTGATAACTGTTCCTTACTCCCCAAATTAGAGTGTTAATATTCATTAATGAAAATTTAAAGGGATGACTTATTTGCTTACATCACAGGTGTTGAAATCACACGAATCACATTAAATACGCTGTATGTAGGAGGCTTTACACAGACAGGCACAGTTTTGCAGGCCTTTAATCCCAGTATTCAGGAGGCTGAGGCAGGAAGATCACTGTGAGTTTAAAGCCAGCCTGGGCTACATAATGAGTTCAAGGCCAACTTGATATGCATAGTGATAATTTGTTTCAAAAAAGAAAGAAAGAAAAGACCTTTCCCCTCCCTTCTCTGGTGAGTGGCTGTGAGTGTGGCAGGCTTTGGCAACCCGCAGGAGAGAGACCCTGGCGCCTCGGGACCTTCACCATGTGGCGACCTGGGGTGCCAGGAGAACAAGGAACTCCTCCCCTCTCTGGTGGGCTGCTGAGAGCCTGCCGGCGAGTGGGCTGAGAATCAAACTTCTCATGTTGCCTCGTCCCCTATCCCGTGTTGCCCCACCCTACTTAGCAAGTGGGAACCAGTGAACTGGACATCTTGTGAAAGATAAGCTATGTCGTTTTGTATGAACTCTCTGTATACAAAGATGTGGACAACCATTTGGAAGAAAACAAGAGACAATATGATAGATAGTGAAAATCTCTGGTTGATTATCTTTGAGATTTATGCTTTCTTATGTCCCATTTTGTTCTGTTTTGTTTGTTAAATTTTACCCCCTTTAAAAATTAAAAAAATAAAAAGAAAAAACCTTATATATACTCAAATCTACTTTATGCAAAAAATGTCTGGTCTTGACACTTAAAACTTTTTATGAATGAATGAGTTTTAGAAGGGTGATATCACAACGCCAAATTATTGGCTTATATTCCTAATTGTGAAGAGAAATCTACATTCTTTCATATTGAATTGAGCTGGCCTGATATCTTTGGCCATTAGGATACAGTGGCAATCATGCTGTGAAATTTTAAATACTAGGTCGTAAGATGTAATGCACTTTTCCATTTTTTAAATAACGTTTACCCTTATAATAAAACCACTCAGAACTCAGCTTCTGTGAGGCAGCCAGCTTCCTTTGTAACTATATGTAGACAGTGTGGTATTTCTAGGTAAGATGACAGAACTTCCTGTTGACTGTTTTAAGTGAGACAGTTTAGACATTCAGAAAAATGATATCGAATATCTACAACCTCATTCAACATCTGTCTATAACTACATAAGAGATCAAAATTAATAACTAATAACTAAATTAAACCAAATGACTATGATAGTAGTAATTTATTTTAAGTCACTAAATTTTGAATTTTCCTTTTATGTAGTGATTGATCATTTGAACAACTCTTTAGAAATATTTAGTCATAATTAAAATTATTTCCCATTATCTTAAGACAATAATTTGAAATTTTTCACTGAAACAGCAGAAAGATTCCCATGCTATAAGCCATCAGTACTGAATAGTTCATGACTGCATGGATGTGAAAATCACAATTCTATTTCCCCAAGTTTTACTAAAACCAAACGATTGATTCTGAGAAAATGTTTCTATAATCAAATAATTTGTCCATTTACAGAACACATGATGGAGAGCAACTTTCAGAGAAGTTTGCAGTAACTCCTTACTTTTGTGAAATGTATTATTTCCCACTCTTGGTCCCAGAACACCATTTTTGATCCTTATTTCTATAGAAGCTTCACATAATGAGCTTTGAGAAAAATGATTCAGGAAATTATTATGCTGTTCTATAAGAATCGTTAATTATTTCATTTTTTTAAACAATGGATACTGTGTTAATTAAATATAACTGACAGAGTTAATTTTTTAAAACTGTTCTTAAGGATATCAATAATGGATAGAACAGGAAAAACATTTAAACCTATAATTTCAAAGCTGTGGGAACCACCCTGGGAAGCTGACGCAGGAGGATTATAGCCAAGCCTGGGCAACTTAGTGATTTAGTGAGTTCCTGTTGCAAAATTTTAAAAAATAAAAAAAAAACAGGCACTGAGAGATAGCTGAGTGATGAGGACCTGCAGTCAACTGCCATTATTATAAAAAAGTGAAAATGCACTATGACAGGATGTTTAGATAAGAAGTATATTAGTAATAAGGCAGGGTAACACACTACCTCTTTGTCAGCAGAATTAATCAGCAGAGATATTAGGGATGGGTAAAGAATTTGACAGATGTAAAAGAGGAAGGTGAAGATGGAAATATTTTATTAAAGTCAGAGACTGAAATATCACAGACTACAATAGCATGATTTGATTAACACATTAGATATTTGTAAAATAAAGATGACATAGAAAATGTGCTGCTTTTACAAGTCTTTGTGTGGGAGGAAGGAAACTAATTAGCAAAGGCTTCCATGCTATTAGAGTAAACCATTGCTGCTCATTACTGATATTTTACCTGATTAATTTATTTTTTAAAAAGGCACTCAGAATACATTTCCAAATATCACATCCATCAAAGTTTAAGTATTTGCTTCCATTGCATGCAATGATCAACTTGATGTAAACCTGAAGAGAGGGTAGAAAATTTTAAAGTAGTAAAAATTAAGAATTATAGCAGACATCTCACAAGAAACAATGTCACCCAGTGGACAGTGGAGTATTTGTAAAATAAAGACAAAACAATCAGCCAAAGGTGAAATATAGACATTGTCAAACACTGGAGTTCTAAGAGCTCATCATAGAGCTAATCAATTACCAGTACTACACGAAATATAAAGGGAAAACAGTAGGGGAAACTGCACAAAAAGCAAGACAATCTAGAAATAGCAAATAACTAGGAAAATCCACATAAAAATGTTTTTCTTATGTTGTAAAGAGTAATTTTCTATTGAAATAAAAATTGTAAAGAATCAAGTTCTGATATGTGCTACAGTACAGATGAACCTCAAAAACAGTAGATAAATGGAAAGGCCCAACACACAGGGGTTGTTTAACAAATGATTTCATAGATAAGGTAAACCTATAAGGACCAATAATGGGAGCTAGGGAAGGAACAGTGACTACCTGATGGATGCAAGTTTTCCTTTCAGTGTAATACAAATATTTTGGCAGAGAACTGTGGCTCACACATGGAATTCTGGCTGCTTGGAAGGCTAAGGAAGAATGATTCCAAGTTTGAGTCCATCATTGGCAATCAGCACAACCCAGTCTCAAAATGAAATTTGTCAAATGTTGTGAATGTAGCTCTGTGGTAGAACACTTGTCTAACACACATGAGGCCCTCAGTTTGATTACCAGCATCACAAATAAAAAGTTCAGGAGTTACACAGAGGCAAAAAGTTGTACAATAAAAGCACAAACTGTTCTTTTTGGTGAACTTACAGAGATTAGTAGTATAGTAGTATAGAAGTATATCTATTGTCTTAGTTACTTTTCACTAGTCGCTGAGACAAAATACCTGATGCCCCAAGTTGGGAAAGGAAAGGTTTATTTCTTACAGTTTTTGGAGGCTTCAGTCCATACTCAGTTGGCTCCAAGGCAGGTTGGCATGGCGGGGCCACAGTTCATGGCAGCTGCAAACAGCAAGGCAGAAACCGGCAAGAGAGACACACCTTCTTCCTGCCATTACATCACATCCTGGCTCCACCCCTAGGCCGGTGTAGCACTCACACCCCCAATCCAAGCACTAGACAGTGAACCAATCACAAATGCACAATGCAAATACATGAGGCCTGGGGGCCACCAACATAAACCATGACAGCTATCTATCATGTATATCATGTATATATACATATATATGTACATATATATATACATATATACATATATGTGTATATATACATATATACACACATATACATATATACATATATATACACATATATATGTATACCTATATATGTATACCTATATAGTATAGTAGTAGTATAGTAGTATAGTAGTATAGCTAGCTATCATGTGTATCATGTATATGTACATATATGTGTGATATGTATATCACACATATATATGTATACCTATATATATATAATCTTTTCCAAATTTCCTACTATTTTTTTGAAATTCTGTATTGTCTCTATCCTCGTTTTGTTTTGTTTTGCTTTTTAAATAAAAAAAGTTGTACAACATTGTGAATGCACTAAATTCCATGAAAGAGTAAATGGTGAATATTATATACATTTCAGATCAATAAAAGTACTGACAAATTAGAAGCTAAAACTTTAATATGTAATATTTGTTTATCATAAATATGCAATGCAAAAGATAAATTTTATATAAGACTTGTAAAATTCACAAATTTATGTTGAAGAAATCTTTAAAATTTAAAGATAAAATTATATTATGTTCATATATAATAATATTATAAAAGTGATAGCTTTTCTAAATTGACTTACAGATTAAACACAAATCCAATGAAACTTGCAGCAAATAGCATGACCTGTTGCCCACCGAATCTGTCATAACTCATGAAATTTACGCAGAAGTAACCACTGAGAATCTCTGGAAATTTTTTAATGGACATAAAACCGAGAAAGATTCCAGAAACAGAAATCTATTACGATTTGGTAAGAAAGTCAAAAGTTTGTGACCACTGAACCACGATTTGCTCCTTTGTTTCCTGCTGCCCCTCTGTGTTATGGAAAGTGCACTCTGAAGCAGTGTAATAAAGGTAACAGTTCTCTGTTCTCCAGTGGCCGGCTCTGGGCTTAAGCATCTTCTTCCAAGGGGCAGGTCATCAGCATTCCTCACATTCCACATAGGTGTGGTACAGAAGCAGTGACACAGGCAAGTGTACCCATGAATTTGGAGGTACCATCCATCCAGCCAGACTTCTTGTGAAGTGGAGGTTCTGCATCAGTATAGTACACTAAGGTTACTGGGACTCACATTGCTTTTACCCTGGCTTGCTGACACAGTACGCATACCACCCAGGAGAAGCCATTTGAAGAAATAGGACATGGCTTCCTAGCTATGAGGCAAGGCCTCAGAGCACAGTAGTACACTGTCTTTGTCTCAAGGTCTGCAGCTGTGTGTCTGCTGTTTTCCCCAGGGGGGACAGCCAAGTCACAAGAACAAAGAGCTCCAAAGCTCTCCCCAAAGAAAATTGCTTTGTACAGTAGTGTGAGAACATTCAACCTTAAAGACACTCTTGAAAACAATGGAAATTTCAACAGAAAACCCTTGAGAGGAAGTTGGTAGCTTTACGAAAGCAGCAAGCTACACCATAGACGCCATCTATTTTATCAGAAAGAATTAGAGGAATGATAGCTAATAAGAACCTTCTTTCTATTACTACAACCCTCAAAGGCCAGCCTCAAAAGCAATCCTTGCAAAGGGACCAAAGTTTAATATGATTAGACTATGGAACAATTTATGCCCCAAGGGATGATTGAACAATTTAAAAATTATCCAGCAGTTAATGGAAGAAAATGTCCAGTTATAATATGAAGACAGTAATGCAGCCTAGAAGAGAAGTCAGACAGAGCAGACAGTCAGCACAAAGCTGTTATAAGGACTGTTAGCCCAGGCGGCTGTGCTCATGATGAAGGCTATGTTCTCTGAGAATAAATAGCATGGAATCCACACTCTGAGAGAGATCTACTCACTAACACAGGCTGGCCAGTTAGTTAACAAATAAGCAAGCAAAAACAATATCCATAAATGGGAAGAGCAATATCCACATTTCCTCAGTGTACTATTTTGACAATCCATTTTTCAAAAAAGCATACATAATGAAAGGGAAAGAAAGTGCTCTGAAGGTTATAACTGTATGTATGTTTTAATGTGCCAGATAGATAACCATACTACTAAGTTTTTGCTAGGTCTTCACACAGAATAGTTTGTACTGTCGTTGTTGGACTGTCCACTTTTTATGCTTTGATTTTGTGACTTGAGCAACTACTTCTAAGATAACAATATATAATTTATCAACTAGCAACTTCTTACTGTTTTTTTAAAATTCTGTATTATATCTACCCTTTTTTCTGTTTGCTTTTTTGTCTAAATAAAAAAAACACACAAAGCATGAAACAGACATGCGTCACCAATACATAGCAAAATATAGCAGATTATAACAAACAAGAATCCAATTCTTGGATTTAGCAAGCAAATATTTTCAATATGCTTTTAAAAACTAAGGGAGGCAATTCCTTACCAGGCGTGGGAAGGCTTGATGATGTTTTCTCCTCATAGTGAAAATATCAACAAGAAGATAGATTGTATTAAATAGTACAAAGTGCAGATACTGGTGTATTTACAACTAAAGTGAAAAGTCATTAACATAGATTTAAGCTATCAGAAGAAAGAATGAGTAATCTTGAGGATAAAAGAGATTCTAGAATTCAGACAACTGTGAGAAAAAATGGAAAAAAAGAATCTCTGAAAAAAGGGGAACACTATGAATTATGTAAGTATATGTGTAATGGGAGTATCAGAGGAGAGGGAAAAGAGAAAACAAAGAAAAGTAGTTTAAAGAATAATAGCTAACAACTGCCAAATTTGCCCTGAGATTATTCTATACATCCATCTATACATTCCACAGACTCAAAGGGCTTCACCTACATACGTGTCAAAGCAAAGATCATGAAAGACAAAGAAAACAGAAGCATTTAGAGAAAAAAATCTAGCCATATATGAGAAACCCCAATAACATTTACAGCTGATTTTTCCTCAGAAACTGAAGACCAAAATACAGTGGAATGCTACGTTTAAAGTGCTGACACAAGACCAGTGATATAGCTCAGTGGCACAAGCACCTGCCTGGCAAGTGCAAGGCGCTGAGTTCAACTCCCAGTACCAAAAAATGAACGCATAAATGAATGAATGAATGAATGAATGAATGAATGAAAGTGCTGACACAGACAAGAAACATATTAACTGAGAATCATACCTAGAAATGCTCTTATGAAAAATACACATTTCTAGGATAAACAAATTGACAATTTGTTCCTAATCAACCGGTTTTATAGGAAATACTAAATGAACTTGTAGAAGTGAAAAAAATTGACTACAGACAATAATTTAAATACACACACATAAACACACAATACAGTGTGTTTTAGTGAATTGATAAAGTTAAATAATACAACTATAAAAGACAGAATGATACACATTACTTCCTATTTTGTTTATCAAGAAAGATTTTCATAATTGAATTGTGATGCTATAATATGTAGACATACAACATTTATAATAGTAGCATGGGGGATTATCTTGGAGAATATCATTGCTATCAGATGGTAACTTAAAAGCAGAGCACATGAAGAGAGCCAGACTATAGATAACAGCTTACAGTTAAAAAAAAAAAAGAATGAAAGCTTATAGGGTTTCAAAATAAGATAATAGGAAACCAACAATGAATACCATAATACATCTTATTATCTTCAAAATAGCTGCCCATAACATCAGACACAGTTAAATCTAACAAAACAAGACAGAATAAAACCAAACCTAACAAAATTATGACAATGATACAAGAGTTCAAGACAGGAAAATAAGAAAGTAACAGTGGTTACCACCTTTACCTCCTAGGCATTTCCTCCCCTATCGCTTTCATAATATCTATTGTGCTTTTTGGATCCCACTAACTCTTTCAGTTTTTTATGCTAGGGAGATAACTCAGTGTTCGCCCATATGAGTTCAAATCATTTCACCCATGAGCACAATCTCCAATTACATCCATTTGCCTACAAGAGCCTCTAGATTATCCTACTTTATAGCTGGGTAGCTTTCCATTGTATGAAAATACTGTATCTTTCTTATCCATTTTGTGGTGGAAAGGAAAGTTATGCTTTTTTTTTTCTGGTATCCTGTTATGTGGAACTATTGTTTTCTCTCCTTGATTTTCAGTCTACAAATTTCCTTTTGAGTTAAATGTGTTTCTTGTATACAGTATATTGATGGATCTTGTTTCTTGATTCACTCTCCCTGTGTTTCTTTTGATTGCTAAATTGCGGCCATCTACATTAATGGTTACAATCAGCATAGATTGATTCATTTCTGCCATATTATCCTCCTGTTGTTGGCCCTCCACTTTTCCCCTTCATTCAACTGCCTGCCCTGTTTGGCAACTCACCTCTACTGCTTTTCTTGGAACCATGGTCATTTTTATCTCTCTAGAATATCCTTCAGCACTCTCTGTAGGGTGGGTTTTGTGGTCAAGATGTCCCTCATTGTTCTTTATCATGGAAATAACTTGTTTTTCTATTTGAAAGACAGTTTTTCAGGGTACATCGATCTGGGTTGGAGGTTGTTTTCTTTCAGGGTTTGAAACACTTCACTCCAAACTCTTCTTGACTTCTTGATGGTATATGTTGATAAGTCTGTGATTCTGATTGGTTTTCCTTTATAGATGATCTATATTTTTTTCTCTAACAGCTTTTTATATTGTGTTCTTGTGCTGAATTTCTGGGATCTTGATTATTATATATTTGGGTGTAGATTTACTTTGGTCATGGCTAGTTGGAGTTCTATATGCCTCACTTATCTGCATGCCAGATCCTTTCCCCATGTTTGAGAAGTTTTCTGCTTTTACTTCTGCAAATAACCTTTTAAATTTCATTTTTGTTTACCCCTGCTTCTTTGCTGATACCTGTAATTCTTAAATTAGCTTTCTTTGCATTGTCTTTCAGCCATTGAATTGCTATTCCCTGGTTCCTTGTTATTTTTAAGAGATCTTTCTTTTCACAATTGCTAGCTGTGATCCTCTTCAAGGTCTGAAATTTTATCTTCAGTCTCTTTCAAGTGGTTTTGTCAGCTTTTGATTGACCTTTTAATTTCCTGGATATCTCATTGAATCTATTTCATGCATTGTAATTCTTTCCTATATTGTTCATTCAAGATTTCCACCATTTTCCTATGATCCTCCTTTTTATCTATGTCTTCTTTAGATATGCTGAGCAATTCTTTCATTATGTTTGTGATTTCTTCTTTTACCTGAGACATTACTTCTGATTTGATTACGTTTACAGTCTCATGAAGTTTCTTTACTTAGGTTGCTATCCTTTCAGAGATTTCAGCTGTGTGACTTCCATTTTCTTCCATGACCATGTCTCCCAGACTTGTTCTGTTTGGGCTGGAAGCCTGAGCTTGCCTTTTGCTCCTTCGTCTTGACATTCTCCTGAGTTTCTCCCAACAAGCCAGTTGTGAGGTTCCAGGCACTTCCCACATTGGCTGCCCTCTTCAGTGTAGGAAAATGGAACAGGCACCTGGTTTCTCTGACCCCAGGTTCCCAGGGAAGGAACAGGGCATGGGGCAGGCTTCTCCAGACCCACGCAGCTACCCTGGGCCTTTCCTGATGGCCAGGGCTGTGTGGTGGTGGAGTTGCTTTTTTCTCAGCCTGGGTGTCTATACCGGACTCCCCTGATGGTGGCAGTCACCGGAGGATGTGTTTGTCTGATTCTCCCAGTGGACGCTGCCTGCCCACAGGTACCAAAGGTCTCCAATAGTGCCCTGTAGATGCTCAGGTCTCAGATGACTGTGGCTCCTTGCCCTTGCTGGCTGTCCATAGGAAGCAAGCCTTCTGATCCTAAATGGTTAAGTTTTTGTCCTAGTTTGTTTTATTTTAAAATTTGTATTATTGGGGTCAAACTCAGGACCTTGCACATGCTAGATGGGTGGTCTACCACTGCGCTACCGCTTTGGCCCTTATTTTATTTCTTGATTAGCTTGCATTACATACAACTACATATTACTGGATTTAATGTAATATTTTAGCACATGTTTTATTACACACTAATCAAATCAAGGCAATTAGAATTTATTTTTTATAATCTTTTTTTTAAATATCAGGAAACTTTGAGCCCCTTCTTCCATATCTTCATAAAACATACAATAAGTTATTGTGAAGCAATGTCATTCCACTGTGCTGTTCAGTACCAGAATTTATTCTTTCTAGCTGTATTTTTGTATTTGTTATCTAAACTCTTTCTATTCTTCCACACCAGCACCCTCTGCATTTCTTATCCTTGATATTCTACAGGCAGGTCAATATTCTTATGGATCTATCTATATATTGCTTTCACATATGATGGAGATAGTGTGGTATTTGTCAGTGTGTTGTATCTGACTTAACATATCCTACCATTTAAATCCACTTTGCTCTTCATTATGGTACTACATTATTCTTTTTTGCTGATATATATGATACATTATATCATTATTCATCCCTTGGTGGGCACCTAGGTTTGCTAGGTTTATTTCATATCCACTATGATGAATAGTGGTATAATAAACATGAAAGAACAGGAATCATTGGTTGGCTTAATTCATTTTCTTTGGTTATGTATCTGTAAATGGGATACTTGGATTATTCAGTAGATATTTTTAGTGATTTGTGGAACTTGTATTTCTTTTATTAGCCATTAGTATTTCTTCTTTTGAGAAGTGACTGTTCAAATCATTTTCCCAGAAAGGAAGGAAATTTTAGTCATTATATCCTCAGAATCTACAATGCCTCCCATCTCTGGACTCACTGCAGACAGTCAATTGTTTGTCAAACGAATGATATTTTCTCCCTTGAATAGTTCTTAAATTTCAATTTCTTGCAAAAAATCAATGAACAAAGGGCTTTAAAAATTATATCTCTCAAACAAACTGTTAAAGTCCTCACCGAAGTTCAAAAACACTTGAAAGCATTTTAATGTACTTTACTCTTTCTGTACTTGAAGCCAAAGGCGTGCTGCTGCCTGCCTCCGCCTGCTCACAGGGAGACGCAACTCCAGGATTCTAATGGAGGAGGCCGGGAGAGGTAAAGAAAGCATGAGATGGAGATGTCACTTTGGAGGCAGACTGCACTTCTGCTTGTCACAGATCTCCTCAGGAGTAGCCAAGCAGCTCTGTTCCAACTCTCTACTTGCTATAGTAACAACAATGAAAGAGAAGAATGTCCTGACAGTTTGTGGGTGGGTGGACTTCGCAAGACCTGAAGAGCCCACACTGTTCTCTACTTGAGCTCTGTTTGGTCTGAATCGCTTTTATTCCCAAGAATGGCTGTCTTGATATTGATTTAAAAAAAAAGGCATTTTGTTTTGAAGTTTGATATTCACTCAAAACTCATTTAGATACCTATTGCTGGCCAAAGTTGTTAAATAAGTATCTCTGCAAAAGTCACAGGTAAACTATGAACCACCTAATAATTTGCATATGTAGAATGTTGAAAAAAAACCAAAATCTGTTTAAAGAGAAATGTTCATTGTTTGGCGGGCTCATGCATGGTTTTATTTTTAAAACTCTTTATCTTCTGATAAAGGAAAACAAAAGGCTCAGATAAAATGCTGTATGGAGAGAAAGCTCACAAAACTTTTAAATGTATTTAGAGATAAAGGTTAATACTGCATATATAAAATCAGATTTGTAAGGCAATGAAATTATTATTCCTTCAGAAAAGTAAGTGATAAATATTTACTATATATTCACTTAGTTTACAAGTATTTACTACAAGAAAATGCATGTAATAAATTTATTATGAAATAAAAAAGTACTACATTTTAGTTTTATTCACAAACTAGATCAAAATTTTACATTTTAGAGACATACCAGCCATTAACCATTATTCAAACCATTAAACAAAATTCTATTTTTGCATATTGCTTTGCTGTTCATAGTGTATATTTCTGCTCGCAATATTAAATACAAACATACTGTATATTTCTTGTAAAATTAATTCAGCCTGAATTAAATATGAACTATATTATTGATAAGAATTTTTTCTATGGCATATGTTTGGGTTACTAAAATGTTAGTTTCATTTTTCAAAATTGCCTTGACCATGAAGACTTCTATATGAATATCAAAATGAGATGACATATTCATCATTTATTTTACCTTATCAATGCTGAGGGAGAACCTAAGTGCGTATGTCGCTTAAGGCCATCTCCTTGAAAGGTGTGGCTGGAATTCTCTGGCATAGATTTTCAAGTGGATGTCATGCCAAGGTTTTTAAGACTGAAAGTAATTATGTTCAATGTAAGTTAGTAATTCTTTGCCAGTTAAAAGTGTCTTTTCAAAGAAGGATTTGAATCTACATACATATAAACTATTGCAAGCACAGAGATACAAGAAGTACAAGCTAGATGATTTATTTCAACCTTCAAACAAAGTGAAACTAAGAAAAATATTGAATGGGAGTTAAGAGAAAAATATGGTGGAGCTTGGATGGCGTCTATAGGTAAGGAAATTTACCTCGTTTATATTGAAAAGAGATGAACAAAAGAGTGATTATTGAGTGTGCATTTTTCTCTACTCCATAACTCTCTTCTTCTAGTGTGTTTATTATATCCCAGGGGAAAACTATCTATTGTGGTACTGGAATAGTGTATTGAACTACCACTTTTGTACAAAATGTCTGGATCTAGCTAAATTATGATATTTTCTACAGCTGAACAAAATGCTGCTCAAACTCTGTCACAGTATCTCACATTACCTCACTATCTGTTATTAACTCTGTTATATAACTCTGTCACATTACCTCACTATCACAATGGTAATGTTACTGTCATTCAAGTATATAAAGTTGGGGCCGGGGATTTAGGGCAGCAGCATAAGCACCTGCCTGGCAATGGTGTGGTTGTGAGTTTGATCCCCAGTACCAAATAAATAAAGTATATAAAGTTGGGTAATATATATGCATATTATATATATATTTTTATATATGTATATTCATACATATAAGCCTACTTATTTTCACATAGCCTTACTTTGATGGCACTATATCTCTTGACAAGGGCATCATGTCCCCTCAAGTATTTTGATTCAGGTCAACTAAGCTTCAGTGACAACAATGAATTTTCACTTTCATTCCTTTGCTTCCATTTCCTTGAAGTGTACTGACAGTGTTCTTTAAACAATAGCAACTCCAGTGCAGTCTGCACCATGTGCTGTATCAGTGATGATTCCCTCTCTGACTCCTTACAATTAGGATGCTGTATTTATTATGCCATTAATATGGCACAATTAGTGCTCTAATTGGATACAGATATGACGGACAATTATGTATACATTCTTTTCCTCCTTTTGGATCTAGTTTTAACATCATGTTTGCAAATAATGTGCTCCTCTTCCAAAAAGAAAAAAATAATTCTGTAATCGTCTTTGTTAGGAAATTCCTATCTAAATGTTATAACACTGTGAGATTCTCCATAGAACCAGGACCCTGAAGATAGATAAAGAGTGACTGGAATTTCGTGTTGGTATCTTCTCTTTGAGGTCACCAAACACTCCTCCCTTTCTGTGTTCACACCCTTGAACTATTTGCAAGCATTTGTCATGTTCCCAGATAGGTGCAGTGCAGCCAAGCCGTACATACACTTTCAATCTTCTCTCTTAAGTGAGTCAATTTCCCGTTTTCTATGAACTCTTTCCAATGCTTCTATATATTTAAAAAATAGCTTTCTAGTGATGACAATATGTCTATTGTTTTCTATTTTAGAAAGCTTTTAATGGAGCCAAACCAACACATTAGATTCTTCTGATTGAGTTTATTTCACAGAGGATACGTGAATAATAAGTTATCACTTTCCCCAGTGATAATGGAGGGATGAATCATGATTCCACTTACTTTTCTATCACTAGGGGTTAAATAAATAGTAATTTTTAAAATTATGTTTTTTTCTATTTTTTTCTCCAAATGTGCGTGATGCTGGGTTCTAGGATATTTAATAATGCCTTCCAAATGTAAATTTGTTTTCCAGTCAGCTTTGTTGACGGAAGTCCAACATTTCTAAATTATATTTATGTACCCATTTATTTTCACTTGCTCACAACTCATACAAACTCCATAACATCATGTTTTTCTAAGGAAATAGATGTCTTCTATCCTGATCAAATAAAAAAAATTTTGAAATTCCTTATCTTGTTTTGCAGAAAAAAGGGAATTTTTGTTTTACTATGCTTCACTTTTTAAGAAATAAAAAACACAACTTTGTACTTTCTGCCTCCTTCCTTCTCCAAAAATTCCTTCTCCATACTACATGTACAATATACCATCTCTCCTGCACTTCAAAGTACCGGTTTAGTACCCAGTTCTCGCGGGCACATTTGTTAGCTGACCTCAGCAATTTGAGGCTCAGAGAGACGAGTGAGGATCACAAGGAGGCAGGACTGGACGCTTTCCTGAGAACACGATGTTCGTGTGTGAGAGGCCGGGACTGTCCCCTTCCTATAAGGAATAATTAGTTGATGGGGATAAGAGACAGCGTCAGTTCGAGCACCATCTGAAGATGTATAATTATCGGTATCATCGTCACCCCGTGTATTCATTCAGGAAGAGGGCAGAACCAAAGAGTTTAACTGACTTGACAAAATCTCTGCCCATGAAAATGCTTGCCACACACCTTTGAAATAGTTACAAATGCATCAGAGAATTTATCTTACTAATCCTCCGTTGTGCAGAGATGTTTAATACTGTCAGAATAAGATAAGGGCTGTATAGTGAATCAAAGAAGTTAATAAAAAGTAAGTAAGAAAAGCACGATTCAATGGTAAAAGACAAACAGTCTGAAAAAAACAGAATTGGAAACTCTGAGAAGGGAGTGGGGGTGTGGCCTGGTTTTGGTTCCTTGCGTGTGATGGAGCCCTGAAGGAGAGTTGCGTAATGATGGCTTCAGCGCACAAATTTTTAATACTGAAAATAAGGCATTCAGTTTAATCTCTGAAATTTTCTGTCCCTATCCAAATGTTTTATTATGGACATAATTAAGAGCTCACCATTTTCCCATGACTAACATCATGGAAAAAAAACCCTCTAAACGGATTTTATGAAGTCAAACCCCGGTTTTACAGTAAACAAATTTTTAAAAATATATTTAAGATATCAGGCTAATTATTTAGGGTATTTTCACTAGTCAAATTAAGGTTATATGAATGTATCAGAGTTTAATTATGAAGCTATGATTATTTCCTCTGAAGTTTCATCTTAATTGTTTCCATGAGCAGATTATTTTTAAAAAAAAGAATGTTTCAAGGAGGAAGTCTTGGTACCAATCTTTTGGCTGTCTTTTTTTCTTTCTTTTTTTTTCTTTCTTTCTTCCTTCCTTCTTTCTTTCTCCCCCATTTCCCTTCTTCTGTTCATTCTTCCTATTTTTCCCTCCTTCCCTTTTGTTACTGTAATTAAATGAAAGTATTATTTCCTAAGTCATTACAAGTTTTCAAGCATATGATTGACAGCGTTAAATAAGAAAATTTCCAACTGTGTGTTCAAAGCAAGGGAGGCCAGCCAGGCCATGCTTGTCTCTAATCCTGCTGTATCTGTGTGTTTAACTATTTTTCTTTAAAAATATCTGAGCATTGTTCATTCACTGTCAATTACAATCCAGTTTCTGACTGCAACTGCACATTATAAAATAAATATAGTGAAGAAAGAGCAATGCAGTGATTGGTTTTGGAGCAAAACAATGGTATTTAAGGAAACGTGAAAATCAGCAGAATGTAACTATTTGAACACTGCATGGACTCTTAATTACAATTTGTGATGTTCACGAGATTTGGAAATATTAAATTGTCCTCAAAAGTAAGCATGGATCCGCAGATCAAGTCATTTCCTCACTGTGTGTTCATGTTGCTCTCCCTGAAAATAGAAGTTTTGGTGTCACCTTTTTCCAAGACTCTTATTTCAGAGCAGAATTGCTACTGCAATAGAAATGAACTCCAATCACAGTTCCAAACTGGGAAAACGTTTGTATCTTGTAGGTAAGAAAGTCAGTGGCTTGGGTTTCCTGCTTGGTCTCTATCCAAAGTGAATTTACCTCTCCAGGACTTTCTCCGTCACCTTAAGCTGGCGATGGGTCCTTCGAAGCCCAGAAACAGAGAGATCTTTCCCTCCACTTCCACACCCAATCCCACGCACTCTGCCAGGTCCCCTCAGGGTGAGGGGGCGCTTTCACATGCACTGAAGACAGGTAAAGTGGACGAATTCTAACATGTCAGGGAACTGGACAGCACACTGAAGGGACTCAAGGACACAGGCTCTGAGTTTTCCTGTCTGCCATTCTCTATCATGGCCACTGGTGAAGGTGGCAAATACTCCCAACTACCATGTTGGTTCTAACTAGTGTCACACAGGTGGGATTTGGAAGAAAACCCAGCCTTCAACTTTCCATATGTTTGCTACCTTACATTCATGCAGACAAACTTAGTTCAGCAGTCTTTCACTTTTAAAGGTATTATGCAATAACATATTAATACTGTCAAACTCAGTAAGTATTGACTTTATTTTTAAGTGGTCTTCTTTACTCAGGCTTGAAAGAAACTAAAGCACGTATGTCACTTTTAAGAAAACAATTTCCCTATCATCCAAATAATCAAATCATGTTAACATTTAGTGTGACTGTTGTTGCCAGATACTGTATGAGAAAATAGTCTTAAAAGATGTTAGTTTGTTTTAGGGATCTAATCTTAATTCTACTTGTAGGACCTAACCTCTAAATCCATAATAGAAATGTTGTTTTCATTTTGGCTTTTTCCCCTTCAGAGTAAAAGTATTTTAACACTAATTTTTTTTTTTACAAATTTGTCTAACTGTAAGCTACATTTATTGTGTGAACTTTTACCCATTGTAGAATAGCATCTATACCAAAAAAGGGTAGAATAAGTTATTTGGGTGGTTACGAGTGCGTATGTTCATAATCATATAATTTATCTTGTGGAGCTTGTTATTCAGTCTTAGGAAAGTCGGTTTCACAGACTCGTGGACTGGCAAAGCATGGTTTAGTTCACGCCTGCTTCTGAAAAACTATCTATCTAATATACACTTGATAATTGGCAGGGAATTAAACTCCCCACCCTTTTTTAGAAATACACTTCATACCGCTCTCATCAGCAGGTTTGTTAGGAGGTTTCTACAGAAAGAAAACCTGCCGGCTGCTCCCACTGGGCTGTTCTGTGTGGAAACAGTCAAGCTGCATAGCTTTGCTCCTTTCAAGCACCTGAATGTTGTTAAATGTCAGAAGCCAGCTTTTTTGGGTTACATGAGCAATATTCGTTTTTGGTCGTGTTGTTATTCGCACTTATTTAGATAATGCGGAAGAAACCAAGTAAGATATTCTTAAAGTATAATACTGAATTGGAAAAGTACATTACAAAATTAATTGTTTATTGGTGGAAGTCAGGCTGTTTGGGGGTTAATCAGTGTTACTTATTCAGTAGACGTGTATGGAGTACTTAATTATATACAAGGCATTTTATTATAAGTTTCTAGGTGTAAAAACCCACAGGACATAGTCCTACCACTGCATAGCAAACAATTACCCTCAAATCAGTTAAATGCTAAATTTAGTTCATATAATGTTTTCTAAAAGAATATAAGGAGAGACCTTACTGCAACAGACTGGAGAACTTTTTCGCAAAGAACATTGGAAATTGAGTAGTATCTCTCCATTTAAAAAACGGAGTCTCTTACGGCGAGGTGCAACGCTCTGAGATGGCATGATGAGAGGAATTCTAATGAGTTTGAAACATAGAACATGTGAGCAAAATCTTTAGAAACTGGGGTAAAATGATTGCGTGAGCCAGGGATTGAGGATTATATACTTTTCAAGACACTGGCACTTTATTTTGCTGGCCCAATAATGTATGGATTCATTTTTTTAAAAAACCTTCTAACAAATATTTATTAAATATGTTCTATGTAACCGGTATTGTGCCAAACATGAAAAAAGCAAAAATGTTTATTAAAAAATTTTGTTTGAAGGTAGAGACAATAACTAGTCAAGTGGACAATCAATAACACAACAGTAATTATATACCTACGTGTAATATATAATACGATTTGGGATATTATGTAAATATTATTAAGAAAATTGGAATTCTGTAAGACGAAAGGAAATACTGCAGGATGAGGGGCTGCTGTGAAAACTTGTCAAACAAGGTGAGGTTTGAAACACTGCAGTTTGTCAATTGGGAGGGCAATGACAAAGCCTGTAAAAGAACTCAGGAAAGGTGTCTGGGTCAGAGGGAACAGCAAGCTGAGCAACTTTAAGAAATGAAGTTCTTAGGTGGTAAAACCCAATACTAGGACTTTAGATAGGACGATCCTAAAAATAGACACTTCCCCGACATCATCAGAGATTCCCACCAACGCACGAGGAGGAATATATTCTTCTGTACCAGAAAAAGGTACTTACACAATATAATTGAAAGCTCTCAAAATTATTGATACTAAACCTCCCTTTCCACCATCTTTGCCTCTCGCCTAGATATGCCTACATTTTTAGACCTTAAGGTGTTTACTGGGAACTCCTGAAAGATCATCTCTACCCAGTGGCACAGATAGAAAGGACAGTGGTGTGGGTGAACGTTATCCACTGGGTTTGGTAAAACCAAACCACCACAGAAATTGGTAGTGAGATGATCACGGCAGGCACTCTGATGGGGTAGATAGTGACAACTTAGAGTTTAATAGACTTCTGTGGTTCACATTCTCTTGGTTTTCCCATGAATAAAAGGCTGTTCCTCTCGTCACCATTCCTGGCATGTTACCCAGCACACCCCACTACAGGGTGCTCCTGGCGAGCCTGCGCTTCTGAAGGTTTGAATCTGACCGCAGGTCACAGCACCCACTAGCTCTACGCACAGAGGGGCTTAGCTGCAATTCGGGGTAACACCCCTGCATCTCTGAAGACGGAACCAAGGCAAATAGATTAACTAAAGGACAGTCAGGATGAGCTAAAGAAGCATCTTCACCTCCCCAGACTCACCATGGGTTTTCAAAGACATCAGAGAATTTCATTCGCCACCTCTCCCGAATTTGGCTTTACAATGAGGACATTCTCCAACCTGAGATATTCTTTGCTGCTTTGAAATTCATCCGCAGGGGACAATATTTACCTTGTGAAATGCCCTCCAATTTGCACTGCGTTTGACTGTATGCCTAACCTTCTCTTCTGTCACCTGACATTTGCCCGTGAATTTCTGTTCATAACTAAAGCCTTAGACAAAGACTTGACATATTCTCCCCACAGCAGCACCCTATCCTAAATAAAACAAGCGATGGTTTCCCATATGTTTTATGAAGCAGTACTCAAGCTGTTTAAACTACCTTCTGTCTTAGTAGGAGAATTTCAAACATAAAATGCAGAGAAAATGCTTTTTCACTAGAGTCAAGCAATTCCCCAGAATTCCCAAGGACTCCTCCTCCACTCAAAGCAGGGCAAGAGGCACCCCTGCTTCCCAGTCTTAGCACAGGCTCATAGAACAGAACCCAAAGAGTTAACACCGACTCAGACTGAGTGGGCAAGGCGGCAGCTGTGGCTTGCCAACTCTTGCGTGTTGGTGTTTCGTGTAAATTTATTTTGAGTTCAGCCAAACTTTTTCCTCTGCTCTCGCTCCAAGGGCAAGCTATAAATCTAGTCTCAGCACCTTAATTCTTCTATATAATGCCGTGGGCACTTTATCAATAGGATGTAGACAAAGCTATGTCTGTATTTTATGAGTTGCTTGGGTTTATACTGTCGTAAGAGAGCAATGGTGACTGAGGCTTGAAATACTTGCTTTAGAAATTGTAGTTTGAATAGATCAAGTTTGCACTTTGAGAAAGGACAAAGCATGCGTGTGTCCAAAGGGGACCGCTTGCCCCAGGGCCTTTGATTCTCTTTACCCCTCCCCTGGTCCTTCGGCATCTAAGTGACGTGGCTAATGGTGGGGACGTGCACCTGAGATCTAAGGTGGAAAAGACTGCATGTGCACCGAGGTGGCCCAGAGACTATTTTAAATGAGATGTTAAAGAACTTTAATTAAAGATGAAAATAAATTTCTGCTTATTTGCCTACAAAGTAACTTATTCAAAGAAAATAAATGTTGAGCTCAAGTGGTTATATTTTTTATTTCAATAATAAGGACAATGATATTTAGACGTGTTTTGCCAATAAAGTAGCCCCTAACCCATGTGGTTACTGTGTATTTCAAATAAAAGTTAGTTTGAACTGAGATTTGCTATAAGTGTGAAATACACAGTAAATGCAAAACCCTCATTACCTACCCATGTCTCTGTCTATTCATCTGCCTACCTATCATATCTCCCTAAAATGTTTTTATTGATGAACTGCTGACCTAATTCTTTCTGTTTCTAATTTTTTGATGTGGTTATTGAAAAGGCTTTCTGTGTATTTTAAATTAATGCTTTGTATTTCATTGTGTTGAACAGTATTAGTTTTCCAGCTTCGTCAAGTTCATACAACATAAAAGCAGTAATAACATTAATAATAAAAGTTAGCATCCATGAGACACTTCTATAGAAATAAGCACTGTATGTAATACTTTAATACCTTCAAAACACGTATGAGTTGTATCCAATTATTTTCAAATGAAGAAGCTGAGCTGTGCAGAGTTTTAAGGAACTTTGCACAGAGAGAAAGCTAGTATACGACCATAGACTGGATTTGAACCAAAGATAATTTGATCACATGACTGCTACTAATTGTTTTAAGTCAAAATATAGTTATATTGATCATGTGCATTGGTTTGTTAGACTGCGTATTTGCATATTTAAATGTAATTTTTATTGTGCATGCAGTAACATTCACATTTTGTGCAGTCTCTCCCTAGGATCTCCTGATCCTGGCACCCACCGATCTGATTGCTGTCCTAGAATTTTGCTGTTTCCAACAGTCATATAAATGAAATCATATAGGATATAGTCAAGCTTATTTTACTTAAGTACTTTATTTAGGTATTTTTAAGGTATGAAGATGTAGCAAAATTCATTTGTCTGTGCACTAGGAGACCATTAGGGTCATCTTCAAATTTGTATTATTGTGGGAAAAGCTACTGTAAATATTTGTGTACAGATTTATGAGAAACGCATGTTTTCATTTATCTTAATAATGAAGAGATGGACTGCTGGGGCCACTTTCAAGCGTAGGTTTACCCATAGCACAGAAACTGCCACGCTGTCTCCAAGAGGTTCACAGTTCTTCATTCTTCCCAGCACTACATGTGAGTTCCAGCTGCTCCTCTTCCTCCATGGCCCTCAGTATTCAAAGATAATTTGTCGCCATTGTTGCTGCCTTGTGCGGCTTGGATTTTACGTGCAGTGGCATTTCATTGCCATTTTAATTTGCAAATTCCCAATAACAACAAATACTGATCATCATTCTGTGCTTATTTGCTAATGATTACAGGTTCTTTGGTGAAGTGTAAATCTCCTGTAAGTTTTTTAGTTGTTGATTTGTACTGTTACATTTTCAGTTGTTTATGTATTCTTCATGAGCATTCTATCAGATACATGATTTGCACATATTTTCTCCTACCCTGTGATTTGTCATGTAATTCCTATAATGGTTTGTTTCTCTAATCAAAGAAACAAAAATTAATATTTACAAAATCATTTTATCACATTTTTCTGCTACGAAAAAATTTTAAGAAATTAGTTGTTTTAAAATTGTTTGCCTGAGTCAAAGTTACAAATTTTAAGCTGTACTTTTTCTGAAATTTTTGTAATTTTAGTTTTTACCTCGAAAAAGTGGTTTTTCATCTGAATGGTAAAGGATTCTAATACCATTTTTTAAAAACTATACTTTGTTTATTGACTCATTGTCAGTTAAAAACATAATTCATCACACTTATGTGGGTGTCTTTCTTTACATTCTATTCTGTTCCATTAAGCACTGTCTACCATTTGCTAAAACTATAGTCATAATTGCCCCAGCTTTGAAGTAAACTTTCGTATCAGAGAGTGTGAGACTTCCACTGTCTTTATTTTAAAAAAATACTTTGGCTATTATAGTTCCTTGGTCTTCCATTTTCATTTTATACATGCCTGACCGATATCTACCGAAAAGGTACATTGGCATGTTAGTGGAATTACAGTGAATCTACAGAAATTTTGGGGAAGTTTGACATCTTAAAATCATTATATTACTCAATCCATTGGTGCAGTCTCTCTTTACATTACTGTAAACTCTTTTTTTTAGTTCCTCAGTGTTTTGTTGTTTTCAGGATATAGATTCCACACAGATTTTTGTAATACTTTACCTTTTAATTTTATTGCATATGCCACTATTTTTACATTGTTCCTTGCCAATACTACATGCAGATATAGAACTGACTTTTGTACTGACCTTATATATTCAGCCAGTTAGTTTGAAAAAATACTTTGGAGATTCTTTGAGACATTCTACTTACATAATTACATCATCTATAAAGAGAAAAGGTTCTAATTCAGTTTTTCAATTACATACTTCAATTTTCTCTACCTGTTTTGACTAACTAGAGCTTCTCCTGTATGCTGGAGCAGAGGGATAGATACTCTTCTTTATTATTTGGATCTGAGGAAAGGATTAATTATTTTATCATTAAGTGTTTTGTTAGCCATAGGGACTTTTGCAAATGCACTGTATCTGTTTAATAGAGATTTTTTGCATTCCTAACATGATGAAAAGTTTTTACCAGGAAAGGATGATTAATTTTCAAATGTTCTTTCTGCATTTGCTGATACGATCATGCCATTTCCTTCCTTAATCCACATTTATGAAGAATTCTTGACTGACTTCAAAATATTGCTGGGCTCAATTTACTAATAGTCTCTTGAGGATTTCTGTGTTGAAGTTCACAAGGGATATTGATCTATTTCATTTTTCTTGTAATATCTTTGGTTATCAAGTTGTGGCCTCAAAATTATTTGGAAATGCTCTATTTCTATTTTCAGAAATAAATTTAGTATTTGATATTGTGTCTTCTTTCAACATTTGTTAGAACTTTTTCTACTCACTGTATTACAACTGGCTTGTTTAGAACATTTCCATATATTGTATTTGATATGGTTGGCTTTAGGCTTATAGTTTTAGTTGTTTGGAATTTTTTCCTCTAATTTTTATCTTCCTCCTTCTGTTTTCCTGACCTGTAGATTATTTGAATCTCTTGAGGTCTGTTCAATTTGACATATTGTTTTTAAAATACATCTTTATCTTTTTCAAACAGTTGTTCAAAATCTTGAAGTAAGTATACTTAATATATTAACAATTTTCTTAGATTCAGTATTTTGTTGTCTTAAGTTAAATGAAGAGCTGTTAAAACCATGTGACACTTAACACTTGCCCCTTTATGATAAAGTTGTAACATAGCTGTACATACATAGAATGAAAACAGTACTAGACAGTAACTTTCCTTTAAATTAAGAAAAGGAAAATAGTTTATTATATCTACCCAGATATCCATCATTCCAGTGACTTTTTCTTGCTCTCAAAGTTCTAAGCCTTCCCCTAGCATCATTTTCTTTTAGTCTGATAAAGTCTTGCCATATTTCACTAGAACATACCTGCTCAAATCATATTTTCATTTTCTCTCAAATTAAAAATGTCTTCATATCACTTTGATTCTCAAAGATGCTTCCACTGGGTCTAGAGATCTGCGTGGACAGACTTTCTTAGAGATGCTTAAAAACCGATTCCACTATTGTTGGCATTCATGACATCTGATGAGAAATCTACCAGCAATATTTTACCTTTTAACTCATGACTTTATGCAGAAAACAAAATAATATAGAATGAGAAATGATTGATTAGGAAGATGAATTTTATTTTCCCAGCAGCATTGAGGGCCAGCGACGAGATTCAAGAGCATGAGCTAAAGAAAAGGCTAAGTTACCCAGCTTAAACACACAAGGGGCCGGGCACAGAAGAGAGATAAGTGTCCCCGCCCTGTCACCCAAAGCACCTATGAAGAGAACCTGATTCACTGCCCTGAAAATGACAAAGAAAAGTGGTAAATGTAATCCAAAAGATTTTTTGCTTAATGGTTCAATACTGACACCACTTACAGATTCATGAAGACTAGTGCAATAATAGATCCCCTTCCAGCTAAACTATGTATATCTAAAACTATCCTATTTATTAAATCTATCAACATGTACTGGGTGCATGCTATGAGCTAACCAATATGCATTGGGAATCTAAAAGTGACCCAATATAGCAATTATCCCCGTTCTCCTGTAGCTTATATGCAAAATTTAACTATGGGAAGTGATCTAATACTCTCTTCTTGGGTCTTTAAGGCAGATATGCAAAGGGGAAAACAATTTCTGTAAGAAAAAGAGAACATAAGAAAAGAACTCGGTACTGTGTGATGGTATATTTAAAAATGATCATGCAGTTATGACAAGTAGACCTAGCAAATAATCAAAGTGATTAAAACATATTGAAAAAGCAAAGAGCTGTAGAAAAGGCACGTAGAGGCAAGACCTGCTGGACCCTGAAGCAAATGATAACTGTGTGGTCCTGCACATGGAAATGCTGATGATCGATTTACCTAACTATTGCTCTAGAAATAATGAGAATATGGAAAAGCAGGTGAGCACTGGCAGACATTATTTAAATCCTTACCTGTCAAAAAAAGTCAAACTCTAACATCAAAACTTATAAGAAATGATAAATATATTATTTGGAAATATGGAGATGCATTCCATAAATAAACATGCAAAATGTTAAGTGATGCATTTTGGGTTAGGTATATGTTGAAATAGTAAGAGGGAAAAATATTACTTTTAATATGAAGTCATTGTGAACAAATGAGTGTAAGGATAATACATATCACCTTGATCAAAACTATGCTATCTTCCTTTGACTTTCTTCACATGCTTTTTTCTTTACAGCATATGAAGATTCCGTAAAAAGGAAGATGCTGAACATAACTCAGAAACTCTTTACAGAATGTTCCAAGTGGTATTTACCTTCTCCTGTATTCGCAACTCCTTATCAATACAGTCATCTGTGATACAAATAGGAGCAAGGCTATAAGCCTTCAAGAGCCTTTTTATCTGTCAAGTGTTTGACAATTATGAATGAACATCTTCAAAGGAGAGAGGTGACATGCTGAAGATCATAAATATTAGAGATGATCTAACTATATGTATGTCCTGTCACAGCAGAGACGACTGTGACAAGTGAAACGGACCCGTAGTAAGCTCTACAAATTCTGCTAGATCAATTGTGAATCTCCTCATGTTTCCTAGGAAGTAGTTTTATAACAGAGACCAAACCCTGCTGTCTCTCACTGTAACTTTAGTGATAATACATAGCAATGAATAAATGTTCAAAAACTATAGAATTATGGGTAAGCAGATGTGAAAGCTAGCCTACATTTTCCTACTCCCATACAGTATCATTAGGCTGCTTCCAACTTCTGAGGCTGTCAACCTGATCCAACATAAAAAACTGAGAAATCCAGGTGTAAGAAAAAGAATAATTTAAGTAATGATACTCACCTGTGTTGTTTACTTAAAATGCAAATAATAGGTGAAGCAACTTGGTTTCTGTATTAAGGTCCATTGCTTAGACTTTTAAAATGTCCTAAATTCAAATCTTGTTTTTACCTTGAACAAATTAATTAGCGCCAGTTTCTATATCAAGAAAGTGGAGAATAAAATGACAGCATTACATCTCATGAGAATTATATGCAATGATGCTTCTAAATTATGCAATAACCAAATAATAAAAATCCTCTGTAACTTTTGCCATTTTCTTTTCTTTTCCACACAATTGGCACTATGATGAAATCATAACTGCTGCTCATTGAACTTGCCATTGGTACTCAATGATTTTCCACAAAGATCATTAACCCTTAGGAAACTGTATATGATTGTCACCCATCGGACACAGAGGCAACAGACTTGCAGAGTAAAAAAAATAATTGGTTCCCAGTTCATTAAGTATGTCAAAGGTGAGACACTTAGACATACATTGTATTTTATTGTATTTTATTATATCACCAAGAGTTTGCTTTGCTTTCAGGAGATGAGTGTTGGTAAACCAGGATAACACACCCTGAACAGATAGATGCCGTGCAGAGCTGCACAGCAAGATTCTGACTATGATATCGAAATATGAACATTAAAATAGCTGTGCTTTCTTGCAGGGGAAAGTTTAAATCTGTGTCCATTCGAATTAATTAAAATAGTGCAGCACCTGTCTACTTAGGAAGAAAAATCAGGGCCAATACATCCAGCTATACATGGTAATTACTTATTTGAGCATTAAGATAAAATTTAAACCCTACTCATTTTTTAGCAGTGTAATGTATCACACAGGTACCTGAGGCTTCTGACAGCAATGTAATTTACATACATTATTTTAATAATCCTCATAATTTTTCTGCTGGGAAAGTAAGTAGCAATTATTTCTCAGATTTTTCAGATAGTGAAACAAAAAGGGGAAGAAATCTTTTATATGTACCTCTCAATAGATCTCAAGTATTAATTTTAACTGTGGGACCATTTTCTGTAGCTGAGGATAATTATAATAAAATGTGGCACTATTTTAAGTGGAAAAATAGTAATGACTAACTTTAGAGGGACATTTTGAGTTATATCAAGAATTGGGAAGAAGTGATTCAATTGATGTATTTTTTTCTCCAGCAACAGAAATTATCCAGGGATACTCTGGCATCTCCTCTGATAAAATGAATAAGCACTTACAAAGTAAATCATTTGTAAGCATCAACCAGAACATTTAAAGTAACATGGAGTGCCACTAAAGGAACCACCACATTCCCCATACAGTCAACTCTTTCCTTCCTCAGCCACCTCAAAATGTAAGAGGCAAGTTAAAAATATTCCTTGGGATGCTTGTTTATGATAGCAGCATAAGATCCCTGAAAAAAAGAAAACCCTTAAAATTATAAGGCACAAGAAGTCAGCATAGAGCAACCGCAATTTCATTTGAAAATTCATCATATGGTTTTTAAGAGTTTTCAAACAAACGAGGAAGATGAAAACAAAATGGAAGCAAGGAAATCTGATAGTGCTCGTGAGTCAGTCTCTGTTTGACTGGCTGTGCCAAGCTGTGCTTCACTGCATCTGTGATGAGCACATGGCGACTTCAGAAAACCAATTCACTGCAGAATTCTCCTGCCATTGGCTTATTTAATAGTGAAATGTAAATTAGTTTTCTCTGAAGAGTGGATTTTTTTTTCAATTCGATAGAGCAGTTGCCTTTTGGTAGTTTTGCTTTTGGTGAGAGATGTAGAAACTTTAATAATATGAGAGAAAAGTTATGATTTCTTATTGTGCATTACACACAAGAGAAGAAATTATAGGGAATAACAAAAGGTGATCAAAGGACAAATGTGAAAATAATGTCAGTTTATCCATCTTCCCACAAATATTTGAGGAGCACCTATGATAGTTCATGCACTTTGGAGAAGAGGGTAAGCAAGGATGGTGGAGTTGCAATGCTCATTTCAGTCCAGAGAAAACAGATATGGATCAAAGAATTATACAAATAAATGTAAAACTAGAAACAATATTAACTTGATGAAGTTATCACATGAGAGTGGATAACAGGAAATTTGACAATAAGTCGGAGAAAGTTCCCCGTGAACCGAGGACTGTATTGTGGTCTTAGGGTGAGTAAGGATTAAACAGACAATGGGAGGAAACGGCCTTTGGAGCAAAGACTATACAAAGACCCTTTGGACGTTACCTCAGTATCTGCGGAAGAATAAGTGAGATTCGGTGTGCCTGAAGCAGAGATTGTGGAGAAAAGTCCCATTGTACAATTTTATTAAATGCAATTCATGTCAAGAGATCTCATGGAAAATTGTTTCCAGCCATAACAGACTAACAAGTCTTGGAGTCATTTTCCAACTGTACACAATGACAAACATGAAATATATGAAATAATGGTTTTTCACACACTGGACAACAGTCAAGAAAATGTTCAACTCTCACTTCTTGATTTCATGACAGCATAAATATACAATAAAATAATGTTGTGTTGGTGAAAGGCTAGATATAGAGATTAGTGTAACAAAATGGAAAGTTCAGGAACAAACCCACAAAATTATAGTCAACTGGTTTTACAAAGGTCCAAACCCAGTCATAATGTTGCAAGGAATAATCTTCTCAACAAATAGTACTGAAATAATTGGAAATGTATTTGTAGACAAAGGAACCTTAACCCATGCTTCATCCATTTTATAAGAATTTATTTGGATGTGATCCTATAAATAAAATAAAAACTGTGAAACTCTTTAGATGTGACCCAAATAGCACAATCAATAAAAAGACAACATACAGAAATATCAAAGAGGAAATTAAAAAGAGAAATTAGAAGTATTTGGGGCTGAATGAAATAAATGTATAATACGACATTAAAATTGTGAAATGTCACACTTTGAAATTCCAGCACTAAACACCTATAAAGGGAAAAAATGTTTCTAATCAATGACCTAAGATCCTATTTTAAGAAACTAGAAAAATATCAAGAAATTAAAGTAAATAAAAAAAGGAAAAAGTAGAAAAGATAAGAGGAGGAGAAGGAGGAAGAGAAGGAAGAGGAAGAAGAAGAAAAAGAAGAGAAGGAGGAGGAGAGGAACAATAGCAAAAAGAACAAAACAAAACCATCAGACCAAATTAGAA
Organism: Dolichotis patagonum; assembly: GCA_004027295.1. Classification (NCBI taxonomy): domain Eukaryota; kingdom Metazoa; phylum Chordata; class Mammalia; order Rodentia; family Caviidae; genus Dolichotis; species Dolichotis patagonum. Next base: position 31,487 of record PVJX010000261.1, on the reverse strand, counting down.
CAACTGTTCCTTGAGAAGATTAAGACAATTGGTAACATTCTAGACAGATTGATCAAGTATAAACCAATATATGAGTTACCAATGCTGTATCAGCAAAATAAAACAGATTATTGCTGCAAATACTATAGGCATAAGAAGGATGAAAAGAAAATGTAACCAATATTTGTATGCCAGGAAATTAAATGCCTTAGACATATAAACAGTTTAAATGACATGACCTATACCTACTAAATGAATTGAATTTTCAAAACCATACCACAAAGTTAACTCCAGACACAGAAATCTTCCTAAATGGCTTTTCTCAACCACTTAAGCATAAATGCCAATCATGCGCAGCTCACCTAAGCTCTCACAAATGCTGAGGCTTTGAACAGGGCATATTTCCCAGTGCATTCTGCACGATCAGTGCTACGCTGTCTTAGTTCATTTATGCTGCTGTAACAGAATATGACACACTGGGCAAATTACAAAGAATAGAAATTTTATCAAAGTGGGAAGTGGCAGTGGTGGGTGCCTGGTGAGAGCTACAGTCTGTGGAGAGGAGGAGTCTGTGGTGAGGTCCTCACACTGCAGAAAGTGGAAAGACATGCTGAACAAAACAGCAGGGAAGTGTCCTGTAGAAGGGCCTCAAATCAGGACACTCAGTTCCTACTCACCTCTGAGAGACCCTTCTGTTAATGCCATCGCATGACCAACACCTGAGTTTTGGAGGACACACCCTGAAACCACAGCATCCTGATAGCCAAAGCAGAAGTGTGACGGAAAACTACACACCAAAGTACCACATGAACATAGAGAAAAGACTCTAGATATTTCACAAAATGAAATCTAACATAGTAACAGAGGTTCCAGCCATTACATCAAGTAGAAAAATCTCATCGTAAGTAGTGAGTTTGGCTTTCTGTAGGACACAAGTTGCTGCATGAAATCACTGTACTTCTACTGTATTTGTAATAAAAATGATACTTAAAACAGAATTGAATATGAGCTATTTAGAAAAAAATTTGAACAAAAGTCTGCAGTAAATATGTGTACTCCAAATACTCCAAAACTCTGTTGATTTCTTTTTCATGTATCAAAAAATCCAGTTTTATGTGACATTTTTTACCAAATTGAACTGAAGCTTCAAAGCAATTCCAGTCAAAATTCCAGTTGATCTTTTGTAGAATTTGACAAACTGATTATAAAATTCATATGAAAATGAAAAAGTCTTGCAATAATAGAACAATTTTGTAAAGTTTTAAGACATACAACCTGATATCACAATGTATAATAGTGATAGTAATTAGGAGCAGAATGTTTGTAGAGAGAGTAAAAAAAAAAACATACTGAACAATAGATTAGATACAACTCAGAAATAAACCCAAACATGTATCTCTGACTGATTTTTACAGCATTAGTTTTTAGAACAATTGAATAATCAAGCCAATAAAATAATGTCATGTGAGCATAGACTTTTACCATATACTGTGAACAAATGCTAACTCAAAATTGATCACAGACCAATATTAGATTGCAAACTATGAAACTCCTAGGAAAAAAATAGAAAATCTTAGCGACTGAATTTAGCAAACTTTCTTTAATAGCATGCTACAAACACAATGTGTAAAATCAAAAAGAATAAACTGAAGTTTTGCTTTTCAAATGACATTTCTGAAAATTGCACCAAGGCATAGTGTGGAATAAACTATTTGTAAAACACATGCAATGAGGAACTCTTGTCTAGAGCTCACCATCCAGTACGGGGGTGACCTGCCACATGGAACCACTGAGTGTGTGAAACATACCTAGTCTGAATCATGATACACCTCAAACACAGAATACTTTACGATCTTAAAGACTTCATAAAAAATTAAATCTTTTCAAGGATTTTTATACATTAAAATGACAATGTACTTACATATTAGATTTAATTAAATGTATAAATAGAATTAATTTCCCTAGACATTTAAATGCTATTTTTGTGACAACTAGGAAATTTAATCATACCTATGTGGTTTACATTATATTTCTATTGGATGGAGCTTATCTAGATTACATAAAGACTGCTCATAATTCAATAATAAAACTAATAACATTGTTATAAAATAAGTAAGCAGACATTGCACAAGAGAAGATACATTGAACAGACATTGCACAAGAGAAGATACATTAATCGTAAATAAACACAGGAAAAGGTGTTCAGCCTTGTTAGTCCTTAGGGAAATGAAATTTGAAAGAGTAATACAATGACTTCATACAACCAATATAAATATTGTATTAAACATGAGTTACTGAAAAATTGTGAAACAAATGGAATTTCATATATTTTTTGATAGGACTAGAAAATGATACCATTAGTGAAAAATAATTTGGTCATTTTTGAAAAACTAATTAAAACTACATTTATATGCTATATAAACATTTTACTCCTATCTAAATATTTACCTAATAAAAACTAAAGTGTGTATCCACACAAAGATCTGGTGAATAACTTTCAGTACACAAATGATCTTAGCAACTTTATCTGTAATGGTTCAACTGAAACCACCATAAACGCCTATCTATGGATGAAAAGATAAACAATTTCCTATATAGTTGTAAAATAGAATACTACTCAGCAAAACAAAGGATTAGAGATAAATGCAACAAAATAGATCAGACTTTGAATAAATATGCTGAGTAAAAATAATTCTAGAAAAATACAATGCGTACTGTATGGCCATTAACATATAAACGTCTAGACTATGCAGATGAATCCATGGTGACAGGAGATATACACCTGGCTGCCTGGGATATGGTAAGAAGAAATGATAGATTATTCAGAGGTCCAATGAAGCTATCAGGGTGGTTGGGATAACGGTTTCACAGATATATATATAGATAGATAGATATAGATATATATCTCAAAATGTACCAGGTTATACGCTTTAAAAATACTGTACACACATCAACCCCACTTTAGTACTTCAAGGAAATTATAATCTGGTTGTGAAAATAAAACAAACAAACAAACAAAGCTATCAGGAAATCAGCTATCATAATAGAGCGGCAGGTAAATAATTGTCACCTGCGGTGAGAACAGCTTAGAGAAAAGTCAAATGAAGCGAATCAGATCCCAGTTCAGGAAGGGAACTGGGTGAGCCAGGGCCTTGGCCTTTGGTCTATTGACAGTCTGGGATAAGCGGATCCTGCCTGCACCCACTTCTTGCAAGTGTATCTTTCCGAGGTCTGTTTAGTCCGTTCGTACTCACAGGCAGGCTAGCCACCCCTCCGGCCGTGAGATTTGGACAAGCTCCTTAACATCTCAGTGATCTCAGTTTCCTCCTCTGCAAGTGGACTAACATGAGTAACCCTCTCCTAGGACTGCAGTGAGCATTAAACGAAGTAACATAAGTAAATATCTTAGCCCAGTGCCTACTAGCTTTAACTATGATTTCTTCATTCACTAACAAACATTTGTAGGAGATGTAGCTGATAGAGAGCAGGGCATTGTGCTATGTTCTGAGAACACACGAAGGAAGGAGGCATGCATTTGTTCATACCTCAGGATTCTCATTGTCCGATGGGGAAGAAACATGAGCCATAATAATAATATGCCACGTGAAAATATTGCAGCAGTGCTACTTTACAAGGCCCTGTGTTCTCCTACGGTAACAAATACATACAAAATCCTCACTTACTCTTCATATGTTTTGCAGCCTTGCCGTGAGAGGAAATAGTACAGAACTTGCCAGAACTCATGCATTCCTTGCAGTAGATTCACCAGGCAGACAAGGTGAAAAATTATAGTCCATTATGAGAAAGTGCTGACACGAAAGTACAATGTGATGAAGAACTGAGGCCTATTTAGGGAGTTCTTTAAAGAGTTCAAACAACTGGAAAACAGAATGTATAAGAATTAAAAAATGACAGTGCTGAACAGATCGGAGGGGCTAGAGAGACATTTTGGCTTGGCTGCGTATCTGAACTTGAGCTAGGAGGCAAAAGTATCTGTATCAGTAGCGTTTTACTAGAGAAACAGATGTAACGCAAGATGTGCAAATGTACAAAGATTCACAAGACTGGCTTACAATGGTCACCAGAGTCGGATGAGAAGTGTGCAGAGGGTGTCTGTGCACTGGAGATGAAAGGGTTCAGTCCAAGCTCAGGAGGTCACCGCAGTGTCCCGTGTGAGTCCATATCGGGAGGCTGATGATTGTGCCGTGGAAGGCTGGAAAAGATGTCCAAGGCAAAAGTGAAGACCAGGCATCCTCCAAAGAAACAGAAGCAGACTCATCCTTCCTTATTTTCCCTTTACTCCATCCAGGGGAGCAACCGGCCTAGAGTGGGTCTTCCACACCCTATGGTATGAAATTGCTGAGCTGATTTAAACTTTTCTTAACTACACTACTTGAGTTCACACAGTCAGTCAACCACCATAATTCTTTATCAAGTTTTAAATCATTGGGATAAAAAATTATGAGGCATAATCAGATATGTTATATACACAAATCTTTAAGGCAGGAAGCCAAGAATTTAATTCCATCAAATGGTAGAAGGCAAGGTTATCTGGTTGGTTTGAACCAAGTTATAGAGAATCATGCAGGCTAGGTATTTGGCTACACAGACAGGTGAAACTATCATGTAATAGTGTGATGTGGATTCAAACGTTCCCCCAGTGTCTCCTGGGTTTAGGAGGTGATTGGAACATCAGGGTGGCACTATACTCATCAGTGTAATTGCTCTTTGATTAGTCCAGTAGTTGAGCTGTTAGGAGGTAGGCCCTGGTTGTAGATGGGTCACTGAGGGCATGATTCAGAAGAGTATACTCTTGTCCTCATCACCTCTCTTCTGTCTCTGCTTCTGGACCCCCATAATGGGAGCAACTTTCCTTCTCTAGCCCCTTCCAGTAGAGTGTTTCTGCATTTAGCTTTGTATCCTGAGCATGGACTGAACCCTTGAAAACTATAAGCCAAGATCAACCTTCCTCCCTTAGGTTGTGAGTGTTGGGTGTTTCGTCTCTGCTTCAGTGTGGACCCCACACTGCAATGAATGCCTCAAGACCAATGAATCACCATTGGGTGCTTTGACCTTTTGCTAATAGGTTGGTCACTAGCTGTTTATATATTGGACCTACTGAAATGTCCCTATGCACAGGACCAAGGGCCCTCATGATGTGGCAGGAATCAGGGCTGAGAAGAGAACGGGTAACCCAGTGGCACCAACCAGTGCCAACTCTCCATGATGGGTCACCCGTCTCTGCTGAGAATTCTGCATTTGAACGCGACCTTTCATGTGTTGAAAAATACATTTGTCAAGAGATGCAGGTAGAACATATTTTATTTTAATCATTTATTAACTTAAAATTTTTTAAAGTGTAGATCATGAGAAATGAGCTATCATTCATATTGTTCTTCTAGGCTATGCAAATGTCCCAAGCAGGCCTACTTTTAAACGATTGAGATTTAGTTGAGTAACTATTCTGTCCCTAACATTCTCACCAGCAGTCCTCTGCTATTTCTGGACTAACAATTCCGATTTCTCACCTACAGCATAATGGCAAGTCAAGCAATGAATTTACATTATTTTCTAATGGTTTTCTCTTCTTTATCTCCTTTCATCAACAACTATTATTTTACAGTCCTCTTCTTAAACTGTGGGCTTCATAATAGTTGCTGTAATATGCATGTATGTATTGCTGTTTATAGTTTTCTACTTTAAAAGAGATACCTGTCTTCATGAAAGAAGTGTGTTTTTGTTCTACCTTGTTCTTCTTTTTCTTTTTCTTTGCAATGCTGCATCTAACCCAGCAAGTTCTTTATGTTTGAAAGGAAAATAAAGATTTATGAGAAATTTTAAAATAAGTACAAGCTGATCACATCTCTCAAAAATAGTTACACCTGTCCCAGTGATAAATTTTCTGGCTCCTATCAAATCAATTATAATTTGCTTATTAGAAATGACTTAACCAGAATTAAGAATATTTAACTGAATCCAAGATGAACCTGTTCTGTCACATTTTGTAGGTGTTAACTTCTCAGAAGAGCAATTACTAATAACTCCTCAGGGGTTCATCTCAAATGTCACCTTTTCCTTTGCTAGTCATTGTCGTCTAAGGGATACTGTTGCTTCACTCTGGCTTTCTTTGATGAATGAAAAAAACCATCCTAATTAAAAAATGTGTCTTTTGAGGAGAAGTATCTTATCTCTTGTATTTCATTGAGTCTCTGTAATTGAAAAAATGTAAATATTTAAAGATAACGTTCTTCGTTTCTGTGGTATTTGCATTTGCTGTAATTTATGTGTGAATATGCCATGGGTATAAAAGTAAATTATCTGGCTTTATAAGTTTATACTAATGTCTCCATGGAGCTACAGAAAGCAGCTGCTATCCTATCGTTTTGTCTTTTTAAATGTCCCTACCACTTAGTGTTAGCGTAGAAGGTACAGCTGCAAAGCCTAAATCGTTTGACTTTCTTTATAAGCCACGCTTTGACTGTGACACACCAGCTCTTAGTGATTTGTAATTTTCCATTTAGGATCAATCACTTATTCAGTTGTGTTTACTTGGATGTCAAGGCAAGTGCGTGCACACACACACACACACACACCCCAAAGATGCTGCTGATATTCATCTACATGTACCCTTCCACCATTCCTCTGTAAGAACACTGCATGTTATTGTCCTCATCATGCCTGTCATCAGATTTGTTTCCAAATTATTATGAAGAAATACCGTTTTATAGACTATGAATCAGATACAGATCAATAATTCAAGGAGGATTAGTTAGGAAGAACAAATACATCAACTGAGAGCTGATGGACTGACATTTTGTGAAGTATTCAGCCTCTGAGAGTTTTGGAGGACTTGGTAGCAGTCTAATTTTAAATATCGGAAAGCCTGAAGATTCTGTTTTTAACCATGCAAACCTGCGTTGCTCCACCTGGTAAAGACATACACTTCACTTCCACAGGCCGCCGTCTATTTTCAGGAAGGAAAGTGGTGTCCTGCTGTTTCACACTTGGGGTGTTCTTCCTTCCCCGGGCCAAAAGACGAACTAAAAAAACTAAAAGAGGAGTGTGCTCCTGGCCCACTGTTCGCCCCCTGGCAGGGCCCGAGGCCTTTTGCCAAAGCTCTGACCCTTTTAAGACTGTTTCCTGGCAGCCGTTGCCTTGAGAAGCTGAAGGACTATGATTCTGTCCCGCTGGATTTTGCTCTGAGTTTTTAAGGGCTTGCTTCTCTGCAGCCGCAGAGCCCGGGATTCAGCACAGCCCTGTCATCCAGGAACTCTAGATCCCTGAGCCTTCCCTGTCCCAGCTCCTTCTGCCAGCCACTTGCTTCAGGGCTTCAAAGACGGGCTTGCTGGAGTGCTGGGGACGCTTCTCTGCGGCTGCCACAGCCCTCCTTTGAAGCACCATGGACGCCAACAGAGAGGATTCTGTGCTACAGTACAGTATGCCCCGGAGGTGCCAGCCAGCTCTGTGACTCAGCTAAAAACAGGGAACTCGCTGTAAGAGAGAGGGCGTAAAGGGGAGGGACGACGGAGGAGAGCGAAGAGAGAAAAACAGCAGGAGTTTACGATGGCCAAAGTTGTGTCAAAGGGCTCAAACACATTGCTGAAAGAGCTTTCTTGATGGGCCAAAGAAGGGCCTAACTCTGTGAGTCTAAAATCTGCCGGGGCTGCATAATGTTTCCTGGCTTCCTTAACTAATGAAAATGAGCAGCAGAAGGGTTAAGGAAAACCAAAAAGAAAAAAAAAAAAAACATTCTCTCTCCTCTTTCCTACTCCCAGTGCCCTGAGGAAATATGCACTAATTGGCCTTCCAGATATCATTTGGGATCAAACACACTGATGGAAAGAAAGAGAATTTCTTAGCGCACCACCACCAAAAAAAGGGCTTATCCTGTCTGAATTCCCACAGAACTGATAGTCTCAGAAGCAACTCTCCATCCAGATGGTGACTGCAGCAACCCAGGACAGGGGAGCTTATTTATGAAACATTCCACTGTGCCTCTCTCTCTGGCTCTGGATAATTTTGAAAGGAAAAAGCAAATGATGCTCAGCTCAAAGTAGATCTTGAACAAGCAACTCGATCTTACTTTGGGAAGCATTTGCCAGGGTACTTTGCTCAGTGCAAAGCTAGAAATTTATGGCCAGATAGAACATAAAGCATAAAATGTACCTTGGTTTTAAAAAATGGATTTCGGAAGAGTGCCAGAGATGAGAGATAACCGAAGGAAAGTGATTTAAAGTGCACTGTGGAACAAAGATGGAGACATGCTGTCTTTAACCTCCCACAGCAGGTTAAGGACAGAATGATGCAATAATCTGTCTAGTTAGACAAAGAAGAAAATCAAGTTTGTGTCTTTCATCCCCTACACACCAGTGAGAAAGAGATTTAGCTTCGTGATCACTGAGATGATCAGATGTGCTTACGACAAACAAGAGGGTGAACACTGCCCTCAGCTCAGACCCGGGCGTGTCCCATCCTGGCAGTGTCTAAGGTGATAAAACCTTGCATAAGCGGTGACAGCAACCTTCTGTTTCCAAAATTTCACCGGCGAGTGCCTCTGGTAGAGCTGTCACGAAACAGGTCAAATCGATCAAGAGAAGTTCAGCCTTCGTTAGAGACTCAGACTGGGTGTCGGGGCTGGGTTGCTATTTTGGTCTTTGCTTTGCTTGTCCATGGCTGCTGGACACTTTTCTCTCTGTCCAGTTCACAGCTGAGCCTACTCAAAGAGGGTCTTCAAAAGAAATGTAATGGGCTTTCAAGCAACATCATTTTTTTTTTTAAATTGGGGAATATATAGTTTTGCTAAGAGATATAAAGAAGTTTTTTTTTTTTGCTCCATTTTGAATTTCCATTTCTATGTGAGAAAGACCTAGTATCTTCTTAATAGGTGTTTTGCTAAGTGCTTAAAACAAACCAAATTTAAAAGAAAAGAGGTTAGAAGTGAGGAAATCATGTTTGCTTAATCGAAAAGATCATAAATAACTTCAACAGGAAAAATATGAAAAGAAAAAGCATTGATCAGAATGTCAGAGAAAAGTATAGAGGAGAAGCACTAGAGTGGAACTTGGTACTCCTACACTTCAAAACAAATGAGAAGCTATCAGGTGATACCCTTTCCAACAGCCACCATCAGGCCATCAGCCAAGAGAAGAAACAAAAATGAAGAGAAAAGGCAGAGTGACATGGCTAAAAATTAGATTAGTTGTAGCTTTAGGTAACAAAGAGATGATCAGTGTCTGGATTTCAATGCCTGCACACATGGTCTATGTGAGTGATTTGTTTCAAGTCCCTTTTATCCCAGCGTGGCTGATTGTAGATACTGGGGCTGTGATTTACTCAACAGCTGCCACTCCCAGGAATTTACCTGGGAAAGTTTAGGACACGGAACTAGGTCGAAGGGTGGTTCCTCAAATGACAGCCTCTAACCTGTGAATATGACCATGTTCGGGGAAAGATTTTTGTAGACATAATTGTTAACAAGTTTAAGATCCTACTGGGTCAGGGTAGGCCTCAAACTCAATCTCCAGTATCCTCCTGAGAGAAGGAGAGAAGACACCCAGACAAGGCAGTGCAGACTGAGGCAGAAACTAGAATTCTGCATCAATAGGATAAAAATGCTACAGGTGCTTGGCAGCCTCCAGAAGCCAGGAGAGACTCAGAGAACAGAGGTGCAGAGGTGCCCGAAAGAAGCGACTTACTGACTCTTTGATTTTGCACTTCTGGCCAAAGACCTTGGGTGAGAACAAACTCCCATTGCTTCCAGCCATGCAGTTCGTGGTCATTTGTTTTGCTAGCCCCAGCAACCTAAGATAGGTCTTCCTCAAAAGCATCATTGTCACACTGGCTGTGTCCAAAATGATACAGAGCTGTGTGAATTATTTCAGCTCAACTAGTGTACGTGCCTGTGTGAATTTCTGCAGACATCATCAATGGACTGGAACATCAATTCAGAGTTCCCATCATTGGAGCCCTCGCCATGAGTCGAGCACCATACTCAAGGCCGATTAATAAAGCAGCCCCACCCCCTTAGGAGTTATGGACCAGCTGTAGGCAAAATTTGGACAAGTCAGCAACCTTCCCTGGGGAACAGAAACTCAGCTCTTGGAGACAGCAGTATCCTGGGCCTTCCTGTTTTGCAATACTGATGAGCCAAAGGTGGTGTCAGTTTTCCTGGGGTTCTCTCCTAAGCATACAGCAGAGTGAGTGAAACGTTCCCAGGGTGGGGTGGGGGGTTAACATGAACGAATGCAGGAATGGTGACTGTCCGCTTGCTCAGGAGGAAAAGGTTCCGTGTAAGGTGTCCATAGCAGCTGGCAAATCACATACAGGTTTCTTCGATGCCACAAAGTGCAAAGCAGGTTTTGCAGCGAGGGACAGAATCCCAGGAACTTGTGGATCTCTAGACTGGCCTGCTCAGCCCCGTTTTGAAATCCATTGTCTCTTCAGTGGTTCCGGTAACTTTTTCAGCTCCCTTGATTTTCTTGGACCCTCAGTCAGTTAATTGTGCTCCAAATGCACATCTGCTCCAAGGTGCCTCGCTGCGTGCAGCGTTCCACTTGGAGGAGACCCACGAGGCGCGCGGCGAGGCTCCCCCAGGGCTCTGCGCCTGGAACGCCTGCTCTTTTCACAGCCGTCGCTGCTGTTGCTTCTGCCTGCTGGCTTACACGAGAATTGGCTTTTATACTTCCTAATTTAGACACCAACAGTATGGAGAAATTATATATATATATATATATTCTGTCTGAGGGGCGTGATGTTTCTCATTGCACAAACAGAACAGGCTGCCAGCACCTCGGAAGCACACACAGCAATGCTCAATCCACAGGCGCCTCAGGTCCAGGTAGTAGCATGGGGGCTAAGCCCTGGGAAAGCATGACATTTCCTGTGACTGTTCCCTTTAAAAACAACCAAATTAGGAGCCAAGATGTTCAAGCCGTAATAACTACTGTCATTTTGAAAAACAAGCCTTCTCCTTCCTAGTGTTACTGAATATTTGAAGGGGAATCACTTTATCCAAAACCCCAACCCCAAGGGGGAATCCCCGCACCCCACCACCAGTGGTATCGGAAATAGTGTATCCAGTTAATAGCACCACGTGCCAGGTATCATACGAAGATCTACGCAGACACTTAATACCCCAACAGAGCTGTCAGGTAAGGAGCACAGCCCAAAACACCTTAACAGATGAGAAACCCGCAGGAGAGAGACTGCATTGCTTCTCACATTCACCGAGTGTCTCAGGTCAGTTTCCCTGGAATCAGAGCCAACGTAGTCATTATTTTAGGAAAAGGAGCCCCAGCTGAAGTTTGCCTTCATCTTTACCCTGCAGGATACTGACGCACAAAGTGTGCTGTAGGTCTGGTCCTGCGTGGAGATGAGGAAGAAAGGTCTTTTTTTGTTAAGTGCTACTGCTTAGTGTTCAAAGAAGATTGAACCTTTACACTGACTTACATCCCCTTCCTTTCTTTGCACTTCTTACTTTGAGATAAGTTCTTGCTACCTTCCCCAAGGTGGATTTGAACTTGTGACCCTCCTCTCTGAGCCTCCAGAGTGCTGGAATTACAGGCATGAGCCACCACACCAGTTTGGGTTTGTGTACCAGGCTGGCAGCCAATTTTCACCCTCCGAGTGAGGTCTCTCCATTGTGGCCAAGGATGATTGTCTGAAGCAGGGGATGGCTGTGATCACAGTTAGCGGCTTTGATTGGATGCAGATGGGGATGGGTGCAAAGTCCAGCTGAGTGGAATCGTGGTGGGGGCAGGCACAGTACCCACAGCCAGATCACAATCTGAGTATTTTAAATTCAGAATCACTTAACGAGGTTAAGAAGCACTATGTTTTTATCAGCCTTCAGGTTCCAAGGAATGCACAGCCCCCGTTACTACTAGAAAAGGTGTCAATGAAACCTCATATGCTTTTCTCCGCAGTTTCGAACGGCTTGACCTTGAAGCTGGCCGGGGCACTGCAGGGTACAGTACGCACTCCTGGCCTGGCACTTCTTGCTTTTCCTTGTGCTCACTCGCAGTTTGTATGTTCCCCTTCCCTCTGCCCCTAAAGTTCTTGAGGAGGAACAGAGCCCAGGCGATGGCTCCATTTGGACATATGTATCGCCTCTCCTTGCAACCAGCAATAAACAAGAAAGAGTAAGAGAGGAAAACTTGTTAACACCATGCTGTATCTAAACAAGCAATTCCAGATGGCATCCTCTATGCCTTCTGCCTCTGATAAGAAAAGATGGAGCAGGGAAAATAAGCAGCAGCTGACAAGCCATACCCAGCACTGAGCCCAACAGGGAGAACAGACACCAGCCCTGCACTCTGTCCTCAGCCGTGGCCCAGCCCCCACCCAGAGGTCTGTCTGGCTTCAGACGGCTTCAGCAGAGCTTTTTTATGGACCCGATGAATCATGGGTGGTTACAGGCCAACGCATGCCCTTTTTTTCTAATTCAGTCATCAGTTTGCTGATGAAGACCAAGGTGACAAAGCAGTATACTATATCATTGAAAGACTTTTTTTGTTTGTTGAGAAGACAGACAAGAAAGGAAATTTAAGAAGTGCTGAGTCTTAGCCAGTGTATTTCTTGGAAAACAAGGCTCATGTGTCTTTAATATGCATTATTTATATTCAGTGTGTGTGTGTGTGTGTGTGTGTGTGTGTCTGGGACTATAGTAGCAAGTCCATCTCAGTAGGCAGGAACTCATTTTCTGACATCAGGTTACCTCGGATTGAATCCTTTATGTCATTCATGGCTCTGTGTCTTTGGGCAGTCTCTCCCCATTTCAGGATCCCCTTTGCAAACTTAGGACAATAATTACACCACGCACGTTTGGTAAGTATTAGCTGAGATAGTCCACATGTAGACCTAACACAGTGCCTACTATGTAGTAAACACTATGAGATTAACATTTGCCATCCTTTATCCATCAGTTCAGCTAAACAAATTAGTATCTTCTCTGTGTGAGCCTGTGAGACAATACTGGACATACAAATTTCAATATAACATCACATCTTTCCTCAAAATAGAACTGGTCTCTATGTCTTAAACTGCCTTCTTGGAATAACGTGTAGCTTATGACTCTTCGATATTTCAACATGGAGAGGGGTTATGTATAATGTAGCGAGTGGCACACAAGTTTTAACTCACCACTTTGCAGAACCCAAGTCAGCAGTACTGTCTCGATTGCTAAGAGTATGATGTGTGGATGAATCAATAGAAATGCTATGGGAACGGTACCCCAATGATGCCACAGATAATCCATTTATTATATCCCAACCCATTTATTCTATTCCAACCAAGAATCTAGGCCAGTTCTAACTTTCATAATTTGATAAACATGAAGGGCTCAGTGGTGGCTGAAATGATGAAAAAATCCTAATGAAAACACCAAAAGCAAAGGTCAAAATTCATAGTGTGACTTTTCAGACAGAAGAGAAATCCAAGTGGACTGTGGGCTTCCTCCCTCCATGAGACTTCAGGAGATAGCTAAAGCATTGAGATTAGACAAAGAAAGAATTTTCTGATAGTCAAATTCCAGAAAGCAAAGGTTAAGGAGTCACAGATGACACAAATGCCTCCTTTTAAAATGTAAAAATGTAACAACTCTTTAAAAAGAGTTTATGATAATGGAATGGAAATGAGTCAGAAACTATGCAAATTAAATTCACTTGAAATATATATGTCTTTAAAAATTAAGTGATAAATTGCTTTGTCAAATGCTTTTTGTGTGTGATTTACCACCCACAAACCCCCATATTTAAATTGTAGTTTAAGATGTGTTCCTTAACCTCAAATGCATTTTTAGGGGCCTAGAAAGGTCAAAGAAGAGACATTCTTCAATGCAGGAGGAGTGGCAGCGTTTGCGTTCTGCGTGAAAAGAAAATGAGGGTAGTACAGTGCAAGTAGAGGCAAACCAATAAAAAAAATCTAATAAATTGGACTAAGAAATGAAGCACATACCCCACTGAGCCTAGCATAAGATATTCCTGAGGCTCGGGAAGTGCTCCCTTTCATTTAGACTATTCTTAGTCCAGGCTTCGTACATTGTCTATTCAGGAAATGCTTCTTGAATAGTTAAGTTCCTATTTTCCTGAAGTCCTGATATGCATCTTCATTAAAGTTGTCCTTAGAGTGATTCCAGATTCCTAAGGGCTGACAGTACATTTCAGTTGAGACACTGTTTACGTAAAACTTTTAAATTAATACCTGCAACATCTGATTATTTCTAGGAAGAGCTACAATGCATTGCATCAATGTGTTTGAAAAACTAGGGTGTATAAGCAGATGGGTAGTACTAAGGCGAAGACTGATAACAGAGAGCTGCAGAGAAAATCAAAGTTAAAAATTAAGCTACCACTAGCAAAAACACAGAATTCTCCACTGAAATGGGGCAGAGAAAGGAAAATCACCCGTAGTCCAAGAGTAGAGCCGAAGTCAAGCTAAGAGGGCCACACGGAAAATGAGAGCAGGGCGCCCAGTCAGGAAAACACACAGGCTCACGGCTACTGTAACACGGCAACCTTGAACCAAAGTAAAGCCTGACTCAAACAGGAAGCTTTTTATGATATTCCTGCTGCAGCATGCATGAATGACGACTACAGACAGAACAATACAGAGCCCAGGGCCTCAAAGTCTGCAGAAATCTGCCACCTCCCTTCAGCGGGCTGCTTCTGACCCAGCATATTCAAAGTTTTTGTAGAACCACAGTCAGCAAATCCTAACATGTTCCTTGCAAACTGATGCAGCTTTTCCAACTCCAGTGCATCTGTAAATCCCCAAAAGATTGATAATACTCTACCACGCCCATGTGTTAAAAATGGCTGAGACAGGCTTTCCTGGGGTCTCTGCTCCTCCCTTCTATTTTTTTTCCCTGCACAATGAGTTTTGAAATAAATGCATTGCATTTGTCTCTGCATAATTTCTCTCTGTTTACTTAAACAGAGATCACACATCTGTGATATTTGTCACTGAACTTTCGAGGTCTTAGCATGCGATGGGTTCACAGTGTCAATCACAGGAACAATTTGCAAACATATTTTCTCACTCTTCCTGAGTTCGTTTGCTGAAACAATTTCTGAGAAAAAAAAGCAGGAAGTGTACACAGTAGATGCTCAGCTTATATTTCCAAGCAAGTAAGATAAGAAGTAACTCTCCAGGCAAAAAAACCAATTGCCTATTCCATTTAAGGCCTCAATTTCTTTTACAAAATATTTTAATTGCAGTTCAGAGGAGGCTTAGGTGTAGTTCCCTCCAGAATTTCTATAGGGAAATTGCACTTTGTTCATATTCTGATAGAATGTTCTTACAATCTGAAGAAATTTGATTCCCTGGAGTTCATCATTTTAGATATCAATTGTACCCGTGATAAATATAATATTTTTTAATATACAAATCTTGAAAATATTTAAAGACATTTACCCATTCAGACAAACACATCCCCATCCAAGCTGTGTTATAAAATCCTAGCTCCTATATGTCATATCTTTATGGCTCTGTCTACATTTTAATTGTTTCGTTGAATATACTTTTACTTGTCATCATCCTTCTGACGCTGGCCAGAATGGGGCTCAGAATCCCAGGTTAGACTTGAGGGTTTGATGCAGTTTCCTTGGGAATACTGTCAGTGACGGAACCAGTGATTGCACTTATTATTCTCGTTAGGCATTGTATTTGTTGAGTCATTACATTACCATCAAGCTGAGTCCTGAGATCTTTTTCCCATTTTTCAGTAACATATACTTGTGAGTCAGCACAGTTTCCCTAATCCATCAGCTGGAACAATTGAATAAGTACATACAAAACCAGAAAGATCTTTAACATTCTATATGCTTTTCTTCCTGATAGCTGCTTAGCTATTAGTGGACATTCAAAATGAATGAAAAAGAGGAAGATCATTGTTGTAAATACAGATGATGTTTTTAAACATAAAATTACAGTGCACTTGAGTTTCAAGTTCATGAAAAAAGTCACCTGGTTCACACTGATTCTGTTGCATCTGGGGTGGCTTTTAAATTATGCCTTGACTCATTTAGATAATTATTTTAGATAAGCCACTATGTTTGAATATTATTTAGGCCACAGGATATCCTTACAAGCTAAATCCCCTCTTTGCTGAATAGATGTAAGATTTGTTAAGCACCACTAGAAACCCATAAGTCCTTAGACAAGTAGTTGTTCACCTTCATCTAAATAGACTTTGAATGAATTATTTTTTTAAAGTGGCTTAAAAGTAACCTAGAATTTTCCCACAGGTTTTTTTTTTTCCTTAAAAATAAAGTGCAGAAATCTTTTTCTCATCTTGAACTTTGATGTAATTTTTTGACAAATAATAGTTAGGAGATCAGTAACTTCTATTGCTATTTTATAATAGCTTTTCTGTTTTAACTCGATTGAGGATTCAAAACGTGGTGCACTTTATTGTTTGTAGGCTAAATTAATTATATTTTGAAATAAAATGACTAAAATAGCAATTCCAAGACTCATCCCGTAATTAGTTGGAAACCTATGGAGCTCTTACATGTAGAAGAATGCTGACATTTCCCCTTCCTACATTCCTCAGCATGCACGTTTGGCTGAAGAGGGTGAAAAAGCAGACATAACGAGGAGAAAGTATGGAATGAATCCTCCTAACTGCACACAATAACTCTCTATATATTTTGTTAACACCTTAACAATGAGGATTGTGTGCAAAATAATTCCATTCACTGATGAGAGATTGGAAACCCCAGATATTCCTTTTTGCCAGGGCAATAGAGCAAGGTAATTCACCTTTTGCCCCGATGCATAATAACTGTATGTTTCAGTAGATATCATTGCTCCCTCGAATCCCTGGCTGTCAGTTACGTGTAGAGGACAGGAGATGGACCCCGAGATACAAATTCCTATCATGACTGTGAGGACCATTTTAGAATGATATCATTGCAGGAGCATGCTCTAATAAATACATTTGCATCGGTACCTGTTTCTAAGTCAGTGCACTTTTATCTACACATGCAGATAATTATACATCTCTAGGTTTAAGTTGACAAAATAAGTCTATTGTGTGAGAAGAAACCGTAGGAAATCTGCCTGACAGTTACAAGTATCAGAGAAGGCCTGGTGCTACATAATGAATCACTGTTGGTGAACGGAATCACACAAAACAGCTATTATTTTCTAGATGAAGGTGAGGCTACTCTGGCTCTTTGGGTGATTGTAAATAGATCTTTTGCAATGTCCTGGAACCAGATCAGGCAACAAGAGAAAGAACGGTTGTGAGGCTTCGAAGCTGTTCGACCGCAGCTGAAGCCAAGGGGCTGGAATAGTCTCCATGAAAATCTTCATCCTCGCCTTCCGCATTTGCAGGTCCTGGAACCAAAGTGTCACTCTGCCCCTACTCGCTTTCCCCTTCTACAAGGAACAGATTTGTTGTCTTCTTTACTCGGAAAAGTTCCCCGAAGTGTTCAAGATTTCCTTTCATCTGATTGCGTGGAACGGCTTCATCTGCTGCCAAGGTGCAGGAGCAATAAGATTGAGGCTCTGTCAGGAAAAGGTGCCAAGTGGTCCCAGGCCTGGGGACAGAAGAGTGCCGTGGTGGAAGTGGGGTTAAAGCACTGTAGGACGCAGCCGTTCCTGATGAATAGGCAAGGTGTGGAGGGTGTGCCACAGAATCCGGGGGTGGAGATCCACTGGACTTCGTGGATTTCCTCTGCAGTGGGAAGCAGGGTAACCACAGCAGTGCCCAGCTCAGGGTTTTTGTGGAAAGGACTGAATGTCTTTGTAACTCCCTTTTGTGGATCAGAATATCTGGGAAAATAAAGAAGCAGAACTAAGAATTAGTGTCCATACTGGGATCTGATGTTTGAAGCCAAGAAAACAAAAGATGACTCAGACAATATTAAGTAAGAAAATAACTATGCTTGAAAATCTGAATTTTCATGCCCCTCTCAGTGCCAAAGCTTCCTTCCTGGCCCGTATAAATCACTGTAAGGCTCAGAGACGGCTGGAGGAGTAGGGATCCGTGGGTACCCCCTGACAGATAGATCTAGTCTACATCACACTGCCCCTGGCAATAGCGAGGAGCCACATGTGGCCGCTTAAAATTAGCTTACTAAAAGTCAATAGAAGGTAGAACTCAGTTCCTTGGCTATACCACCCACACTCATACGTTCAATAGTTACCTGTAACTGTGGTTACCATGTTGAAACCCAGCATGTTTACGTCATGTTAAATTCTCCATCCTACAGTGTGGATTCCAGGAATCGTGGAATTTCTCAAACATTTTCAGGGGTAGGAAAAGGAGGAGAAATGTCAATGTGGAACGATTCGAAGCAGCGTTCCTCAGTTAATAGTCCTCAAGGATCTTGATATTTTTTGAGACCATTAGAAATCAGGGTAAATAATACTACATCTTCTGACCCCCATAAGAAAACAGTCACACACATACAGGTTTTGTGGGTGCTGTAGCAAAGAACCTTGCTCACTACTGATTAACCCAGCAGGTATTCCAGAATCACTGGAACGCACATCCTCTGTTGACAAGTCATCTATTAACAGAACTCGGGTTCCTGAGAGCGCTTCTTGGAAGGCTTTTGCCACAGAGGGAGTTCAGTCCAAGACTTGCTAGGATCAGCACTGACACTTAGGACAATTCCTGGCTACAGTGAATTGGCTCAGATCCACCCCATCAAAAGGCATGATTTTAGGGAAATCAGATTGGCAGGGCTAAGTGGGGAGTGCTCGGGAGGGGCGCGAATGGAGGTGTTTCTCTAGGGGTCCTCCCAGGGCACACCGGACACACACTGTTCTTTCTAGCACACATTGCTGATCACCTGCCTGATACCAGGGCCACTGAGACTCTCAGATGACCTCCCCTGGCCTTATCTCTTATGGCCCTGTCACATGGAACTCTCAGAGTTCACAGAATGTGCTGAACCCAACGTGTCAAGTGCGGAGTCCTAGTTGGATCTTTCTGTAGACCTGAGTGTCAACATTCTTAATATGCTCAGCTAAAAAGACTTAAAGTTTCTTAGAAAAGTAAAAACACATTTCCTAAGCGAGCCGAGAGCTCTGGGATGACTGTCCTCTCAGCACAGTGGGTGGGGGGTATGGGCGGGTGCTAGAAGGGACCTTGATTCTCCTGTCACTGGAACAGTTTGCCTTGCTCAGGTAAACGGGGCAGGGATCCTTCTTACTCAATCTTTCTTTTCCTTTCTCTTGCTTTACTTTAAAAAGTGTGTATTCCCATCCTTCTGTTTTCTTTCCTTCCCTCTCACTCTTCCATTCCTCTCCTCGCTTTTCTCTCTTCCACCTCTTGGTTTTTATTTTTTTCTTTCCATTTTTCCCTTTCTCCACTTAGCTGCGTAGAATTTTTGCATTCCAAGAGCAATTATTTGTCGTGATAGTAGTAACCTCTTTAAAAGTACAACAATAAAACTATAGTGCTGCCTAGTGTCTCTCATTAGAACAAACAAAGCAATCATCAGCTCTTCTCCTTCCAGTTCTGCACCTTGAAATAGATCCTATGTGATCTGACCCTAGAATGATACAGTGAACTTAACTCCATACAGATTTCTGGATCCCTCTTCCGTGTATGTTGGCTTCTTACCCGAAAGATTTTCTTTTTCTTGCTTCAGGGTCAGCTACAATGAACGTTAATACTAAAAATGCAAAAACACAGAAGAAAAAAATCTTTGCTGTTCACATTAATGCTACTAATATGAGGGTTCCTATTTAAAATAACACTCTTCAAGCTCCAGATTAAAGGCTTTTTCCAAATGACAACTATGTTCTGATTAATAATATAGCTCAGCAGTGTGACTTTAAAACACAGCCTGGGTTATGTCTTCAAAAGTAACCAATAGAGTTGGAAATATGTCTCAGCTCAGTGGCACGGCGCCTGCCTGGCAAGCATGAGGTCTTGAGTTTGATTCCCAGTATGAAAACAAAGTAAGGAGTATATAGTAAGAGGAAGTTAAATTAGGTCTATATGCTCATGTCTAATTTTCTCAAATACCCATATTTGCAAAACAAATTCTATGGTTAAAAAGGTAATAATTTAAGATCTTACATGGAATGTCTATAACAATGCAGATCTTTTGAACATGTCCTATTGCTACTAACAGCCACAACCTCCCCCCCCCAAAAACAGCTGAAAGTAACATAATGTTTTGCAGTGGAAAAAAGAGATTATAAATAAAATCCCAGAGATGGCCATGTCACCATGGACAATATCATAAAAAGGTGATTTCTCATATGTTTTAAAAAAGCATTAGCCATGTCACCTGAATAAATATTGGCAGGATATTTCCTGCAAGGGACAGAACTTGAGTCTACAGCACTAATTTGATAGAGACCTTCTTTCATGATATGCAGATTTTTGTCCTTTGAAAATATAAAGTGTTATGTATGTATATTACAATATAGCTCATTTGAAAACCTTAAGTATCTGCCATAAATATAACCTGGTTATCTCTGTAATAAAAGCAAACATAACAGAATTGTTTTGCTGAGGAAAAAACTCTATGAGCACATAGAAAAGAAAGCTGAAAAAGTAAATATGGTGTTGGTGTGAATCGTAAATTATGTGAGTAAATGTCAGGTCGACAGATTTTTTTTTCTTTACTTCTGAGACTCTCGTACATGCGGTGAATTGAGCATCTTCCAGCAGCAGCATCGCAGAGAGAGATTGCTGGACCCTCGCAGTACTTTCAGAACAGCCCTGGGTTATGCTAGGAGATGGGTGGTGGTGGTTGTTGTTGCTGTTGTTGTTATTGTCGTCTTCCTTTCCTTAGATCTCCTTAAACTGAATCCAACATCTTCACATGGAGCTACTATGCAACACATTTTTTTTATTCTCTTATTATAAAATAAGCTTTTGCTAAGTTGCACAGGTTGAGCTGAAATTTGTGATCCTCCTGCTTCAGTTCCCAGGATGCTGGGATCACAGGCCTGCATTGCCCCCCGCCCCCAGCCACACCCAGCAGGCGACAGTCTGTCTTTCCTTTGCTTTCCATACATCCTAAGCCTTCTGTGACTTGAAGCATCTTCATGTAACCTTTATGCACCACAAAAAAGAACAAAATTGAAAGCGACCAGGAAATGAGTTTAGACAATCTCTCAGCCTTTGCGTTCCAGAGTAGAAGATAAAGTTTATTAAACAGAGGTTTCACTATTTGACCTCCATATATCTCTGTTTCTGTGGATACCTTTAGAATCACTCCCATTCATTCCAGGGATGCCTCCCCTCCCGAAAAAGCAGGAGACCCCAGAAACTCCATTTACCCTTTCCTGTCTCAATTATTCCTACTGTTAACGTTAGGAAATCACTTCATCATCGAAATGTGACAAATAATTTCTAAAAGGGAACCATGCTTGTAACATTAGTCAACAACTGAATAAACTAAGAGAAAAGACACAGCTTTGTCTTGCTAATTTCTTTCATCTAATTTCCTACTTGTTGAACAAATTCACAGACAGGACTCCAGAATATATGCTTTCATTAGTTTTGGATTCAGAATTAAGATTTACAACCTCCAGTCACTCAGAGGTCCTTAATTTAGTGTCCCTAATGAAGCATTTGTTGAGTCATCTTTTAAGTGTTTGCTATGTACCTTGTTCATAGCACTATAATTGCTTTCTTTACATAGCATTATGTTTGCTTCTTTCTCCTGATAGATTATGAATTGAGTCTTCTGTCTTCTGCTTTTAGAGCAGTACTTGGTACACAGGAGATGCTCTCACATTAAATAAACATTGGTTTGCATTTAATCTTGGACAACCGGTGTCTATTATAGAACATATTTATGTGTGCATTTATGTGCAGCAGCAGCATCTGATACATAATAATTTCTTTGGGGCACATACACACCAACATGCACATTTTGACCACTTACTTTAAGTTTTGCTGGTACATATAAAAATATGGCAAAGGCCATGTGACATTTCCGTACTGTTTGCATATGAAAAGTCACTCTGATTTTCAGCAACCAAAAGAAATATTTTCCTTCTCTAATTCATCTCATGCCTTGCTTCCATATAAATTTTCCTGAGTCATGGCATTGCTCTTGTGTTATCTGCTTAGAAACCTTCATGACTCTTCCTAGCTTATATATTAAAATTTAGATATGCTAGCCTGCCTTTAGGTTCATACTTTACCACTTCATTCCCTGTTGTTTCTCTCAATTACTGATAACCCCATTTCCCGCAACTCAACTCTGCATGGACTTCTGGCAGTACAAGCCCTGGAATAATTTACTTTTATCTTCGCATATCCAAATGCCACTTATCCTATGTGACTCAGGTCAAATACTATCACTACGTTCAGAAAGACTTAAATTTCCCTCCCTCTCAACTTCTGTAGTATCCTTTGTCCTCTAAAATCTCAGGATGTGTTTCTGGCTTATGTATTTTACTAAATTGGCATTTTTAATATGCATCATAACCAAGCACCGTTGGACTCTCAGTGGAATGCTCGCCTAGTAAGCTCACTTAGAGCTCTGTCCAAGAGGTCAACAGCAAACGCTGGTTGGGTGTTGTCTAAAGGAATGCTTTTCACTTACAGTTCTTTGTGACTAAAGGAAGTATTGATAAGAAAGTAAACCACACAGTGAGACATGGTGCTCAATTCTTATGGACATAATTTACACACAATGTGTGATCACCACTTGCCTTCTGGTCATGATCCTGCACTGATACCTACACAAAGTATTAAGTGAATTATAAATAACATTCAGGGGCTCTTGACTCTGACCTAGTTACGTACCTGTGAAGTCTTTAGCAAGTCACCGGATGGCCTGGTCTGATAATTGTATGCTCGCATTTTAACCTTGCGATGTTTCCATCATGCCAAGTGCTCCAATTAATTTCTTACTCCTCCTGCAAAGCTGAGATGCAGGGAAGGACGGGTCTGATGTATGAATCTCTTAGCATTTTAACCTACCACTCCCAAAGTTGCTCTTGGTGACTGTCCGCACGTCAGGTTAACATATTAAAGCAGCCCCACACGTTTCCAATGTTGGCCTAAGGGTTCTGTCTCTATGAGACAGAACATGAGTCAGTCACTCATAGAAACGCACACCCCAGCTCTGATTTAGATTCCATGCTATCCATAGATACCCTAATCCTGTCCTGCTTCTTAGCACAGACTCGTGAGCACATCCTGGGAGAACAGAACATATAGATGCCTGAAGTGACTAACATAGGCCTGGTAGGAAAGAGCAGAAAAAGCCACCCTGAAACACACTGGCAGACCAAGCTGCTTGAAGCAGTTCCACGCCTTTGACTTCTGTGCTAGACAGTAATAAAAACTGGACATGGGTGCTCTTTTCAGGACACGGGGTGCTCTTTCCACCCCACATCTTTATTGTGTCCACTGGAGAACAGCAGATGAAGATAGTCCTCTCCAGTTCTGGTGGGACTGTCTTTGATTGACATCAGCCACGTTTCCATGACAGCGGCTTCAGTATGGGACGGCAAGTGGCACAGGTCCCCACAGGATTCTCTCAGAATACAGAACCTCACATACTGGTTTGCCTGCTGTGACAGGTCTGGGGGGCTGTGGACACCATCATTTGAATTATAAGTATAACCCTGGAAAAAGGCTAATAAAAAACAGATTTCATCTAGTGTTTGTTTCTATCTCCCCAAGCAAAGAGCCCTCAGGGACAAAGATCTCAGGCATGTCAAAGGTCCTATGATCCACGCAGTTAACATTTTAACCATTGCATGTGAACTGGCTTCAGGTGGAGGGTGACTGCATACCTCATTCACCCGTTAAGTATTACGAGCAGATTTGGGACAGCTCTGAAGGTTTCCTGTCCGCCTTGACCAGACCTATACATAGTAGGAGCTAAATGGACAGGTTTAACTCACAATTACAGCCATGCTTTTAATTCCTTGCAGTTCTCCCTATCTTGGAGTGTTTCACTCCACTGTGACCCTTGTGTAACAATGGTACAAAAGATGCCAGGCTGACAGAGTGCTTCTTCCATCCCCTCTTTCCGTCGTGCCTTCAAGGCATCACCTGCTGAGTGGCTACTTATGAATCCTGGCATCACATTCAGCATAGCCTGCACAGCAGGACCGTATTAAGCTCACCCTCATTGTAGTTCCACTGAGTTCTATGCAGTCTCCTAATTAATTAGCTTTTAGTGTTTATGATTTGGTGATGACTTTACAAGAAAGAAGAGAGAGGTACAGGAAGAGAAGGAAAGAGAAAAGAGAGGGGATGGAGTGAAGGGAAGAAGGAATGAAAGAAAGAATGAGAAACACTTCATGATCACATGGTCTGATTATATTTCATAACCAAATCTAATTATACTTAAAAAGACATGCTGAAAGAAATGAGAAAATACATGAAGGTCTTCAATATTGAGTCAATTAATATTCATACTGTTTAACCATCTTAAGTGTGTGTGTGTATATATATATATATATATATATAGAGAGAGAGAGAGAGAGAGAGAGAGAGAGAGAAGAAGTAATCTATATATAATATATATATTAGAGTAAGCAATTCAATCATTGATGTTGGATTTACTGGTGTGTAACTGAGTTAATTGTAAATGATATCTATGAGGTCTTATATTGGTGATGACTAGGAAATTAATAATTAAGAAAATTATGCTGCTGTTACTATGAATTAACTTAGATGTTGTAGGGCCTGATATCCTGAGTTCTGTCTCTTGGAAGAAATGGTCTTTCTGATCACACATATTTAATTGTGTCTACTCTTTGGGCATTTGGAGAGCTGACTTTGTCATCTGTGCCATCTTTTAAAGCAGCACCTCTGCCGACACTTCTCTGGCACAGCATGAGGTGTATGGAACAGCTTTTTAAGTCCTGAGCCCCCCTTATCTGGCCCACATTCTAAACGGCAAGTTCCTAGGAGTTTCCTAAATAATGTCTGAAGAATTCTACTGGTTTTTTTCTTTGTCAGGCTTATTTTCTCCTTATTTCGGCGCAGGGCAACATAACACAGTGTTCGGACTGCTTTGGGATTGGGAAATTACCACAAGGCTGACTGTTAATGTTCTGCAAATGCGGGACTTCCAGGAATGAGGTCACTCATGAAACACTGGTCGTTCATCTCCCATCTTCATAGCTCTTAGCAGTTATTAAAATGATGCCCCCCGTTTCCTTTTCACTGAGGTTCATGTCAAAAGCGACCTCTTCCCTGAAGACATTCTGACTTAGTGTTTGATGACTTTTTGTTATTTTGTTTTGCTTTGCTTTGTGGTGCTTTGAACCCAGACCTTAAACACTGCACCCCGTTTCAAGCCCATTTTGATTTTTTTCTAGTTTTGAGACAGGGTCTTCCCAAGTTGCTAATTTGTCCAGGGTGAATGTGAGCTCACAGTCTCCCTGCCAGAGCCTCCCAGAGCGCTGGCATTGCAGGTGTCCCCACCCTCCCAGGCTTAGCAGTGACTTCTTACATTCACTTTCCCTATCTCAAATTCCCATGGGCCTTTACATCACACATGTTGACCCTTGAAGTTCACCTCCATGCATGATTCCCTAGTTGCTTGTTCATTGCTAATATTTCCTCCCCCGTGAGACTACAAAGTTCCAAGGGACACCTATAGATGGTATTTGCCTATAAATCTGCAGAAATGGTTCTTTTCAGAGAGAAACCTGAACCTGGACATCCCAGTGAGAGCCCTGACTTCCCAGGAGAGATCTTGCTACAGTGCACATGTGCTGGACAGATGCCACCTCCAAACAAAAGGGTCTAAGGACCCATTCTTACACTCCCCCAGCCTGGCAGATCCACTTTTTTCAGAAAACCCATTACAGTTCTCCTGCCTCAGCCTCCTGGCATGCTGGCTCTACCAGCCTGCATGGCCACGCCCAGCTTTAGAATATCCATGATGACTGATGACAAATCTGTGACTTTTGAACACTGATTTGGGTTTGGGAAATAGTTCAGTGTCCTTTGGAACTTAGATTTCCAAGTTACTTGTTCTTAGAGAGCATTATAGCTTTGAGTGAAGCACAAAGAGAGACTCTAAGCTAGGGGTGCTGACTACCTTGTGTGATCTATGAACCAGCTATCCCGGCAGTGACCGGGACACATGCTTTAAGTGAGTGGTGCTTCATTATTCTCAATGTGCTTTTTCCATAGGTGACTAATCTAAAGGAGATAATTTGAACTTTAAGTAGAATTCTTGCTGGGGGTGGTGGTACACACCTGTAATCCCAGCACTCAGGAGGCTGAGGCAGGAGGATTGTCCCAGTTTGAGGCCAGCCTGGGCTATAAAGTGAGTTGAAGTCCAGCCTGAACTACATAGGGAAGCCCTGTCTCAAAAAGACAAAAAAACCCAATTCTTAGCATGTCATAAACATACATCCTAATTTCACTTGTTCTATACCCACCTCAGTACTGGATAGTCAATTATGAGCAGAAAATGCCCCCAATCTGGATTATCTGGGCTTGAAGTTTGCTTTTGTGCCTTTCCAGCCAAATGACTTGCACAGTAACTTAACTCTTTTGTATTTTGATTTCCTTATTTCTCAAATGATATGGGGTTTTACAAAGAGTGAACAAGCTAATATATGGGTAGTATTTGGAAGACTACCTGAAATAGAATATTAGCTATGGATATTATTTACTCAGTTAGAATTAAACAATTCTACTCCTATACCACTATTACTATATCTATCATTCACTTAAACTATATTCAAAATTTTGACTCAAAATTAAAACCATAATTTAAAAAGTCACTTTACATAGATGCAGTTATTTTGAATTTAAATGCTGGAAGATGTGTGAATAATGGTCTTTCTATGAGATGGAGACACACAGCCTGAGTCGCTGGCCGGCCTAGCACCCGCAGCTTGGACGCCATCAGTGAGTAGACACCACCAATAACAGGTCCTCGGATCACACCATGATGCCTGGCTTTGGAATAAAGCAGCCAGTTATATAAAGTTGTCAACAGAAAGGCTTAGAAAGGGGCAAAGGAAACAATCCAGGTCTTGAATGAAGATGTCCCGTGTGTGTCAGATGGCTCCAAGATAGCTGGGTGTGTTCCCAAAACTCCTCCCAACACAGATGGTCCTGGTCACTGGTTACCCCATTAAGGGATGCATGGGACACTTTGCTGCCCACCTACTCCTTGGTTTACCCCCAAAATCACAAATAAATTGGGCGACGAGAAAGAGATATCCCGGCTCTCCAGCAGAGAAGTATACGTTGCTTCCCTCCCAGATTGTGGAACACCAAGGATAAGCAAAATTTCTTTCCCTCTTTCATGGCCCAGGATATCTGGCCACAGGAGCAGGAAGTCCCTCTGACTCTTCCAGAGATGGGGCAGCTGCCGCTGCTTCCCGCCACCTGGAAGTGGGTGGCCTTAAACCGACGACCCATGAGTGTTGCAAACATGTATTGTGCTGAGTCCATCATCCTGTTTAACTTGGCATCACCTACAACCACTCCAGCATTTTGTGAATGAGGTTACTGCCAAACCGGTGTGTTTCGGATTCAGTTACACTTAACCCATTATCTCTAAGTGCTTTCGTGTTGCTTGCACTGACGAGAACCTTGCCTTCATTTTATTTTGAAGTCAGACTAAGTTTTCTCTTTCTGTCAAGAAGATTGAAAGCCACGAGAGCCAGTCCAAAAACTTTTCAGGCTCTGCAGTGGCATTTTCAGTGGGAATTTGGCAAGGACTTAGGTGAGAATGAGGACAAAGAAAGCCAGTGAGCAGCCGCAGCGCTATGATGGAGCGTCTGCTTGTCCACATGTCAGAGAGGAAACGTGCAAATCTTCCTTCGACTCCTAGCAGAGCGTGTCTGTCTGAAACTCATGAGCGCTGATGCATTTTTAGGAATTTTAACAGAGGAGGGAGGAAGAAACCTACAGCTCAGGGCAAGCTTGCCTGGAAATATTACTCCTTTCACAACTGCGGCCGGGTCACACCCTTCCCCTGCTGTCTCCCAGCAGAAAATGGAAGCTATGACATAGGTGGTGTCTCTCTCTAGTGCCAAGCATCTGGGTTAAATTCCGCCTTCGTGTTTTGATCTCATGTAGACATGGGGTTATTTTTCTAAGCGCCATCTGCAAAGCTGACATAATCCATGGCAGCTAGGATCGGGCAATCACCAGCCTGTGGCAATTTTTACTAGTCTTTCTCTCACAGACTACTGTCCTATCAGCATTTGGAGAAAAGCAAAAATGAATTTTTGTATATAAAACTGTTCATAGCTCCTATTGGGTTGGTCATTTTAGAAATGTGATCTTTAGTAATCTTGTTCAGAAGGTCAATTTTTGATAATATTTTAATGCCTACATAAGCAGATTCTGGAAGGATTAGCCAAGTTTTCATTTATAAGCTCGGTTTTGGATCTCTTAACATGCCTCAAAAAAATACAACATATTCAAAGAACAATGCTACATAGTATAAAGCAGATGAATTTAGGATGCAGATAAATTTATTTAAAAAAAAAAAAAACCAGCTCTGCCCTGTGGTGTTGCGTAAGTTATTTCATCTCCTGAGCAACAAGTTACATCATATACAAAGTGGGGTTATCATAAGATTACAAAACAAGTCGGAGCTGTTATAGAGCTATCAGATTACGTGGTAGATGCTCAAAAATCCCTAATAGCCATTATACAGTTATTATCCCTGTTAAAATGACACTATCAAGAGCAATATGAAAAATACACATTTTCTTAAATTTCCCGATCCCTTATTTGAGGTGAGCTCAGGAGATGCAGGTGAGGTATGAAGAAGAGACCGCTGGATTAAGGGTAAATTTGCAATCAATTCTGCCACAGCTGGCTTTGGTGACCTTGGGCAGGTCCATTTCCTTGTTTGGATTTCATATGATTTATCCTTAATCATGAACAGGTTAGATCTGTATCCAAAATCACTTTAATCTCTTTTATCACCGTGTCAGTGGCTTCCGTACAGCTGGAGATAAATGGCTCTGTGAATATAATTCCTCTGTACCTTGCTTCTGGAACGTGATTGTGCACCATCAAGATTATTCACTGAAAAAGAAGAACAGGTCAATCCATCCGAATCACATTATCACTATACTCAATAACTTAACCTGTCAATATCTCCCTTCAAATGCTTTTGTTTTCACCTGTGTTATTGCTTTCAAATTCTGGACTACAGCGTCCTATCCTACTACCGGGACTTTCACAATCTGATTTTGATTTCACTCTCTGTTGAGTCGGCTTCCTGTGGGGAAAGTCAACACCTCTACTCTTTGTCTGACTTGTGGACCCTTGAAAAGAAAAGATTGCAAGAGAGGGTAGTAGCCTGAAGTGTACCCAGGTGTGTGTATGGGTTTAAAAAATGGGGTTCTTCTGTTTCCCAGGTACGTGTATTCCCAGTGCTCTGTCCTGTGTGTGCTCGCAGAGGGCAGAGATGA
This sequence comes from Dolichotis patagonum, assembly GCA_004027295.1. Lineage (NCBI taxonomy): Eukaryota > Metazoa > Chordata > Mammalia > Rodentia > Caviidae > Dolichotis > Dolichotis patagonum. The sequence continues at coordinate 2,153 of PVJX010000261.1, read as the reverse complement.
TTCGCTTTCATTATTTTTTACAAGGAGGACGCAGCCAGTGGGAATCTGTTTCTGCGGCTGTGTGTGAGTGGCAGGACGTAAAGCTCACTGTGTATGTTTCCTATCAACTGCTCCCATGGCTTCAGTCGCCAAGCGGTTGATCCTCGTGTTTTGGTACCTGGATTTCTATGCTGGGATTTCTCTTCCCTCCAGTGAATTAGGGACTGTGTTTAATTCTATGTTTAGAAATGTCCAAACATGTTTTCGCTGACTAATATTGTAATCATTCCCAGAAGAAAGCCCCTATTTGGGACATTTTGTTTTGACACATTACTCATTTTGATTCACTATGAAGAAATCAGATTTTTTTTCTACAAGTTCATCAGCATTTAAGCACATATTGATGGGATCATGTGAAAGGTGCCCCGGAAATCTGACTACTATTAAAGTGACCTTATTCTTAAGGATGATTTATATGTTTTTATGAGTGACTAGGATTCAGTGTCTTAAGTGCTAATTCTGATAAGTCAGTCATATGCATTAATTACAAAGGCCATGCTCTTAAAACCAAAACAAAGAGTAATAACCAGATGTAAAAATATACCTAAAATTACATATAAAATTGAGAGAATGACCTCCTAAAATCTCTACAATGATTCTGCAACATGTACATGTAAAAAATACCAGTTTATAATGTCAAACCACAAAAAAGACTTTTTTTAAAAAATAAGAAGCTGAAGAAATATGAAAACTACCAGTCAGAACGCTAAGAAGTATTGGGCTATTACCCTAAATAGGTCTATTACCTTTAAAAAATAGAACAAAATAAAATCATTCTTAATAGTCTGAAATTACAGATTTTTGTCAAATTAATTAACCAAAGTTAGCAATATATTGTTCCTACGTTTCCTTTCCAAGATGTTATCATTACTATTTCAGCAATCATTAGAAGTTTCCATGATATTAATACAACCTTTTGACTGTGTCTATGAGATACATTAATCAAAAGAGTCCATCTAGAACTTGTGTCATCATTGCCCCATAGAGTTTATTTCAAATTCTGCACTATTAGTTTCTTGTCCTGAAACATGACTAATGCCTTAAAATACATTAATATTTTCTGATTTATTATGTATTGTTTTTCCATATTTTACTTTCTGAAGCTTGTCTTTGCTTTATACTTTTATGTTGATTTTTCCTGAATGAGCAAAGAAACGGAGAGAGGCAACAAGACAAAGAGACAGAGACAGAGATAGAGAGACTGAGACAGAGAGACACTGAGAGAGAGGGAAGGAGAGAGAGACAGAGTGGGAGAGAACAAGCTAAAATACAGGCATGATTAAATTCTTGAGACTTAGCAAAGTGATAATGCATAAGGTTACTTTTCTTCTGAGCAAAGAGGCCCAGGCAGAGACAGTAACTCAGTTCCATGCAGAAGCAACTCAGAGGACGAGGCCACAGTGGAGTCCACTGTTTTCAACACAGGCTTTGCTTGCAGTCTTGCCATAGTCTTCTCCATTGTGGAGAAAGGAAACAGCAGCACATGGTACCTCTGCCCATGTTTTACTGCAGTGATCTCAGGCACACAGCCACCTTTGACTGCAAGAAGCCTGGATGATATAGCCTAACCCTAACCCAGGAAGAAGGAAAAAACTTCATATACGACTGAGAAGTATGGTGAATATTAAATTTCAAAAATGTATTACAGTAAAAGATACATTGCCATTAATCTCCTTCAAAACACTCCCCTCATTTCAAACACACTCATCCCATCCTTCTTTTTTTTTATAATTTTATTTAAAGAGAAAATAACAAAACAAAATAAAACAGAATAAAGGGTAGCGACATACAGTATTCCAAGGAAAAAAGGAAAAGTACAACAACAATAAAACCTAAGAAATTATTACTTGACTTATTACATACTGACTTCTTGGAAATAGTTGTTCAAATTACAAAGTTAAAACATGTAAAGTAGACATTCAAACAGTGAGACTGTTAACAGTTCTGCTCCACAATCTGACAAAAACAGCAATATGGTCATCCATCTTACCCACTCAAATATACATGCAATTATATCAATGGGGTAAAATTAAACACAAGAAAACAGAGCAAAGTGGATCACAAGAAAGCAATCTAAGACATAAATTTCAAAGCTGGACAATTGGAGATATTCA